>CM077177.1:37246124-37651124 GCA_039654105.1 Coreius guichenoti
GATTTTCAGTTTTGTTCAAGCTAATTAAAGCAACAGTTTTTTAATAACGGAAGAATATGTAAAAGTATGGTATTTTGGGGTAAAAAACACATCTGCTGTTGGGGCGAAAGACACAATAATTAACATGATAATAAACATCTGGATGACTTTTCCATTTGTTGACATGACATGGTTAGATTCAGATGGGAAATATCATATATTAAGTTGGGTGTCCACCTTAGAGATAATCACCATATTTATAATTAAATTAATCATTATATTTTATCATATAATAAAATATAATTCTTCAAAATCTTTATTAAATGATTATGGGATCTACTTCAATGCTTTCAGAATCTTTACTTTTTAAACATAATTTTGTTTCTGTATTTTTTAAATTTATTTTTAGATTAACATCTTTTAATGACTATATTTACTGAACAATAAAATAATTATTAAAAATATATAAAATTTATAAAAAATAGTACAAACTTTGCTAAAGTGATTGTTTTGAACAAGTATATTAACTTAGACGTTATTAAAAAACATATTATTCTAGCTAAAGTATTTTTTTATCAATAACGTGAGCCTTTTACCCCGTGTCGCCACCCTTATACATTCATACATTTTTTAACAAAATAAACCACTTTTATGATTTATTTTCACACAAAATCTCTTGCTCCATGAATGTTCAATACAAACATATATATTTATTTCTGCAATCATACACTATGGGAGTAGTAAAAAGCAGTTTTCTCAAGGTGGACCTTTAGTCCCGTTGTATTGGATTTTAAATGAAGCTGACAATTTCTTGGACGTCTTTGAAAAGCTCAAAGCGATAGATCAAGCGCAGATCCCTGTCTTCTCAGTAACATCAAAGTGTGAGAAGATGGACTTCACCTTCTGCTGTGATTGAGTTGAGTCGACCTCTACTGTATGTTGTGCCAGTGGAAGACAATGTTTCATAAGTGCACCTGCTGGGCTGGCTGTAGGGCTCAGGTCTGGTTGTTCATTCATAGAACATATCCATAGGTAATGTGATGAATTACTCTACATTTATCGTCTATCCATTTTATTACGCATTCGCTGGGAATCAAACCCATGACATTGGAATATTTTACACCTAAATTATATATAAATTATGTATGTAATTACCAATGCCTTCTGCTATTGTTGAATAATTCTGTTTCATTTTTATTTGTTTTAAAGTGCAGCCTTAGTGCATGCTTAGTGCACTGTGTCCCTTTGCCATGCTTCAGGTATTCCTGCGCACGTCTCCTTCAGACATGAAGTGGATGACATATTTCACAGGTGCCTCTTTGTATTCACGGTCGCACCTGAAGTGACATCATCGGCTGTCGCCGGCCAATGTCAAGTTCATTGTTGTGTTTAGACACCGGTCATGCCGGAGGTAGTCTCAGCCTTAGACGTCACGCCCACGGACCGTAGGCTGAACGTCTGATGCATATGGCACACTTATCTGGAAACGCTTCAGGAGTTTTGAAGTCGTCATCTGATTGGTTGAATTCTACAGGATGTCCGCAAGACTTGTGTGTTGCATTCTTTAACGGTCCGCCTGGAAACAAACGCCGTGATGCCACACTCCCTCGTGGAAGAAGAACGCCGTCATGTTTACAACTGTGACAATGAGCGCTTAACAGGATCAACTAAACGCTGGATTTTCAAAAGTATGTGAGGTTCGTGGCTCTATTGTTGCAGTAAACTTGAATAACGTTTTTGAATGAATAATTTATAGATGCACGCTGGTCTGTTATTGTAGGGACATCAACTTTACATTTTCACACCCATAAACATGACGCGGAACAAAATGAACTGTGATTGATTGCGTTACATGTCAGTCAAACGTCCTCTTCCTTGACCAATGAAAGCTGCGATAGAGTTTAGACCTTCTGCCGTCAGTCTGAAGGTTTGGCTACGCGAGACTATGCCGGTGGCATTACCCATAGCGCCCTCTAGGGGACGCAGCGTCTCGTTCCCCTTCTCAGGGAACCATGGTTACATGCATAACCGAGACAAATTCCACATGCTTGAGTGCCTTCATTAAAGCAAATGTGCCTGTCCTTTTTCACATTTCTCTTATAGATTACATGAACTCTAAATCAGTTAATTAGCGAGCATGAATCAGAATTTATAATGGGTATTGGGAAACTTCACAGGAAACAGTGAATTCGCACTCTTTTCTAAGGCTCAGCCACCCACTGACTGGCATACTAAAAAAGCAAATTAAACAGTGGAATTGCAAAGTAGCTTTGTAGCTCTGAGCCTTAGAGACCATGTGTGAAGCTCTCTCACGGGAACCTTTCCTGTGTTATGAGTTTCATGGAAGCTGAGTATAAAATGATATCAGCCGGGCAAAATTCCAACTCAACCCGGTCAATTAAGCGTTGCTAATGAAATTGAATTAGTACATTTGGATGCATCATTTGCATTGCATCTTCAGTAAAATTACTCTGAATGCAATTAAAGCGTGTACAAGTTTTCTCTTCCGAAAAACTTTTTCAGAGGCTGTTGCGCCTAAATTATTTCTCTGTTCAAATCAAAAGAATTAAAGAAGGCAAGTGCAATCATTTAAAAATAAATTAAAAAAAAATATTTAAAAACATAATAATGCAATTAATTCACAGAGCACTTATCCATTTTGCTGGTTCAATCGTGACTGGTAGCCATTCTGTTTAGAATATTAGATATGCTTTTACATATCTGCTGTTGTTGAATAATTCTATGTCCTTATTATTTGTTTTAAAGTGCAGCTTTAGTACAAGTCCATCCTTCAAATTAGACATACCACATTTTCCTTGTGTGTCTGACTGCATCCTTTTCAGTCGTTCTGTTTTTTTATCGCTCTTTTAATTACAGTAAACAGTGAACAATAGAAAATAACCCCTTGAATATATCTAAGATACATTTGAGCATGGCTCTCCCCTCAGACAGCTTTAAAGATCATAGCATATACTCATTATTCTATTCTGAAATAGATTTTCACTTATCTGCAGTAGCTCAAGTCTCACTCCAAAATGCCAAAACCACCCTCATTATTTTAATGCATCTCTGAAGAGCAGTGTTTCTCATATGGGTTTTGTTGGCAAATTGGTTTACACAAAGCAGTATGTCTACTGTAAGGAGAGTTTGTGTAAGCATTGTAATACTTATTGGATTATGGGAACAGTGATGTATAGTTTGCACGAAGAAATATTGGAGGAAATTCAATTTTACAAAATAAGTTTACTATGGCTATGAATGACAAATATATGCCTGGAGGCAGCATGTGTCAGAATGTATTCTGATTTAGTGGCTTATAGGTATTTGAGGGTTCAAAAAGAAATACAGGCCAACTACTTGGTGTAGTAACAAGGATGGAATTTAATTTTAGGGGGCGTTTACACAACGCCTTAATCGATCCGAATGCGCTCGATCCGAATGAAATTTTGATCAGATTGAAAGGGGTGGTTTATTCCTTTTCTAATCCGATCGAGAAAACATGTAAACACTTAATCGGATTGAAAACCAAAACTGGAAAGGACTGCGCATGTGCAATGATGTAGAAATGGCATAATGATGTATGATGCGCCTAACTAGCTGCAGTTGTTGTTTAATAAAATGTCATAAATTACTTGTGTTATTCTAAAATTCTCCTATCACTCATCGTCTGTGAAGTGGAGCAGAACAATGTCATAAGTCCTCACTTCATACTCTCATCCACAGACACTTTATTTTGAGAACAGGAAGGGGCATTTTTACTGATAAATATATATTGAAGGTACTAAATCTTGTGTGTTTTGCCTTTACTCACCCAAACTTGTCAACAAGGTTACTTTATGCGATTGAGAATGGGCAGTTGAGGATCGCAAGTTGTTTAATTTGAGATGAAGTCATGACTGCAGCTGGTGATGCAGCCGAAACCAGCACATCCAGTGCAAGTTGACTATTTAATTTTAATTAACATTATTTTATTTGGGCCCTATTTTAACGATCTGAGCGCATGGTCTGAAGCACATGGCGCAGGTGCACTTAGGCCGTGTCCGAATCCACTTTGTCCGAAATGTTTGTGTGCTGTGTGTGTAACAAGCAAGTGTACGTTGTGCACCCGCCTATAGGCACATATTTCTAACGCACCGTTTAAATAACACAAAAAATACTACGCTATTGACTTTAGACCAGGTTTTTGCTGGTCAATGGCGCAGTCGTTTTCAGTTCCTCAAAATAGCAACGTGCCAACAATGTGCCTGAACACACCTCGTTTTCAGACCAGCACGCCCATGGGTGAACAGATGAGCATGAGTACATTTGCTATTTAAACAACGTGGCGCTGGACGTGAAAATGATAACTGCGTCGGGCTGAACCTAGCAAAAAACACTTGAGTTGCGTCTGACATCGCATTGCGCTGGGTGTATGATAGGGCCCTTAATCCGCTATATTGATGAGACCTTTTTGGAGGATATTGGTTTACTTAAGGCCTTTTTTTGTGCACTTGAGCTAAACTGAGACTTGAGAGTTTGTAGACATTTAAGAGGCTGTTGTACCGACCTTGATTTATTGCAATATTGAGGTGTTCAGTTTTATTTTGATTTTAGAAAATAAACATGATTTCTCATCTTACAAATCAATAGTTTCTTATTTTCACTGGCATGTCTCTTAGGTCTCTTTGGGTTAAAACAACCCATTCACTGGGTTAAAACAACCCAATTGCTTAGCATTTTTTAGAGTGTATGGTAATGAAGGGTCTGGATGCTTGAGAATTGGAGCAATTGTAAATCTTTTGAAGCTTTTGGAAAGCATTAGATGCAGCATCTGGGCATTCAAATTTTGTTTTACATCCCTTAAGCTAAAGGGAGATAAGCAGTAGGCACCTAAATCTTGGAATGAAATGTTGACAAATTTGCATCTCTGGAATTTACTGATGTTTTAAGTTGTATGCCTTTCTCCCTAATGACCAAGAAGGAATTTACTGTCTTATGAAACATTTCTCAGCCTGTACGTAGAAGTGATTTGTCAAGGAGCTTTCTCAAGACCAACCACGCATGATTCATGTGTAATTCTACATTCTGACAAGACTGTTTATTATATCTCAGAAGAGCTTGTTGCCAGAAACTTGAAATACACCTAGTGACCAAACTACATCAGTCCTAGTACTCAATGGTAGATATAAATGTGATATTCCTGTTGTCTCTTTCTCAAAGTCAAACTAGACTATACAGATATTGGTTTAAGAGTATATGTAGCTTGGTTCCAAAACCTAGCTTCCTCAGTGTCTACTGCCTACCTTAAAGTTACCAAGAAGTAAAAATGGACAATTCTTATTTTTGGAATAATATATTATATTATTTATATGGAATATTGGAGTATTTATTATAAACAATTTGTCAGTTCACATTTTTCACATTTATTTGTATAGGGCTTTTCACAATACATATTGTTTCAAAGCAGCTTTACTTTGCGTCTACATTACAATTTAGAGTGATCTGTTATCAGAGGTGAAGGTGTCCAAGTTATGTTTTTCAGAAATGTACATATACAAATCACGATGTTAGCTAACAGTGTATTGATTTAAACAATGTATTAATTTAAGGCAGAAACAATGAGCTCATTGAAATAATGAATACATGTTAAAGGGGTCATGAATTGAGAAATCAACTTTCCCTTGAGCTTTTGATGTATAAAAGGTCATGGTAATGTAAGAATATCCTGTAAGTTTCAGAGCTGAAAACTTCCTTGTTAGTCAAAGAAAAGCTTTTATTGACAGCTGGCTCAGCAAACAATCGATCTGCGAATGTGCGTCCCCGTGACGTCAGAGTGCAGTGAAACGCCGCCCCAAGACAAACACCTAATTCTGTAGCCCCACCCACCAACTCGTGCATGTTATAGATAAATAACATAGGCCTACGTGGAGCTAAACCGGATCGAACTTCAAACCAATAAAGCTTATGGCATGTTTCAAACATACCATAAGCTTCCTTCGGATTCCAATATTAGCAATGCATGGTTGAACAAACTTTATTTTTAATGAAGATCCAGCTCATGTGGGTAAGACATTGCATTTGTTCGCTTCATTTCACTGTGGATTCGTTTGCAAATAAGAGACTGGATTTGCAGACAGGATGAGATTAAAAAAACGATGCTGTGGCTTCTGGATCTGACAGGAAGGATGCAACACAATTATGTAAGTAAAAAAAAGTTTTTTATATGTGATAGTATTGCATTGTTACGTTTGATATCTACTGATTATGTACGTGTCTAACTAAACATAACTTCCACGCTGTCACAGGCTGGAGTATCCTTTGTATTTGAGGTGTTGTTGGTTCATTATTCTGCGATTCGGGATCAGACTCGGACATGTATGGGCCAGGGCTCGCAAAGCCCGATGTCCCGGGGCTAATGATCTCAAATAATAAAATAACATTCTTTTCTTGATGCGCGTTGTTCACTCTTTTGACTGGTAATTTGAAGGAAAAATACAATCGCGGAAGTTTTGAACATGCTGATTTGTCTGAGGTGAAGTTTTGCTGATGCACGTACTGGCTTGTGGGTGCGCGCGTGCACGTGTGTGTGTTATATGCATGGTTCGCGGTTATATCCACCGATCGGGCCGGCCAAGTAATAAAAAATAACATTCCAATTAATTGCAGGTGGATGAGAGATAAATCATTGTGTTTGTTTGATAAAGACATTTTGCTAGCCCTGTAATGGAGTACAGCAGAGTAGCATCAACACTATCAAATATTGTGGGGGACAATTTAGATATTCTAGGTGCAACCAGAAGCCCAGGGTTTTGTGACCTTAAAGAGCGTGATGGATTGTAGGGCGATAGAAGGTCGGTTAAATACACAGGAGATAAACCGTTTAGGGCCTTATAGGTCAGTAGCAATACTTTATAATTAATACGGAACTTAATAGGTATCCAGTGTAGAGAAAATAAAATTGGTGTTATATGATCATACTTTCTTGGCCTAGTAAGAACTCTAGCAGCTGCATTTTGGACTAATTGTACCTTGTTTATTGAGGATGCAGGACAACCAGCTAGTAATACATTATAGTATTCTAGTCTAGAGGTCATGAATGCATAAACTAACTTTTCTGAAACAGATAGCATGTTCCGTAGCTTACCGATGTTTCTGAAGTGGAAGAAGGCTGTTTTTGTAACATATGAAATATGATTTTCGAAAGACAAGTTGCTGTCTAATATAACACCCAGATCTTTAACTGTAGAGGATGAAGTAACAGTACATCCTTCTAAATGCATTCTGTGTACAGGTTTTTAGTCCAATAAGTAATATCTCAGTCTTGTCTGAATTTAATAGAAGAAAATTACAGGTCATTCAATATTTCATATCTTTAACACACTCCGTCAACTTGGATAATTTAGAGAACTGAGTATCATTGGCATAACAGTGGAAACTAATTCCATGTTTTCTTATATTACCAAGTGGCAGCATATTGAAAATAGCAAAGGGCCTAACACAGATCCTTGCGGCACTCCATAATTTACTGACGTTATCTTAGATTTTTCACCATTTCAATAGACAAAATGGTAGCAGTCTGATAATTTAAACCAACTTAATGCCTGTCCATGAATACCAGTGTAATTTTGTATCTATGGTCTACAGTGTCATCTGTGAATTTTTTTTATTTTTATATTATTCATGTGTCTTTGTAGTATTTAATCAAAATAACTTCCCCTCCCTCTTGCAGCATCATCTCTTCTCTTGTCTGATAATGCGTTTACTCGTGCGTCGCAAGACAACCTGTCACTCACATTAGCTCGACCAATAGCAAATCACAACGATCCAGTCAATTTATGATAGACAAAATCAAATCCCGCCCTACTTTTTTTTTTTCTTGTTTGAGAAGCAGTTTCACTTGGATATACGTCACAAAGGGATGAAAAGTTTATGGCAACTTTTGTTTCATGCCAACTTAAGGCAGTATTCTAATGGTCATGGAACCTTAAATGTGTCTGTTTTGGCAGCAAATAAACAGCAAAACTCTGTAAATAGCAGCAAATAGTGCTTTGACTCAGCTTGCCAGTAATTTTAGACGTTAACGTGTTGCTGAGCTTAAGCTAGAACATGTCCAGAAAGAAGTATCTTGTGAGGCAGCATAAAGATTAGAACTTAATAATGTGAATATATTCTAGTAATTTTTATTTTTTAAAATATATTTAAAATGTAGTTAAAATATACCGTTTACTGTACAGTACATTCGTTTGAAATCAAATCTTCTCTGCACTTCCATATTCATCGATATCCTCTTCCATATATAAAGCTTATACACTATATTGCCAAAAGTATTGGGACACCCCTCCAAATCATTGAATTCAGGTGTTCCAATCACTTCCATGGCCACAGGTGTATAAAATCAAGCACCTAGGCATGCAGACGCTTCTACAAACATTTGTGAAAGAATGGGTCGCTCTCAGGAGCTCAGTGAATTCAAGCATGGTACTGTGATAGGTTGCCACCTGTGCAATAAGTCCATTCGTGAAAAATAGTGTATGTATTTCCCTTTTAAATATCGCAATCAGTTTACCACTTCCATTACATTTCCCATCCTTATTTCCTTGTCTATCCATGTTGCATTTACAGTTCTTGTGGACAATAACCCACATTTCCAAACTTTGCCTTCTTCTGCATGAATGCTAGATTTGTCCTTTCATAAACTCATTGCTATAAGCATCAGCTGCTGTGCTGTGTGAACATTTTGTTTTGTACAGCTAAAACTTTGTTGATGCAAATGGTTTTGGTCATGTCCCTTGAGGCTGTTGAGCCAGAACCATCAAAAATGAAATGGAGTTTTCATTGTGTTAATGAACTTGCAGCTTATTGTATCAGAGGCTTTTGTTCTAGCTCTGTAAATTCTTTGATGTGTGCATCTGTATCTCAGTCTGCATTGGCCTACAAGACCACATAACCGCACATCTGAAGTAAAATTGCATCAGAAGTTTTGTGTGGCTATTTGTTTTCATTTTTGCCATATTTCTGTTCTGAAGAATCACAGCAACATTGTGTAGTTTCATTTGAAATCAGTAGTCCTTATTTTACTATTCTTAAAATTAATTGAAAATAGTAATTAATTTAGGAACTTTTTTATCAAGAAGATGATAAGCTGCGTTTCCACTGCAGGAACTTTCTGGACTTTGGGGTGGTACTCGGTGTGTTTTGACCGCAGGGACCAGGGTCTAAATGAAGTTCCGGGTAAAAATGTCCCCTTCAGAAAGTCCCTGCTCACGAGGTAGTACTTTTTCAAAATTCAGGAACTTTCTGGGGTGGGACTTGGGTGCTGAACATGCTGATTGGTTGAATTTACGCAGCATTTTGATTGGTTGACTGATTTTATTTCAACCACCATTTTTAAAAGTCTGTTGCGGCGTGTGCAGTAAGAGTTGTTTGCTATTCGAATCAACAATGGAGTTTAAAAAAATATGACTGATGGACCGATGATGAGGTTCGGGCTTTATTAAGCTTATTTGTGGAGGAAGAAATCCAGCGGGAACTGGAAAGTTGCACGCAGTCCTACGTCACCTGGACTAATTTGCCTAATCTTCACAGTACTTTGGACCGCCATGGAAACGCAGACAGCAACAGGTCTGGGGGAAAAAAGTTCCTGGGACAAATTTCTCCGGGTAATTTCGGTGGAAACTCAGCTTTTGATAACAATCGAGAAAAGTATAATATTCCTTCACCTTGAAAAATCCATCCATATTTAAATTAGCCTGGCTGTATCTCAACATGAGTGTTGAAACCACAGGGACGGACCTGCATCCTGCATATTGTTGTCTCATTATTAACCACCACAACCGCAACATCATTATCATTAACATATTTCTAATTCATCCAATGAAACACAATGTTCAATAAACAAGATCATCACAGCATCCATCAAACACATAATTAGAATTTATGGTAATTACTTAGTCATTCCGGATTTTCCAGTGCCTTTCTGTAAACTATTCACAGTCAGCCTGCTGAATACAGCTCTTCTTATTATTATAGCCCTTGACTTTTGCTGTAGTCTCTGACTCATTTTGGAGTTGTTATGGGTTCTCAGGTAGATTTGATTTGTTTCGCTTTACTCTGCATCAGCACTATAACTGATTCATCTCCTTTCTAATATTTGTATTTGCTTTTTTGTCCCCCCTTATTCTTCACATTAGCCCCTAGTCTGGGATATACAAGAAGTAGGCTAATTGTTGTCTAAGGCCCTGTTTACAACTGGTATTATGATGCGTTTTGGTCACAAGTGGACGACGCAAATTACAGGTGTAAATGGGGTCTAAAACGTTTTGAGCTTGTCCACTTTCGACCACTTCCAGAGGTAGTTGAAAACACACTTGACCGGATTGCTTTCGTGGTGTAAACACTCATGTGGTCAAATGCATTCAAACAGCCACTAAAAGACTGCCTACTCTCCGCTCACTGACTACGTAAACATTATGGGAAGCGCGCTAGCCAGACGGGATTTAAACTTTGTCGGCTGAAGACCCAAGTTTGGTTTGAAGATGAAAAACGTACCAAGCACAATGTTCTCTCACCATTCCTGATTTCTAACACACACTCACATCGTTCGGCTGTCAGAGCAGAAACAAAAGCTGCGTTCATATGTAAATTGCGTCATCTTATTTTGTCTATTAAATCTGAAAAGATCTGAAAAAGTCCATACATTTACCCACCCATAGACCCTCCCCTCAAAGAAATCAGGACAGAAGTGGTTGAAATTGGACAAAAAGAAACTAATTAAAACACCAGGTGTAAACAGAAATGTGTCTGCCTCGTCTACTGGTGATCCGATCAACCAAAACGTCAAAATCTTAATACCAGGAGTAAACAGGGCCTCGGTTTAGAAACCGAGGGTGATTTCTTACTTATTGGTTATTGTTATTGGAGCTGCTTCTGATGGTTAACAAACAGATTCTCAAACAAACGCTTCATTTTAGTGATGCACACTTTTTCAACACTACCGGAACAAAGTGTTGCATTAGCCTTCAAAGTTCATCCTAATATGAACAGACCCCATCAAGTATTCATGGAATGAATGGTTATTGGTTAACCAAACACAAACGTTAAGAGAAATCAGAATAAGAACCAGCAGAATCATTAAATTCCGATCACTATTATTGTCCTACAGTTTCAGCGTCGTATGGCACATCCATTGTATGTGAAAACATGTTACAAGCCTGCTTTAACCCTCATCCTTCCCTTACACTTTGTAACAAATCCTTTCCTCACGGGTCAAAATGACCCGAAGCCCTAAAATTATACTTAATTTTTTCTTTCTCCAGAAAGCTTATTTCATTTCATTTTGATAATATTTTTTCTATTTTTTTATGAGTTTTTTTTTTTTATATAGATTTTATCAATAAATAATAAATAAATAATAATTTAAGCACATTCTTCACATTCTTTCAATTCAATTCAAAATAACTCACAATTTCATGCATAACCCTTTTAATTCAGCTCAAAATATCTTACATTGGGTGTCTCTGCTGACCTCTTGTGGAAAATAGATAATATAACATGATATTTCATGACTCTTGCCACTAGATGGCCTTATAGCTCTATATGGAGCAAATGAGCGGTTCCGCTGGGTCCTAAAGTCAGTTTCTCTTCAGAATGCATTCAGATAAACATGTAGACATTTTAAAATCATTTTTGGTAGTTTTAGCAATTTTAGTTAGAATTTTGAGGATTTATAAGCATTTCCTATGTGTACTGAAGCATTCCTCACATTCCATTCATTCTTATGGGGGTCAAATTGACCCGCAGGGGAAGGATTTGTTACTTTTTTAATTTCAACCACAAAACTCCTTGAATCCAGTCAATTTTTTTTTTTTTTTTGTGCATTCGTGGTTCAAGTGAGACAAAACTCTCAGAGTCTTGGACCACTCTGATGAACTCTCAATTTTTGCGGGATCAATCTTCTGTAGTGATAGGCACTTAGTAGTGAGTAAACTTTTATTGGAATGGTGTGTCAACTTACTGTCACTCTAAATTTGAAACATTGAACCGTTTCCTTTATGCCCTCTGTAATATAGTTCTTTGTTATGGGAAGAAGGAGGCGGGAACCGGCGAACGTTCAAGGACTTTAATAAATAAATAAACACAAAATGAAAGTAACGCAGGCAGCCCCTCACGGACGGCTGCCACTCAGACATAATAAAACGTAAACCTTTTATGCGTCCGAGCTCCTCCGTGAGACACGAGACCGGTGTGGCGCACAGCTGGCGCTCATTATCATCACGCCACCGGCCTCGCCCTGTTCTCACGGTCCCTTGGCCTCGCTGCTTGCCACACCCTCTCAATTTAAGAAATATGTTCCTACCAGGCCATCACATGGAGGGACTGCTAATATTTAAAAGGTTTTTTTTCCTCTGCACCTTTACATGTTGTTGTTTTTTTTTTGGTTTTGTTTTGTTTTGTTTTTCACGATGGGCTGAAGGGTGGTCTTGCAGTCTCCAGTCCTGATGCAATCCGGTGACATACTACAACTCCAGCAGCTTTGATGTCTCCACTGCTCAAATAGTTTCAGTGTACTGGATCATAACCGAGCTTCCGTTTGGTAATATGGAGTGGGAAAGAATGTGAAAAATTGAGAAATGGGAAAACTGAGCAAGGAGGTGGGGAGGTTGTCAGAAAGAGCCAACGTTAGTCACTAAAATATATGGAAAAACTGAATGTATTGATCTAAGGCTAGGAAGACTGTGAATTTGGCTCACTGATCAATGGCACATGAGCAGATGTGTCTCAAAATATTTCAAATCCAAATGAATACCCCTTCAAAACCAGCTGATTACTGGGTTCTTAAAGACTAATGCTTCTTAAAACTAGGCAGATCACACAAAATCAATAATGCAGAGCTCGGTCACATTCATCACCTCCTGTTCACTTGTGCTACAGAGACCAAAACACACTGAATCCTGGACTTCTTTACATTTGATTTTAAGTTAAAGGAATAGGAATGAAAATTCTGTTTTATTTACTTGTCGTGTCAAGCCATCTTTATTTATATAGCACTTTATACAATACAGATTGTTTCAAAAGCAGTGATAACAGGAAAATGATTCAAAGATTCAAACAGTTGATTTCAGCTGTACAGCAGCTCTAAAAGAAAATAATGTCATTGTTCAGCTGAAGTCACTTTTATTGTCTTTCCAAACCTGTAGGGGCTACTGTCAGTGTTTAAGATTGAAAACCACATTTACTTACAGGTATGAGTCTCAAAATGTCCTGTTCATACAGCAGCTTACAATACTTACAATATAGTCTTGAGTATACTGCCTATATGAACTTTCAATTGATTTCAAGCCCTTATACTATTTGTGACTATCTGTAACCATAGTGACAATGACTAAAGTAATATCAAAGAGGGTGATGCCTTATCACATTTGAGAGTCCAACTGAAGTGTGAGTTCATCCGTGAAGTCTTTATTAACTGACAGCAGCTTTTATATCTGAGTAAAGAGCGCAACATTTGAGTCATGCATAGAGCACAAAACTGAGAGGAGCGGCTCCAGTGCAAGACAGTGACTGGATCTAAAACCTTCAAATGACACACAGCTCATATGCCCCAGCAAACACAGAATGTTCCCCTAACGTTCCCATATATGGTTATTTATATGGTCATATATGGCTCCTATTTGGTTATTTTTTTGGGAACCAAATAAGAACGTTCTAGGCACGTTCTCTGTAGGTAATTTATAGGATTTATTAGATAGCAGCTCTCTCACACTGTATGACGTGACAGACAACTAGCTGTCCATTTCGGTTCTGTACACACACAACAGGGCTTTGACAAATGCAGTTGTGAGTTTTGAACATTTATGGGTGGGAGTTTGGTTATAGCAGTGTGTGTGTGTGTGTGTGTGTGTGTGTGTGTGTGTGTGTATATATATACAAACCCGATTCCAAAAAAGTTGGGACACTGTACAAATTGTGAATAAAAACAGAATGCAATGATGTTGAAGTTTCAAATTTCAACATTTTATTCAGAATACAACATAGATGACATATCAAATGTTTAAACTGAGAAAATGTATCATTTTAAGGGAAAAATAAGTTGATTTTAAATTTCATGGCATCAACACATCTCAAAAAAGTTGGGACAAGGCCATGTTTACCACTGTGTGGCATCCCCTCTTCTTTTTATAACAGTCTGCAAACGTCTGGGGACTGAGGAGACAAGTTGCTCAAGTTTAGGAATAGGAATGTTGTCCCATTCTTGTGTAATACAGGCTTCTAGTTGCTCAACTGTCTTAGGTCTTCTTTGTCGCATCTTCCTCTTTATGATGCGCCAAATGTTTTCTATGGGTGAAAGATCTGGACTGCAGGCTGGCCATTTCAGTACCCGGATCCTTCTACGCAGCCATGATGTTGTAATTGATGCAGTATGTGGTCTGGCATTGTCATGTTAGAAAATGCAAGGTCTTCCCTGAAAGAGACGACGTCTGGATGGGAGCATAGGTTGTTCTAGAACTTGGATATACCTTTCAGCATTGATGGTGCCTTTCCAGATGTGTAAGCTGCCCATGCCACACGCACTCATGCAACCCCATACCATCAGAGATGCAGGCTTCTGAACTGAGCGCTGATAACAACTTGGGTTGTCCTTGTCCTCTTTAGTCCGGATGACATGGCATCCCAGTTTTCCAAAAAGAACTTCAAATTTTGATTCGTCTGACCACAGAACAGTTTTCCACTTTGCCACAGTCCATTTTAAATGAGCCTTGGCCCAGAGAAAAGGCCTGCGCTTCTGGATCATGTTTAGATATGGCTTCTTTTTTGACCTATAGAGTTTTAGCCGGCAACGGCGAATGGCACGGTGGATTGTGTTCACCGACAATGTTTTCTGGAAGTATTCCTGAGCCCATGTTGTGATTTCCATTACAGTAGCATTCCTGTATGTGATGCAGTGCCGTCTAAGGGCCCGAAGATCACGGGCATCCAGTATGGTTTTCCGGCCTTTACCCTTACACACAGAGATTGTTCCAGATTCTCTGAATCTTTGGATGATATTATGCACTGTAGATGATGATAACTTCAAACTCTTTGCAATTTTTCTCTGAGAAACTCCTTTCTGATATTGCTCCACTATTTTTCGCCGCAGCATTGGGGGAATTGGTGATCCTCTGCCCATCTTGACTTCTGAGAGACACTGCCACTCTGAGAGGCTCTTTTTACACCCAATCATGTTGTCAATTGACCTAATAAGTTGCAAATTGGTCCTCCAGCTGTTCCTTATATGTACATTTAACTTTTCCGGCCTCTTATTGCTACCTGTCCCAACTTTTTTGGAATGTGTAGCTCTCATGAAATCCAAAATGAGCCAATATTTGACATGACATTTCAAAATGTCTCACTTTCAACATTTGATATGTTATTTCAATATGATATTTATGAGATTATTTCAATATAAGTTTATGAGATTTGTAAGTTATTGCATTCCTTTTTTATTCACAATTTGTACAGTGTCCCAACTTTTTTGGAATCGGGTTTGTATATATACATATATATATATATATATATATATATATATATATATATATATATAAGTATGTATATGTGTGTGTGTATATATATATATATGTATATGTGTGTGTGTGTGTGTGTGTGTGTGTATGTATGTGTGTATATATATATATATATATATGTATATGTGTGTGTGTGTATGTATGTGTATATATATATATATATATATATATATATATATGTATATGTGTGTGTGTGTATATATGTATATGTTTGTATTGAACATTTATGGAGCAATAGATTTTGTGTGAAAATAAAAATCATAAAAGTGGTTTATTTTGTTTAAAAATCAATGTATGAGGTGGCGAGGGGGGCCTTTTACCCCACAGACACACGGTGTAATAAAGTTTTTAATAATGTCTAAGCTAATACTTGTCCCAAACAATCACTTTAGCAAAGTTTGTACTATTTTCTGTTTATTTCGATAAATAAAAGAATTCATTTTTGTTCAATAAATACTGTCATTAAAATGTTAATAGAATAATATATTTTAAAAATACAGAAACAAAACTATAAAGATTCTGAAAGCATTGAAGGAGATCCCATAATAATTTAATATAGATTTACAGTACTAACAATACATTATATTTTATTATATGATATGATTATATATATTTAAAAAAATGTATATATGATTGTTTTATTATAAATATGGTGATTATCTCTAAAGTGGACACCCAACTTAATATATGACACACTGAAAAAACTGCAGAACTGCAGAGCCATGTATCACAACAGGACAGCAGCGCCAGCCCAGCAACATGGCATTCACAATATCAGCTTGTGATTCCATCCGCCGAAGAGGTGCTTTACTATGGTGAGGAACTTCTATGTCAGGCTTTACATAGAACGATTCAGTGGAACCATATTATAAACCATTATTCACGCACTTGAACGTCGTTGCAATGGCTGTTTTCCCTCCTGCAATCCGTGTGCGCATCCCACACTTTGAGAACCACTAGGTTATAGAGTGCGGTTGTCACTCCCTTGTATATTAAGCACATTTTCTTTTGCATAAGGTTTCCCCATCAACAACTGTGTAAACATAATCATTTTAATGACTCAAATTCAAGACAAGTCAAACGTATTCTACTGCTGTGTAAACGTGGCCCTATCCATTTATGTCAGCAAACACACTACTCTCCAATCAGAGGTTAAAAAGGGTGGACCAAAGATGGACTGCTTTGATGTATAAGAGGTTTTTGAAGGTGGAAAATAATGTATCTCTGGTGTGATCAGCGATTACATAAACCTAAGATCTCCTGTGTTTTGTTTGCACAACCTCCTTTGCTTGATGTGTGGGGATTTGTTTTGAGGGACTGTGTAGAATGTATAAAGATACTGTTGCGTTTAAGCTTTCATCAAGAGACAGGGGAAAGGTTGCAAGTGTAGCAAATACAAAAGCTTTCTTCCCTTCGGTGAATTCCATGAAGATGCGATGCTCGCATACTGAAAATGTCACCTGTCAAACTTATTCTCCCACAGCATCTTGAATCTAGCTGCCTTTTTCCTTGCCCCTTCATCTCCCTTTTTGTGTAACAATCTGGAAGTTCATCTCTTGTTCACCTGCTGCACCAAAAAGATCGTATTTAGGCCCTTAGAAATGGAACAGAACGAATTCATAAATTAAAGAATGTAGGGAAACAATAAAAAAGATGTTTTGATGAAAGCAAGCGAAGCTTGCAGCCTTATCCTCTCGTCTGTGGAGAGAGGATAAGGCTGCATGCGTGAAACGAATCCTGCAGTGAATTCAAAAGCGCACCACATCAGCATGACAGAGCGCCCTCCCACATCGAGGCTCATCTGCAGGGAGACGCTTCATGTGGGCGAGAGAGCTGGCAAGGGACGGCGCTACAGTGCTGAGGTGATGTTAAGTCAGGAACGAGCATCAGGGGTCAGGATTGTCATGTTTCTAAGTGTCCTCTAATACAAACCATGAAGGTAGAATTAGGCCTGATGATGGAGTGAATAAAAAGAACAGCAAGAAAGTGACTGAACTGTCTATTGAATGTGTATTAGACAACTAAAAAGATTAAATGTGGGTTGGTGAATTTGATTTCCGTCTTGTTTATAATTATGTAAACCAGGCGTTTATAGATGCATTCGTACTTGGAAGATTATTTTGGACATTAGTTGTTTGCTTGTTTTTGTCATGAGCATTTTTTTGTTGCTTTTAACTCTTTCCCCGCTATTGACGGAATTTTCCAGCTTTCCGTGTTTCCACTGTTATATGGCAGGGGGCGCAATGACATATCTTCTGAAAGAGTACAGATTCTCCTAATCAAAACACATGTGAAGAAGAAACAGAAACCAGCGATAGCATATGTAAGCAGATGCATATGTAAAATAACACGATTATCAACATTAAACAGCACATAAATTAAAACTGCCTTCGTTACCGTATAAAAAGTCGACCCAGGACGAGCTATAGGACTGAGAAGCTTCGGTGGTGTTGACTCGATCTACTCCATCTGTGTTTTGATCATCGTTCTGAATCCGATCCGGACATAGTCTTTGACAAAAACATAATTTTCTCAGCTTTTTGCTCAAAATGTTGTTTTTTTTAATGAAACGTACCCACATTCAAATGTTGATAAAAAAGAATGCATGCTAGAATAAAACTTTTTTTTTTTTTTTTTTTTTATATACAAACCCGATTCCAAAAAAGTTGGGACACTGTACAAATTGTGAATAAAAAAGGAATGCAATAATTTAAAAATCTCATAAACTTATATTTTATTCACAGTAGAATATAGATAACATATCAAATGTTGAAAGTGAGACATTTTGAAATGTCATGCCAAATATTGGCTCATTTTGGATTTCATGAGAGCTACACATTCCAAAAAAGTTGGGACAGGTAGCAATAAGAGGCCGGAAAAGTTAAATGTACATATAAGGAACAGCTGGAGGACCAATTTGCAACTTATTAGGTCAATTGGCAACATGATTGGGTATAAAAAGAGCCTCTCAGAGTGGCAGTGTCTCTCAGAAGTCAAGATGGGCAGAGGATCACCAATTCCCCCAATGCTGCGGCGAAAAATACTGGAGCAATATCAGAAAGGAGTTTCTCAGAGAAAAATTGCAAAGAGTTTGAAGTTATCATCATCTACAGTGCATAATATCATCCAAAGATTCAGAGAATCTGGAACAATCTCTGTGCGTAAGGGTCAAGGCCGGAAAACCATACTGGATGCCCGTGATCTTCGGGCCCTTAGACGGCACTGCATCACATACAGGAATGCTACTGTAATGGAAATCACAACATGGGCTCAGGAATACTTCCAGAAAACATTGTCGGTGAACACAATCCACCGTGCCATTCGCTGTTGCCGGCTAAAACTCTAGAGGTCAAAAAAGAAGCCATATCTAAACATGATCCAGAAGCGCAGGCGTTTTCTCTGGGCCAAGGCTCATTTAAAATGGACTGTGGCAAAGTGGAAAACTGTTCTGTGGTCAGACGAATCAAAATTTGAAGTTCTTTTTGGAAAACTGGGACGCCATGTCATCCGGACTAAAGAGGACAAGGACAACCCAAGTTGTTTTCAGCGCTCAGTTCAGAAGCCTGCATCTCTGATGGTATGGGGTTGCATGAGTGCGTGTGGCATGGGCAGCTTACACATCTGGAAAGGCACCATCAATGCTGAAAGGTATATCCAAGTTCTAGAACAACATATGCTCCCATCCAGACGTCGTCTCTTTCAGGGAAGACCTTGCATTTTCCAACATGACAATGCCAGACCACATACTGCATCAATTACAACATCATGGCTGCGTAGAAGAAGGATCCGGGTACTGAAATGGCCAGCCTGCAGTCCAGATCTTTCACCCATAGAAAACATTTGGCGCATCATAAAGAGGAAGATGCGACAAAGAAGACCTAAGACAGTTGAGCAACTAGAAGCCTGTATTAGACAAGAATGGGACAACATTCCTATTCCTAAACTTGAGCAACTTGTCTCCTCAGTCCCCAGACGTTTGCAGACTGTTATAAAAAGAAGAGGGGATGCCACACAGTGGTAAACATGGCCTTGTCCCAACTTTTTTGAGATGTGTTGATGCCATGAAATTTAAAAATCAACTTATTTTTCCCTTAAAATGATACATTTTCTCAGTTTAAACATTTGATATGTCATCTATGTTGTATTCTGAATAAAATATTGAAATTTGAAACTTCCACATCATTGCATTCTGTTTTTATTCACAATTTGTACAGTGTCTCAACTTTTTTGGAATCGGGTTTGTATACATAGGCTCTGTTATTTCTTTTGATATATTGCATGTTTAGATATTCATACAATTAAATATTCTGGGGGCCGTGAAATGACCAAAAATGCTGGCAACTTTTTTTCAAAAACGCTGGCGGGGAAAGAGTTAATATAGCATTTCATCAATGCCGAAAGTTGCCTATGTACTTTTTGCATCAGCTACCACTGATGCACGCTGGGTAAGTTATGTATAAATTACCTGTGTAACCGACTGAAGTGATGCAACCTTTTATCCTTTTCCCATTTTCTTTTTAAGTGTGATTTTAGAGAATCCAGCAGTAATATTTTTCAGTTGAATGTCTGTAGGCGTAAATCAATTGTAGTACGCAGGGCTGCTCACAGCAAGGCCAGCTTTCATTCTGTCTACCAGAGCAGAATAAACAGATCTGTCTGCTCACATGGGCACTGGCCAAGATTAACTTTATTGGGAACAGTGCGACTTAAGATATCACAGAAAGGTGCTGCCTCACACATGGATTTCTGGCTAGCTTTATCTGTCAGAGATGATGCCTGTTGTTGTAAGCCCTGCTATGTCGGGGAGCTTGGCTTCTGTTGAACCACCTGTTTTATTGCTGTCAACAAGATTAGACCCAACTAGGCTGCATCGTAATACTGTTGATGGAGATGCTTGGCAAAATCAGCTCATCATTGGCAATTTAGAGCCACATCTGGCATCTGTTGTTTTCATTAGAGCATCGCAGGGCTACAGCAAGGATTGTCGGAAGGAGTCTGCGTGCCGAACCCCTCCTAAAAAGCCCCTTCCCTCTCGCTCTCAACTTCTTTGTAGGGGTTGCACTGGGGACTGGCCAGCGTGTCGGTTAGTTCTGTATCTTGTTGTCACATTTGAATAGTCAACCTGACAAGCGAAATACACTTCTAGTCCGTTTGGAATACGATTTTTAAATGTTTTTGAAAGAAGTCTCTCATGCTCAACAAGGCTGCATTTATTTGATCAAAAATATGGTACAAACAATGATATTGTGAAATACTAATACAATTTTAAAGAACTTTTCCATTTATATTTTAAATATAATGGTAACACTTTACAATAAGGTTCATAAATTAGTTAAAACATTAGTTAACTACATTAGTTAACATGAACTAATAATGAACTTCACTTATAAAGCATTTATTTATCTTTGTTAATGTTAATTTCAACATTTACTAATACTTTATTAAAATCTTGTTAACATTAGTTAATGCACTCTGTACTAACATGAACAAACCATGAACAGCTGTATTTTTATTAACTAACGTTAACAAAGATTAACAAATACAGTAACAAATGTACTGCTCATGGTTAGTTCATGTTAGTTAATACATTAACTAATGTTAACTAATGAAAGCTTATTGTGAAGTGTTACCAATATAATTTATTCCTGTGATGACAAAGCTGAATTTTCAGCATCATTACTCCAGTCGTCAGTGTCACATGATCCTTCAGAAATCATTCTAATACTCTGATTTGGTGCGTATTTATTATTGGTGCTCAATTATTGATAATGGTTCTTATTATTAGGTATGTTTGACTTCGGCTGCGGCTGGATGTAACCGATCGGCGAGAGTTGGCACTTGCAGTCGGGGATGAGCTGAAAACGGAGACGTGAAGTTGGACACTTTCCGCTTCCCGTAGTGACGCTTGCGTGGTGTTTGCATACTTTACCACAGCTGAAGTGAAATAAATGCAATATTTGTCAAATACAAAGACGTTTCAGAGACGTTTTCATTCAGAACTGTATGTACTGCTTAATACAGCGTCTGTTTGTACAAGAATAAAGTTCAACATAAGCCTACATTATTCAAATACCCTTGAAGTGGGGTCTATGTTTTTTTATTAGTTTTAATTTGATAAACATGACACAATATTACAATTACATGAGATAAGCTTTTACTGTTATAAAACACAGATTTGTGAGCATTAGTGGAACTTAAAGTGTCAGAATAAACACGAAACACCAGTGATTGTTGTCATGCAGTGAACCCGTGAATCGTGGAACAGCTGTGTCGTCATCAGAGCCTGTGCAGCAGCTCTTGAGAAGCTGCGCTGGCTGAGTTAGCCGTCTGCTCTCGAAACACGTCGACACAAGTCGGACAAAATTTGTAACCAACATGCACTGCTTCAAGTCAGACGCCGATTGGTCTGTGCAGTGCTGCATGATGTCGAAAACACCTATTATCTGAAGGATCATGTTACACTGAAGACTGATGTAATGGCTGCTGAGATCCATCCATCCATCCATCAAAACAATGAAATGGAAATGGATATCTTCTCCAGTCTTCTGTAATCACTAGTAAAGGGCTTGGAACTGTGTGCATGTTCTTGTGGTTCCATCAGCCAATCAGCTTTGTCATGATGTTTTCCTGAAACATACCTATATTACCCATGAGCAAAGATGAGCAATTGTCATTGAAACAAACGGGAAATCGAATGGCTAGCTTTCTTCTTAGTCTTCCTCGGGAAGCTGTGTAATTTTTTCGTCTTTTTTCTTCTTTCTTAATTCTGCACTGCACAAATATGTCTGCCATATGTTGCAGTTTTTCATGTGTGGTTTCGCTTTTGGTAACTTACAACGACGGAGATATGAGCTGTGTTTCGTCTGAAAGTTTTAGATCCAGTCACTGTTCTCCACCGGAGCTGCTCCCATCAGTTTTGTGTTCCACACGTGACTCAAACGCTCCGCTCTCCACCCAGATATAAAAGCTGCTTTCAGTAATAAGACTTTGATATTTCTTTGGTCTCCATCGCAATGGTTACTGGTAAGAGAATACGAGCTTGACTCCCGTTGTACATTCATACAGACAGTATTCGATGTTTGAATGGTTCATTTCGAGACTCAGACCTGTGAGTAAATGCGGTTGTCAATATCAAAAACTGACAGTATGAATGTAGCCAGTATGTGAAAACCTGCATCTAGCAGAGACTTCCGTTACTCCTCCACACGTTCTCCTTTAAAGCATGGCAACAATTTCCTTGAATTTAGTGAAAAAAGCCACCCCAAATATAATGCATGACATCTCATGCTTTTCTCTTTACAAGCTCCACTGCCATATCTTTGCACTAATATATATTTCAGTAGTTTTTGTAAGCACAGTTTTTCAGAGGTCATTTCAATTGTAACTATTTTCTCTATATAAATTAGACATGATATTGAATAAATAAAGCAGTCTAACATATCAATTTAGTTGTTAATTTACAAATTAAAGTACAATAATAAAGTAAGGTTCAATTTCAAATGTGATGTAATGAGACTTAGTAGCATTTATGTACTATGTGGGTATCAGTGACAGCATATAATATAGGTTTTAGAAACAATAGACTCAGATTGCATAAATCTCAACACTTGGTACACATAATTTAGAATAGAAAATGAACTCCATACATCACAAAGCAAAAAGTTACTAAACGTGACAAAATCAACAATAACAAAAGTATATACACTGATCAGGCATAACGTAATATTATGTTGGTCCCCCTTTTGCTGCCAAAACAGCCCTGACCCGTCGAGGCATGGACTCCACTAGACCCCTGAATGTGTGCTGTGGTATCTGGCATATGTTAGCAGCACATCCTTTAAGTCCTGTAAGTTGCGAGGCAGGGCCTCCATGGATCGGATTTGTTTGTTCAGCACATCCCACAGATGCTCGATTGGATTTGAGATCTGGGGAATTTGGAGGCCAAGTCAACACCTCAAACTCGTTGTTGTGCTCCTCAAACCATTCCTGAACAATTTTGCTTTGTGGCAGGGCGCATTATCCTGCTGAAAGAGCCACAGCCACCAGGGAATACCGTTTCCATGAAAGGGTGTACATGGTCTGCAACAATGCTTAGGTAGGTGGTACGTTTCAAAGTAACATCCACATGGATGGCAGGACCCAAGGTTTCCCAGCAGAACATTACCCAAAGCATCACACTGCCTCCGCTGGCTTGCCTTCTTCCCATAGTGCATCCTGGTGCCATGTGTTCCCCAGGTAAGCGACACACACGTACCTGGCCATCCACGTGAAGTAAAAGAAAACGTGATTCATCAGACAAGGCCACCTTCTTCCATTGCTCCGTGGTCCAGTTTTGATGCTCACATGCCCACTGTTGGCACTTTCGGCGGTGGACAGGGGTCAGCATGGGCACCCTGACTGGTCTGCGGCTATGAAGCCCCATACGCAACAAACTGCGATGCACTGTGTATTCTGACACCTTTCTATCAGAACCAGCATTAACTTCTTGAGCAATTTGAGCTACAGTAGCTCGTCTGTTTGATCGGACCACACGGGCCAGCCTTCACTCCCCACGTACATCAATGAGCCTTGGCTGCCCATGACCCTGTCACCGGTTCTCCACTGTTCCTTCCTTGGACCACTTTTGATAGATACTGACCACTGCAAACCGGGAACACCCCACAAAAGCTGCAGTTTTGGAGATGCTCTGACCCAGTCGTCTAGCCATCACAATTTGGCCCTTGTCAAACTCGCTCAAATCCTTACGCTTGCCCATTTTTCCTGCTTCTAACACATCAACTTTGAGGACAAAATGTTCACTTGCTGCCTAATATATCCCACCCACTAACAAGAGATAATCAGTGTTATTCACTTCACCTGGTCACTGGTCATAATGTTATGCATGATCGGTGTAAATCTTTGAATTAAACAGTAAAACTTTAAATTTGTAAAATATAAAACACTCCTAAATAATATTTACTTATAAATATTAAGCAAATTCGTACTCTGTTCAAGCATGTTGCACTCATAACTAGCATATTCAATGTACACTCACCTAAAGGATTATTAGGAACACCTGTTCAATTTCTCATTAATGCAATTATCTAAACAACCAATCACATGGCAGTTGCTTCAATGCATTTAGGGGTGTGGTCCTGGTCAAGACAATCTCCTGAACTCCAAACTGAATGTTAGAATGGGAAAGAAAGGTGATTTAAGCAATTTTGAGCGTGGCATGGTTGTTGGTGCCAGACGGGCCGGTCTGAGTATTTCACAATCTGCTCAGTTACTGGGATTTTCACGCACAACCATTTCTAGAGTTTACAAAGAATGGTGTGAAAAGGGAAAAACATCCAGTATGCGGCAGTCCTGTGGGCGAAAATGCCTTGTTGATGCTAGAGGTCAGAGGAGAATGGGCCGACTGATTCAAGCTGATAGAAGAGCAACTTTGACTGAAATAACCACTCGTTACAACCGAGGTATGCAGCAAAGCATTTGTGAAGCCACAACACGCACAACCTTGAGGCGGATGGGCTACAACAGCAGAAGACCCCACCGGGTACCACTCATCTCCACTACAAATAGGAAAAAGAGGCTACAATTTGCACGAGCTCACCAAAATTGGACAGTTGAAGACTGGAAAAATGTTGCCTGGTCTGATGAGTCTCGATTTCTGTTGAGACATTCAGATGGTAGAGTCAGAATTTGGCGTAAACAGAATGAGAACATGGATCCATCATGCCTTGTTACCACTGTGCAGGCTGGTGGTGGTGGTGTAATGGTGTGGGGGATGTTTTCTTGGCACACTTTAGGCCCCTTAGTGCCAATTGGGCATCGTTTAAATGCCACGGCCTACCTGAGCATTGTTTCTGACCATGTCTATCCCTTTATGACCACCATGTACCCATCCTCTGATGGCTACTTCCAGCAGGATAATGCACCATGTCACAAAGCTTGAATCATTTCAAATTGGTTTCTTGAACATGACAATGAGTTCACTGTACTAAAATGGCCCCCACAGTCACCAGATCTCAACCCAATAGAGCATCTTTGGGATGTGGTGGAACGGGAGCTTCGTGCCCTGGATGTGCATCCCACAAATCTCCATCAACTGCAAGATGCTATCCTATCAATATGGGCCAACATTTCTAAAGAATGCTTTCAGCACCTTGTTGAATCAATGCCACGTAGAATTAAGGCAGTTCTGAAGGCGAAAGGGGGTCAAACACAGTATTAGTATGGTGTTCCTAATAATCCTTTAGGTGAGTGTATAATAGTGTTAAATATTTTCTGCAGTATTTACTTTTTTTCAGTGCAATGTAATGTGAAATGTATTATTGTATAACTGACACATAAGGTCAAGCAGTTGTGCATTCCAGCCAAATCCAATAACCCTGAGCTTCCCTACCTGTGTACCGCTTTGATGCATATCCTTCCTCTGAGCTTCCAAGCTATTATCACAAGACACATGATGTGCTTCTCCCAGCAGCCTCAAACTCTACACAAATGAAATAGAAAAATCGATCAAATGTGTCAGCTAGACTTTCCTTTTGAATTGGTGATGATGAAAATCTGGCCCAAAGCTGCAGCTTCTGTCAATCAAAGATCCGTTCTGAGATCTGCTGGTATCTGTTTGGCTCTAGAGTTCTTAAAAGACTGCCGACACATCTTCCCTTCAGCTCTGTTAGACGACCACCTCTGGTTCAGGAGCACAAAGGTCTCATGTGGTTACAAAGCTCCTGCTATGATCCTGTGCGTATACATAACCACAGGGCAAATGCTAACAACCTAAAAATAGGTCTTAAAAAACTTAAATGCCAGCAGCAGTTATGAGGCCTTTAAAAGTGGAGGTACAGCTGCAGACTGCACTCGGAATATTAACAGCCAGATTCTGCTATGACTGTCAGTTATATATCTCGTAAATGCATGTGAAGTCGTTTAGCTACTCATTAAATCTGAGACTAGGGGCTTGGTCATTTTCACACTGATGGCATCGTAATTGCAAAAGACTCTGAAATAACAAAGATTTTGAAACAATCTTTTTTACAACCTGCCAAGTAAATGTGCCAGAGGCAGTTGTGAACAGGAACTATGTCTTAGTGGTACTAACGACCAATTTAGGATAATTTTGTGTCAAAAAGTCTAATGGTGTTTATTCATAGTATTTATTTATGCATATACATTTATTATAACCTGACAATAATAAATTAGGTTTTATTGACTCTTCCCGCCATTGACACAAATTTCTGGCTTTCTGTGTTTTCACTATTGTACATCTTCTGAAAGAATACAGAATCTCCGAATAGAGGACCCTATCACACACCTGACGCAATGCATGACGCAAGTGTTTTTTGCTAGGTTCAGCCGACGCAGTTATCATTTTCACGTCCAGCGCTACGTTGTTTAAATAGCAAATGTACTCGCAAAAAGTCTGTTCAACAAAAACATGGTCTAAAGTCAATAGCGCAGTATGTTTTGTGTTAGTTAAAGGGCGCGTTAGTAATATGCGCCTATAGGCGGGTGCAAAATGCGCATACACTCTGCTTATTACACACACAGGGACGCGCAGCAGCAAACAAACATTTTTAAATATTAAAAATAAAATGATTCCTCTCTGGAGAGGTGTTCAGTCTTTCTGCTCACAAATTCCGCCATGTAAATAGCGAATCCGCCATGGTGCAAGCGCAACTGGCATTTAAAGGGAATGGGAGATGAGACTCTCATTGGTTTATTGCACGTTACCCCCAAAACACACCCATGACTCATTAAGAGACTAGGTACAACCCTTTTGGACCATGTGCCTTGCACACCGACTGTTTTTTTCGTCGTTAAACTAGCAAAAGTGGATTCGGACACCCCCTAAGTGCACCTGCGCCATGCGATTCAGCCCATGCGCTCAGATTGTTAAAATAGAGCCCCAAAACACTTGCAGATGGATATGTAAGCAGATGGATATGTAAAATAACGCGATCATCAACATTAAACAGCATATAAATCAAAACTGCCTATGTTCCCGAATAAGTCAACCCAGGACGAGCTATAGGACTGTGAAGCTTTGGGGGTGTTGATGGACTCCATCTACTCCATCTGTGTTTTGATCATCATTCTGAATCTGATCCAGACGCAGTCTTTGACAAAAGTCTTTTCTCAGCTTTTTGCTCAAAATGTAGCTTTTTTTGTATGAAACTTACCCACATTCAAGTTTTTTATGGCATTACCCTGCCTCATGAGCATTAATAAATACAAGTCCTACATATTAAGTCATTGATTCATTACGAAAGCTGTTTCGGTACACACTGTTCACTTCAAGTGAATAGAGGATTAGTCTTCATTTTAACACACAGTGCTATTGAGGCTGTGATAACCATGCCGACCAACGGTTCAACTGTGCAGGCTGAAGAGGTTGTGTAATTCTACCTCTCTGACCCACTGGGCTCTTTGTTGGCGATTTCTGCTAAAGCTTGACAGATTTGTAGCATGTAATCCTTTACAGTGATTACTGGCCTAATGAAAACTCTGTTGTTAGTCATGCTCTACATTAGCCACAATTGGACACTACAAAATGAATTAATTATTGGTGCTCATTATAGAGAGACCGAGACCAAACGATATTTGATGTGTGCAAAATAAATCTTAAGACCGAAGCGAATGAACCCATGATAAGTCTTTTAATGATGCAGTTTTGGTTTTATCTAAGAACCTACGGTTGTTCTTGAGGATTTTAAAACCATATTAGTCATAAAGGTCAGTTGTGCTATATTATTTATCTCTTTATTCTTCAGAGAGCCTTTGGTTTTGGTTTGGCTTTTGTTTTTTTATTAACTGATTTCAACTGAAAGTGTATGTTTCAAATCAAACCCAAGCTAAAACATCCTTCATGATTTTGAGGTCACATAGTCACGGATGACCAATGCATCAAACTACGCCACTGCCTTTCCCTCAGCGGAGTGTCTATTTACACCAAGTGCAAATAGCGTGCCTTGTTGGCAAATGCTATTCGTACTAGCTCCGCCTAACAATGCCTGTTTGGGAAAAACAAGATTAAAAAAAATAAGGGATGTATTTCACTTTTTTCAGTGGCGTAGTCAGTAAAGCATAAGGCTAAAAGATCTAGGGTTTGACGTGATCGACCTGGGTTCGAAATCCGCCTTTTGCAGAGATCGCTCTTCTCTCTTTTCCTATCACATATCACATCGGAAAGGCATTTACTTTCAATAAAAATTAAGAAAATGTTCTAAAAATGGAAATAAAGTGCCTAACGAAATGTATAATAATAATAAAAGCATTTATTGGGTAGGGTTAGGGATAGGTGTAGGGAGGGCTTTTATTGTCCCATTAAGGCGACATCCGTTTAATAATTTTAATAAATATAACCATTTACACTCTGTTATTATTGCATCCTGTTTATGTACAACAATACTGAGGTGCAAATAGTATGTATCTGTCAAAATAAAGTATAAATAGCATCTAATTACTATTTACACATATTGCAAAGAACTACTTTTACATGATGTAAATAGAATATATCACTATTTTCTCTTATTATGCTATTTCACTTAGTAAATAGCATCTACAGCTATTTGCACTTAGTGTAAATATCATCTATCGCTAAGAAAATGTTATTTTAACTTAGTGTAAATAGAATCTAGTTGCTATTTACACTTGGTGCTGCCTTCTCTTAAATGCACCAATGTCGTTCTAGAG
This sequence comes from Coreius guichenoti, assembly GCA_039654105.1. Classification (NCBI taxonomy): domain Eukaryota; kingdom Metazoa; phylum Chordata; class Actinopteri; order Cypriniformes; family Gobionidae; genus Coreius; species Coreius guichenoti. Next base: position 37,275,326 of record CM077177.1, read on the forward strand.
GTTAAACTCAGGTAAAGCTTTCCATCAAGTAGTAGATTTGTATGAGGTTTTTTTTTTTTTTTTTTGGCCCTGTTCTTTGCAAATTGCAAAAGTCCACCTCCGCTTTAACACCATTGTCAACTTCTGTGCTTATGAAAGTAGTTATATATTGAGGCAGGCAGCAATTAACAGAATTAGGTGGCTGAGTGTGTAGCTCTTCCTGAATGCTTCTGACACCAGCCTGCTTTCTGATGCCAGGGTCAGAGTCACACTGCATTTACTCTAATGGCTTCAGCACAGCAGCTTTCTCCAGAGGTAAACAACACCTGCAACCTCCAATGCCATTATTCAGAGTGTTTCTACGTATATATGCCAGAGACAAAATTAATTTAATTTATTTTTATGTTCTTCCTTTTTTTTTCATCCACTGTTATATTTACTATAATTGGAACTATACCTTTGGAAGAATCCATATTGCAATCAAGATACTTTCTGATGATGTTTTAACTTTTTTATTGCCTCTAGATGGATGGATGGATGGATGGATGGATAGATAGATGTATAGATGGAGATAGATAGACAGACAGACAGACAGACTGACTGACTGGGTCAGAGCATCTCCAAAACTGCAGCTCTTGTGGGGTGTTCCCGGTCTGCAGTGGTCAGTATCTATCAAAAGTGGTCCAAGGAAGGAACAGTGGTGAACCGGTGACAGGGTCATGGGCGGCCAAGGCTCATTGATGCACGTGGGGAGCGAAGGCTGGCCCGTGTGGTCCGATCAAACAGACGAGCTACTGTAGCTCGAATTGCTCAAGAAGTTAATGCTGGTTCTGATAGAAAGGTGTCAGAATACACAGTGCATTTCAGTTTGTTGTGTATGGGGCTGCATAGTCGCACACCAGTCAGGGTGCCCATGCTGACCCCTGTCCACCGCCGAAAGTGCCAACAGTGGGCACGTGAGCATCAGAACTGGACCATGGAGCAATGGAAGAAGCATTTGGAAGAAGAATTTACATCACGTGAATGGCCAGGTGTGTGTGCGTTGCTTACCTGGGGAACACATGGCACCAGGATGCACCAGGATGCACCAGGAAGAAGGCAAGCCGGCGGATGCAGTGTGATGCTTTAGATAGATAGAGATAAATAGATCCTGGAAAAGCTTAGGTGGAAAAGGAAGTAAAAAATGGTGCAATTTGCAATGGATGCAGATGAAATGATAATCCGCACCATCTTTAAAGGTCAGCAAAACATTGGCTGCATGGAGCCTTCGTCCTCCATTGCGGTGGAAGGTGGAAAGTAACGAACTACATTTACTTGTGTTACTGTAATTAAGTAGTTTTTCTGTGTACTTCTAAAAATCTGTAATTTTACTTTTACTTAAGTATGTTTTGTTTGAAGTATTGTACTTCGCTACATTTTAAACCATATCCGTTACTGAGTAAAAATAAATAAATAATACAAAGGGGGGAAATCGCGCTCCGGAAATTACTGCATTGAATTGAAGGGCGGGAGAACAAACACGCAAAAATCACAAAAAGATGAAGACGGACAAGCCAGACGTCAGTGATGCAGACCCATCTGAAAGCGAAACGCCGTCGTGAACCCCTGGCTCAGGGGTGTAACTACAGACAGTGCAGACAGTGCAGCCGCACTGGGGCCCGTGCGGCGGGGGGGGCCACAGTGCACGCGGGCCCTGCCCACATCGCAATCGGGCCCCTGGCGATGAACTGACTCCGCAGGATATTGTGACACTCACATTTCAAATGAAATGCGCTGGTTTCAGATTCGAAAATCACACGGCATTCGCGAACTACCGCCGCGGTTACTGATGACCATTTCATAGTATCAGAGCATGTGAGCGAAGTGATGATTTGCTCAATATTCCGCTCTATGCCAGTGTGCTCCACAATTCACTCTAAAATGTGAATTGTTTTATTTAAAAGTAGCGATTTCAAGCTTTAGACGTATGTTTCATGTTTATGTGATAAGTAGCCTATTCGCTGAGTTTCAGTTAATCTTTGAGACGTGTTTCAGAAAGATTCTCACGGAGACAGCTGAAAGCACACCCTGTTTTTATTTATTTTACAACAGCACAAAGTTTTGTTGTTATTGTGAGTATACACAAATAAAAGTAGACAATTTATAGTTTATAATTATGTCTCACATTTATCTGTATGGCCAAAAATGACGGTGTATTGTGAGTTATTTCCACTGTCATGACTCATGAGGAAAAAAGCCATCAGAAAGCGCCGGCGCGTTCGTCGGCCAGAGGGTTAAAGAAAATGTAGCATGTTTAGTTTCATATTTATGTTTAAATATTAGCCTATAATATTATTTTTTATAATATTATTTTTTATTATTATTTTTCATTATTTTAATGTTGATTATGAAAAGTGAACAGCATGAGTATAGGCTACATCATAATATGCGCAGTATGTCGGGAGACATGGATCAGACATGATTTTGACCACTCCACTTCAAGTTTTGATTTGTAGAAAGACTTTCTTTAAAGTGAATTTTGTTTTGTATAAATTGTATTTTAATTTGAATCAATGTTTCATCAACCAATTGCCTGTATATTTAATAAATAAGAAGCAAACCAAGAACGTCGGGAATGGATTGACGTGCGTAACGAAACCTCTTGCCTGTTTCTGCGGCCTTTGAGTAAGGCTGAAATGATAGGCTACGTCTTTCCGTTTTTAATAAATTTTTTGAATATATGTTTTAATTACAGTAGGCCTATAGATAGTTATTATATGTGTGGCTTTAAAGCAATAGTCTATGCTATATTGTATAAAGTGATTATAAATAAACGTGACTTGAATGGAGTGCTGAATCGCAGAGCTGGTTCAAACGTATCCACATTGATATGATCAGATCAGATGCTTTCTCTTTAAAATGTCATATTTGTTGTGTTTTTTTATAAGTGCGCAGCACATATTCACATAGGCTATTCATCTAAACAGGGTCGGGATGTTCATTAACCGTATAACGCTGCGAAGGTATTTCAAAGTTATTTTTACCCCAAAGCAAAGTACGATCCACGAACGCGTGTGTGTTGGAGAGAGACGCATGCAAAGAGAACTATAAGAAACTGATAATATACTGATTTTAGTTGGTCTAAATCATGGGCGTCGCTAGGACCTTTTTAGGGGGGCTTCAAAAATATGTGATTAACCTTTAAAACATATGAAACTGGCGGGAGGCTTCGGCTTCGTCCCGTCTTTTAGTCTGCGTTAATCAGCGTGTTCTTCAATCCGCAGCGGCTCAGAGCAGAGCGCACGTCAGAAGCAGAGGTGTGTGCGTTCATCTGAGCCTCATTGGTCTGTCACCGCTCGTCAATGCCAAAATATTTGAGAAAACCAATCAAATCAGAGTAGGCGGGCTTTATGTTCACACAGAAGCTGCTGAAGCTGAGCGTGAATTTTAGCAGCGCGACTCGACGTCAAGTGAGAGATATGTAAGTAGCTAAACTTAACATTTCATTTTTGACAGCTGCTGCTTCAAGTCAGAAATGTTAAACAAATGACAAAATTATTCAGGCAAATTAATAAACGTTTGTATAATTTAGCCATTTTGAATTGAAAATAGACCTATGTAATGTGATTCATAATGTAATTAACAAACAAGAAATATTAACAAAGCCGTTTTCTTCAGATTAGGCATAAGATTAATAATGAATGTGTACATATTGTAAATTAATATAATTCCATTTGTAGCCTTCAGTAAATTAAAAAAGCTCAGTTTTTTTCAGCCTGTATTGGGCATAAGATTAGTAATGAATATGTGCATATTGGGAATTAATTTAATAAACTTAATTACCTATAGCCTAGCTTTCCTGGCAGCCTTCAATAAATTAACATGTCTACGAAAATGATTCATAAAACATATAAATATCAGTTAACCATATGTTTACTTTCTTCACTGACGAAAATGGAAAAACTATATCAGTCAAAGCTCAGCTTTAGGAGGAGAAAAGACAGGGCAAGATAAAAACAAAGAGAAAAAGAGATGTGGAGATAAGAAGAAAGACAAATAATCTACTGCCCACTGACATGGTTTTCAAGCTATTGTTATCTAATTTTTTGGCCTTCAGAACATCTTAAAATGCACATATGTAGATCATAGAAATCAAAATTTTCTTGCATGCCCCCCAACCCCCCTAACTACCTTACATTTGGCATTTCAGGGAATGTAAAACCCTGCCTATATTCCTAGGTACGATTAAGGGATGTAGCTATATAAGGACAATATGGTCATGCAGAATACGGCCTTAATATTTGCTTTATAAGTAATAAAAAACAGCCAATATCCTAATATACATGCTAATAAGCTAGTTAATAGTGAGAATTGGACCCTAAACTAAAGTGTTACCATTTTTTCATACCCTCACTGGGGGTCCTGGGAGCCCCCCTAAAATGAATCATAGAATCGCCGTAGCCTAGGCACACAAATTCGCTTATATCGGCTAGGGTTCCCCAGACACGCAGCTCGATCTCAAGAATGTGTGTATCTATAGAACAAATTGTATTTAGCCTATTGTTTAATTTATACGCAAAAATGACAAACTGCGAATCATATGCACATAAAAAGTCATTTATGTGTATAAATCCCAGGGGGCCCGTCGTAATAGCCTGCACTGGGGCCCGTCATTACTAAGTTACGCCACTGCCCTGGCTAGTATGGAAATACACTCACCTAAAGGATTATTAGGAACACCTGTTCAATTTCTCATTAATGCAATTATCTAATCAACCAATCACATGGCAGTTGCTTCAATGCATTTAGGGGTGTGGTCCTGGTCAAGACAATCTCCTGAACTCCAAACTGAATGTCAGAATGGGAAAGAAAGGTGATTTAAGCAATTTTGAGCGTGGCATGGTTGTTGGTGCCAGACGGGCCGGTCTGAGTATTTCACAATCTGCTCAGTTACTGGGATTTTCACGCACAACCATTTCTAGAGTTTACAAAGAATGGTGTGAAAAGGGAAAAACATCCAGTATGCGGCAGTCCTGTGGGCGAAAATGCCTTGTTGATGCTAGAGGTCAGAGGAGAATGGGCCGACTGATTCAAGCTGATAGAAGAGCAACTTTGACTGAAATAACCACTCGTTACAACCGAGGTATGCAGCAAAGCATTTGTGAAGCCACAACACGCACAACCTTGAGGCGGATGGGCTACAACAGCAGAAGACCCCACCGGGTACCACTCATCTCCACTACAAATAGGAAAAAGAGGCTACAATTTGCACGAGCTCACCAAAATTGGACAGTTGAAGACTGGAAAAATGTTGCCTGGTCTGATGAGTCTCGATTTCTGTTGAGACATTCAGATGGTAGAGTCAGAATTTGGCGTAAACAGAATGAGAACATGGATCCATCATGCCTTGTTACCACTGTGCAGGCTGGTGGTGGTGGTGTAATGGTGTGGGGGATGTTTTCTTGGCACACTTTAGGCCCCTTAGTGCCAATTGGGCATCGTTTAAATGCCACGGCCTACCTGAGCATTGTTTCTGACCATGTCCATCCCTTTATGACCACCATGTACCCATCCTCTGATGGCTACTTCCAGCAGGATAATGCACCATGCCACAAAGCTCGAATCATTTCAAATTGGTTTCTTGAACATGACAATGAGTTCACTGTACTAAAATGGCCCCCACAGTCACCAGATCTCAACCCAATAGAGCATCTTTGGGATGTGGTGGAACGGGAGCTTCGTGCCCTGGATGTGCATCCCACAAATCTCCATCAACTGCAAGATGCTATCCTATCAATATGGGCCAACATTTCTAAAGAATGCTTTCAGCACCTTGTTGAATCAATGCCACGTAGAATTAAGGCAGTTCTGAAGGCGAAAGGGGGTCAAACACAGTATTAGTATGGTGTTCCTAATAATCCTTTAGGTGAGTGTACTTTCGATATAGAAAAAAAATAACGTGGTGTTGTCCTGGAGGATATCCAATTTGCAAAAAAGTGTGGATGCAAATGAGGAAACACATAGAACATGTTCGGGAACACCATCCCTCTGTGCAGATAAAGTACGTATGTTTATAACATTTCTGTGATGCGGGAATCCCGGAATCCAGTCAAGAAAATTTAATTTACAGTATAACGCAGATGTCACGTAAAACACGCAAACTGATGGATGAATGAATAAATCGAAAGTAGAGCTGTGCAGTAAATCAAATCGCAACATGGTCTGTGAATATTAAAGCGCAAAACACTGCTATATAGATATATGATCTGTTCTGTCTCTGTGTGAATGAGCAGCGCCGTTTCGTCGACTACATACTCAAGTACGCGATGCTCATGGTGTTTTTAACATCTTACAAACCATATTTGGACATGAACACATGGACATTTCCAGAGCTGATCTGAGAGAACCCCTAATGAGCATTTTCATCATTTTATTTGATTAAAAACCATTGTCAAATACACTCTGAAACAGGTCTTCACTACAACCCGTCAAAATAAACGTTTGGTTTAACTAGATGAAATTATGACAGAAATATATTACTATTGTAGGCCTACAATAGAATGTACTTATCAAAATAATAATAATAATAACAATAATAATACATAATTTAAACATTATTTAAGAATATATATTTTTAATCCATGGTTTAATTTAGTAAATCTCTGTTTTGGAGCACTTTTCCAAAAAATAAAAGGATACAAGTTTGTTACATTTTATTTGATTACCACCATTTTTGATAATATATTTGTATTAAATTATAAAAAGAAAAATTTCATAGGACTCTGTTATTCTTAAACATTTTAATAAATGAATGATAAAAATAAGTTGTTAATCTAATTCATAATAATTTATTAAATTTAGTTTTATTGAAATTTTAATAAACAAAACAAACAAATGGTTTCAAGTTTGTTATAATAAAGCATTTGGTCAACCAAAAAAAAACTTTTTTTATTCATTTAACAGACATTTTAACTGGTGATAATAATAACCATAATTTAATAATACAGTTTATTTATTAAATATTTGTTTAATAACGTGATGCTGTGAAACTGATGATGGTTATCATATTGTGAAAATCTCATTCTATTACAACCCTACACGGGAGAGTCCCCACCCCCGCTGTTAAAAAAAGTAAATTTTAAATGAACTACTTTTTACTTTTACTTGAGTATATTTTTAGACCGGTAATTTTACTTGTACTTAAGTAAAATTTCACTGAAGTAATAGTACTTTTACTTGAGTAGAATATTTTGTTACTCTTTCCACCTCTGCCATTGCGCCATTGAAAAGAGTCATGTGATCGTGATTGGTGTCTCCCTGATTTGACGTCATTCGCCCCTGTTGCTTTTTCAATGACGTACGACTCACGTTGACGGCAATATCCAATCTCTCCACTTACATGGTAGCTGCAAATGCACATATACAATTCATATCAGATTTATTGCCACATATGAGTGAGGCCTGAAACAGATGAGAATATCGGAATCCAGCTGTTTTTTTCCTGCTTACACGTTCATGGGTCATATCTGTTCTGTGCCACATGGGAGGAAAAATCAGGGATCACTTGAACCATGTAAATGTGGCCTAAATAACTTTGTCAACTAACTCTCATTAGAGTATTAGTAGAGTGTCTGCTTAATATCTGCTGACACTTTATTTTGATGCTCCCAACAGACATTCTACTGACTATAAGTAACTTTGCAAGTACATGTCAACTTATTCTACAAACTCTAACCTTAACCTAAGAGTCTACTAATACTCTAATGAGAGTTAGTTGACATGTAGTTGCAAACTTACTACTAATTAGTAGAATGTCTAAAGTGGACTATCGAAATAAAGTGTAACCACACATTTCTCTGTTTATTTGAACATCCCAACCAGCTTGAGAGAACTTTAAGGCACAATATGTAAAATTTTCGGATACAAATATCCAAAAACCACTAAAACAATGTTATATATTTTGTTGACTTGTGTACTTACATTATCCCAAATGTTTCCAAGAATGTTTAAATCCAGAGAAATAAGCAATTTTAACCAGGACACGGACCGTGTCCGTGCGCCACCTATCAATGACATCATACCCGTGTTACCCTTGATTTCCGGTTTTGTTTTGTAGAAACCATGGAAACACCAAAGACGCCTTAATGTTTTATTAGACAGATGAGCAACTGTTTGGATACATTAATCAACAAAAAACAAATGATTGTTATATAGCTCAACACAGTTAGTCTTATTGTTTAAATCTCGTTTTCTTGATTTACCGCGAGTACCATGTTTTACCATGGCTAATATCGATCTAGCGTACTGCAGTGTGCATCAAGTGTCTCAAAGTAGCCACCGAGCGAATGCACAGATTAGCATTATAACATAACTTTCAACACTCAAATGTATCTAATATGATAAAACAGCGCTGCATTATCCCACATACTCATGAGTGGAAGAAGCGGAAGTGGCATAATAAAAGCTCCACTGCTCTCGAGTTGTGTGTCGCGCTTGTCTCTCATTAGCAATCGCTCCAACAGCTTTCAGCCCCACCTTGCTTCATACTACAATAACGTTAATAAATCTTTAATACATAAGCTCATCCATGAATATGATTTCTGCCTGAGTCCAGCTACACCTTTGTTTTGAATAAGCGACCAGTAGTGGTGAAAATTACGTTGTGCCTTTAACCAATGCCGTAAGTTTGGGGTAGGGCTACCTATTTATTAGACCAATAGCAGGTGGAGGATGTGTTCAGAAAACTGATTAGAAAATAATCATTGGTTTTTCAGATTCTGTGGACACTACTGTGGCAGAAATTACACACTTCAGGTTTTTTCACTTCAGGTAAATTCAATTCACAGTCTTAGAAGAGAAATGCAAATCCTTTTTTTATTCTAAGTTGCAAATTCATATAAATCGATAAGTACTCCCTTGTGAAAAAAGTGTCCTGCTGAATGTACTGACAATCATTTGTAATACACAAAAATATATTTCAGTGTCATTATTTCTGTATGTCATATATTTAAATATAATTACACATTTTTACTGATTATGTTGCAATTTAGCACATTTAAAATATATTGAATTTGGATGTAATGAAAAAACACACCACCGTTAAAATTATAACCAAGTACTTTACATGTGTTGTAGTCTGTTCAAAATAAAAATAAGTATCAAATATCAAATATCAAAATAAGTGGTGTTCTTAGTATGATAAGATTATTAAAACTGAAAATGATTTAAAATGTACCTTAAAGTAAAACTTTTAATTTGACATTATTACAATGTGCACTTTTTACAAGTCTACTTACAGTAAGTGTGTTAAGAAACATAGTCATGAAAGTCTACTCTCTGTTTAAGTGGCCTTATATTTCATTGATATTGTATTTTCTGCAAGTACAACAAAGTTAAAAGTAAAAAAAACAACAAAAAAAAAAACAAAACCCTGGAGGTTTGAAGTACACTACAAGTGCTTATTCAATATACAGTTAAGCACACTTCTTAGCACAGCAGCATGAATGGGGAGAATGATCAGCTTTTATCCCTAGGCAGCATATTCACAGTGTGAATATTCTCAGCAATTCTCAGTCAAGGTCCCTCATGGTTTTGTAAAGCTCTCACCAGCTTAGCCCATTACTATTTAGCCTCAACAATTAAGCCGGGGCTAACCTGACACTCAACATTGAATAATGTGAGGAAGAGGAACACATATTCACTATTAACTTTGATTTTTGCCTCAATAAACTCCTAATTACTGCTTATTAATAGTTAGTAAGGTAGTTGTTAAGTTTAGGTATTGGGTAGGATTAAGGGATGTAGAATATGATCATGCAGAATACAGCATTAATATCTGCTCTATAAGTACTAATAAACAGCCAATATCCTAGTAATATGCATGCTAATAAGCAACTAGTTAAGAATGAGAACTGAACCCTTAAATAAAGTGTTACCAGTAGATGTTTTTGAAACATTGATTATTTAGAATGTATGTGAATCTAGCTTTTCTTAAAGGTTATTTTTGATATTAAAATATTCGGTTACACTTTATTTTATGGTGACATAGTTACATTGTACTTACTCAAATAAGTACTGAGTAATATTAATTGACTACATGTACAGTACTTACTATAGAGTTACAGTTAGGGTTTGGTTTAGGGTTAGTTACTTGTAAGCATAATTTATTGTTACTATAGTAAGTACACGTAATAACGTGTAACTACGTCACCTTAAAAAAAGTGTTACCAAATATTCTCTCCAATTAAAGTTTAACATGCAGAGACAACATGTTAGAGCAGCTCGACATGTCAACTTCTTGTTCAACCAATGGCATGAGTTTGGGGCAGGACTATCCATTTGTGTAAACAATGGCATATGGAGGTCAGAGGGGAGGCAGGAGTGTTTGGAAAACCACATTTTTAAAGAAATTACACTTTAACTTTCTTTCATTTGAATTTGCAAGTCTGGGATACTGCCTGATTATTAATTGATGAAGTGTTTCTCGTTATAGAATAGATTGTGCATATCTACGTGTCTGCTTCATGCAGACAGTGAGAGACTACCAACATCTCAGTGTTTGGGGTGGAGGCCTTGAGTTACCTGCACATCATAATAGTGTGTGCCAAAAAGCAACATCTGTGTTGGAAAAAGAATAGGTACTTTCTTTTCACTAAATGTAAATAGTGATGCTATTGTAACGGAGGCCAGATAGCAAGAGCTGTGCGTGTAAACCTAACTCCCCTGATCTCAAGTGTCCTTGTTAGTGCGCCTGCCTCCCATGCCAGAGACCCTCGGGGAGAGTAGGACCGGAGGGTTTACACTGGTGCCATGACCTGGATGGAAGTGAGGTTTAGGGGGGTGAGAATAACAGAGGTCAGCTAGTAAGAGCTGTGCATGTAAACCTCACTCCCCTGATCTCAAGAGGCGCACTAGCGACTGATGCTAGAAACTGACGGTCTTTAGTGTCCTTGTTAGAGCGCCCGCCTCCCATGCCAGAGACCCCAGTTCAAGTCCCGCTCGGAGCGGAGTGAGTAGGACCGGAGGGGTCACATTGATGCCGTAACCCGGATTGGAGTGAGGTTTAAACCTGGGACACACCGAGTCGACTTCAAAGAACTAGTGGCTATGAAAACCGATGGTGTTGTTGCCTCGCGTCGACTGCGTACGTGTTGATAAGTTTCTTAATTTTAAGCACTCGGGTAGGATAACATAACATTAGAACCACTGTACTAATGCTGCCTTTACATGCCATCGGAAATTTGCTACTTACTACTTCTGAAGTCGTAATTATGAGTTTGTCGCGTTCAAGTGCTTTTTTGTCAGAAAAAAAATAGGTATCATGGAGCAAACCATTGCCTATGTCTGGGGGAAATCTTATTAAAGCTAAAATGTATTGAAGATGTTTAGTCAATATCCATTGGATTTTGAATAATATGCAGCATCTTATATAAACATTACCTGCACTATCGTATGCATTACATTTGAGTTAGTGTAAATAGCCTTTGCCAAACAATACAGACTATTTGCACTTATGGCTCGTTTCCACCGAACGGTACGGTTCACTACAGTTCGGTACGGTACACAATTTTTGCCGTTTCCATTGTCAGAAGTTGTGAATGGTACCCTAATTCAGAACCGTACCACTTTTTTGGCACCCTTCCGTTGGGGTACCTAGCATAGTGGTCCGGTACTAAAGGGTGGAGCTAGACTCACTGCAGAACGTTGATTGGTTGACAGAGAATCGTCACTTGCATGTGCTTTTTCGGCTGTGTTTTTCCTTGTAGCATTGGCTCAAACAAAGCGTGTCTTCTTCTTGTGACACATGCTGAGAAGAACAAAATCTGCTGTATGTCGCCCATTGTTGTTTAATGTGTCGCTTTCTTCTTCGTGCGAGAATGACGTTGATCGCTACACCACGCCTATCATAAGGGTACTGTTGGCGGTGGAAACGCAAGCCAGATCAGGGTTTACGGTCCCAAATAGTACTGTACTGAACCGCACCGCACCACACCGCTCGGTGGAAATGAGCCATAAGTGCAAATAACGTAAAACACGTTTAAAAAAAAAAAAAAAAAGTCACCAATTGAATTACAATTAAAAAATAATATTAAATATTCTTATTAAAAGTGATATGTTATTTAAACACAGACACAACATTAAAAAAAATATTTTTTGTTTTGTGCCAAGATATTTTATTTTGGTAGATTATACACATATGCATGTGATATATTTCTTCTTTTATGTGGTTTCTGGTATATTTGGGTTTTTCTTTCCCCCTGTGGCCCCATGGATATATTTGCTCACTTGGTGCTTTTATGTAAAGCTAAATGGAGCAAGTTACATGTTTGTCTGTGTTTCTTCGGAATCAAACCCACGTCCTTGGCATTGTAAGGATTATGCACTACCGGTTGAGCTGATTCCATGTCAACATGAGTGAGTTCAGAGATTTTCACAGAGGAATCTTTCGGAAACTTTGAATGCTAGTAGCCTACTTACAATACCTACAATCACATACTGTGCAGTCCCACTGCATTCCCTCAGGGTTCCCTGTATAATATATAATAATTGCAAATGAAATTCATACAGAGACCCTGTATTTTACACAACAAAACACTTACAGATTAAATTGAAATAAGAAATCACAAAAGATGGATGTGAAACAACTTTTGAAAGAGTTCTGAGGATACAGGAAGAGAGATCAAAGGACACATCTATACTAGCTAACTTTGATCTGATTTGTAGCACTTTTGTTTGCACTGTTCATCAGAATGCCTTTTTCTGTAAACAGTGAAACAAAGACATACTTTTTCAGTCATTTTCACATGCATTTCATTGGTGCACATTTTTCACTGGATTTGCTGCATTATGTTAATTAAATTGTCTAAAATACAAATTACTTAAAACCTGAACTGCAGGTCTGTTCATCTTGAAATATTTATGTACAGACGCAATTCTCTAGTGTTATAATTTGCTTAAGTAGAAGCTCAATTGATATGTGTGTAATGGTGTGTGACACTTTATTATTATGATATTACAATTAATTTATTTTTACAACAGATGATACTACAACAGTGATATATCTGTAAGACAAACTCAAGTAAACTCAAGCACTTACCCAGCTAACAGGGAACATTCTCAGAATATTGGCTAACGTTCTGGCAAGGTTCTCTCAATATTATTGTCATGATTACCGTCTCGTGCTTCCGTGTCTTGTGTTTTGGACTCTTATTTTGAAGTATATTTTTGTTCCCATTGTGCCTGTGTTCTGACTTCCTGTGTTTAGTTCCTGTTTCCTTTGTCTCTATTGTCTGCCTTGTTAGTCTTCTTATTTACTAATCACTCAGACCTGTCCCTTGTTCCAGCCCTTGTTGCCTTGTGCATTTAATCCCCCGTGTTTCTTCTGTTCTTTGTTTGGTGTTGTCCTCTATGAATGTTTCAGGTGCATTTGTTTTAGTTTCTGTTTTTCTCCTGTGTCTGGAGTATCTTGCTCTTTGCCTGGTTTTATGTTATTCTCTGCCTGGATGTTTTTTTGTTGTATGTTCTTCCGGTCTTTAATAATGTTCTCAAAACATTAGCACAAAAACTTGTATTTATCTGAAACATTTAAGTTGGACATTGGTCTAATGTTTTTATAAATATTACTACTTGTTTCAGAATTTTCAGAGAACACTCAAAAGTGATGCACCCATAATGCTTCCAAAATATAAAATGGAATGTTCCTAAACATTCATATAACAAAGACTTAAAAAAAAAAAAAAAAAAAAAAAAAAAAAAAAAAAAAAAAAAAAAATTATACAACAGTTTGTTCTGGTTCTCTGTTCTGATTGGCTGAGAGCCTTTTCCAGCCATCCAATATTCTACCAGTATCAGCACTGGAACCGTTTCACCGTTTGTATCGCCCCGTTTGCAGCATTTCTCACAGACAGTGTCATGGCGGATGAGCAAACACCATAAAGAGTTTTTCAGTTCAGGCGAGAATGTAGTTATTTAGACCTCAAATGCACGACTTATATATAAACATAGTGCCTATTTGACAGTATGTATAGATGTTTTCGGAGATGGCCATCAGCAGCCATTCAGCACTCATGTACCCGCAGAGAACAGCTTCATCCGCTTCATTCGTCCTTCGGGAATTTGCCGTTGGCTCTTATGTAGATAGTGTTTAAACATTCATTTTGGGTATATCAAATGGGCAATTTTGGGTCTTATTCAGCTATAATTGTTCCAGTGCAAATCGATTTGGCCAAGGGCAAAGTTAAGTTTCATAACTTTATATTTTTATTTAACTGAAATTCTGTACTATAACTAGCTCTGCTTTTGTACTTTTGACTGAACTGTTTGCTTGCGTAATTCCTATTGTACAAACTTCTTATATTTTTATAATGGCTAATATTGTTTATTTAAATATTATTTATATAAATAACATGCCGTATTTGGTATTGAGAAAGGGTCCGTTAGTGATTGTGATTTCGACTTCAGTGAAAGTTAGCTACATTATTACACCATTAGATGGCAGCAAAGATTGTTTTTATGAGTGAGTAGCAAAGACGGCTACAAGTGTGATATTGCTTATTTAACATTTTTTTTTTAAAAACTGGTCGATTTAAACGTTCAGGGAACACTCAGAAATCATAGCTTAATGGGATTGTTATTAGAACATATTTTGCTGGAAATTTCAGTCAAGCTGTGGAGTTTGGTAACACTTTATTTCAATGGTACACTTTAAACATTCTACTAACTATAAGTAACTTTGTAACTACATGTCAACTAACTCTCATTAGAGTATTAGTAGAGTGTCTGCTTAATATCTGCTAACACTTTATTTTGATGCTCCCAACAGACATTCTACTGACTATAAGTAACTCTGCAACTCCATGTCAACTTATTCTACAAACCCTAGCCCTAAACTAACAGTGTACTAACAGTCTACTAATACTCTAATGAGAGTTCGTTGACATGTACTGTAGTTGCAAAGTTACTTATAGTAGAATGCCTAAAGTGGACCATCGGAATAATGTGTTCCTGGAGTTTTTATTGACATAGCTGCAAGCATATACTTTGTGTTCCATCGTCAGTTTTGGTATTAATTCTTTAGTGTTCCACCATGAACTATTATTTGAGTCATTGTACATCCAGCTCCAACCCTTCAGTGTCTTCTGAGTCCTTCACAGTTGACTGACCCTTCCATTACTGTCACTGACCACTCTCCTCCTCTATCAGCTCCACACATACCTGTTCATTTACTCACCTCTCACTTTCACTCTCTCAACCCACAATTCTCCTCAGCCTGGCCAAAAGCTGCCATGCAGACCCAGATACATCAGTATGTTATCAATCACGGCTACCCTTTCTATATCCAACCACAACCTCTTGTTCTTTCTTCTCCTTGCACCATCCTACCATCACCCCGCAGTGAGTGACTGCCTTGCCGAAGTCTGAATGATTGACAGACTTTTGTTTCACCTTGTCAACTTCTATCTAATATTGAACACTGATGGGAAAATGCTTTCCAAGTCTGTTTTTAATATGCATGCATACAAGTTTACACATGTATCATATTAACTGGACACTTACATTTAACAACATTTTTATTTATTTTTAACCAGTATATCTAAGTTTAATTTTGCAACTCAAAAATGATGTCCACTAATTTCTGTGTCTGAAATTAAAATGTGCTTTTGTGGGATGCACTTTAATTTGGTGTTTATGCTTAATTAGAATGTAATTCAATTTGTTTGCACAAATTATAAAAAGACTTGGCCACCATTGTCTTACTGCCTGTCAGATGTTATTCAGTGAAAGCCAAAGCAAATGCAGCGCAGGTGCCAGCACAAACAAACAGCAATTACATCCTAAAATACAAAAAGTGCATCTCATTTTGATGGAGAAAAAAAAAAAAAGGAAAACAGGACACTTGCTACACTAACAGGCTGATTTCAAGGAAGGTTTTCTGAAAGTAAAGTTCTAATAAATTTAAATGCAAGTTAAACCGTTGACAGATTCTGTGGTGTATTATCAGAAAAAATAACTTGTCCCTTAATTTGTAAAAAAGAAAATGCATTTAGACTAATGCCCTTATAATGGTATCCCATCAGGCAAGATAGCAGGAGATATTAAAAGCAAAAATGTATTTTTGTTGAAGTACTTTCATAATTTTTTCAGTTTGTTATTTCAACTGCAATGTTGTTTAAATTGTCTTTTTGATGTGGAGCTAATTTTCTAAGTGGACAAATTATAGTTACGCAATTCCTTTTGGTGGAGTTTGCTCCAAGTCAGCAGCATGACTAGTTATGTTGTCCCCTTCATGTTTCTTCCTGGTGTCTTTGCAGAAAATAGTGATAAGATCTATTACATTTAGTATGCATGACTACTAGATTATATATATATATATATATATATACACCGGTCAGGCATAACATTATAACCTAATATTGTGTTGGTCCCCCTTTTGCTGCCAAAACAGCCCTGACCCGTCGAGGCATGGACTCCACTAGACCCCTGAATGTGTGCTGTGGTATCTGGCACCAAGATGTTAGCAGCACATCCTTTAAGTCCTGTAAGTTGCGAGGTGGGGCCTCCATGGATCGGACTTGTTTGTTCAGCACATCCCACAGATGCTCGATTGGATTGAGATCTGGGGAATTTGGAGGCCAAGTCAACACCTCAAACTCGTTGTTGTGCTCCTCAAACCATTCCTGAACCATTTTTGCTTTGTGGCAGGGCGCATTATCCTGCTGAAAGAGGCCACAGCCACCAGGGAATACCGTTTCCATGAAAGGGTGTACATGGTCTGCAACAATGATTAGGTAGGTGGTACATGTCAAAGTAACATCCACATGGATGGCAGGACCCAAGGTTTTCCAGCAGAACATTGCCCAAAGCATCATACTGCCTCCGCCAGCTTGCCTACTTCCCATAGTGCATCCTGCTGCCATGTGTTCCCAAGGAAAGTGACGCACACGCACCCGGCCATCCACGTGATGTAAAAGAAAACGGGATTCATCAGACCAGGCCACCTTCTTCCATTGCTCCGTGGTCCAGTTCTGATGCTCATGTGCCCACTGTTGGCGCTTTTGACGGTGGACAGGGGTCAGCATGGGCACCCTGACTGGTCTGCGGCTACGCATCCCCATACGCAACAAACTGTGATGCACTGTGTATTCTGACACCTTTCTATCAGAACCAGCATTAACTTCTTGAGCAATCTGAGCTACAGCAGCTCGTCTGTTTGATCGGACCACACGGGCCAGCCTTCGCTCCCCACGTGCATCAATGAGCCTTGGCCGCCCATGACCCTGTCGCCGGTTCTCCACTGTTCCTTCCTTGGACCACTTTTGATAGATACTGACCACTGCAGACCGGGAACACCCCACAAGAGCTGCAGTTTTGGAGATGCTCTGACCCAGTCGTCTAGCCATCACAATTTGGCCCTTGTCAAACTCGCCCATATCTATCTATCTATCTATCTATCTATCTATCTATCTATCTATCTATCTATCTATCTATCTATCGTTCTATCTATCGTTCTATCTATCGTTCTATCTATCTATCGTTCTATCTATCTATCGTTCTATCTATCGTTCTATCTATCTATCTATCTATCTATCTATCTATCTATCTATCGTTCTATCGTTCTATCTATCTATCATTCTATCTATCTATCGTTCTATCTATCTATCGTTCTATCGTTCTATCATTCTATCGTGCTATCATTCTATCGTGTAAGTGGGGATATCGGATATGGGTCACTTTTATAAGATGTAAGCTGGTTGTCAAAAAAAATCAGATATAGTCAACAAATCGGAACTTGGAATCAAGACCTGCAGAGTATATGTGGCCATATAGTTAGTAGAATGTCTAAAGTGGACTATCAAAATAAAGTGTTACCAAATGTCTTAATAGTGCCACAGACTCACATCACTATTGGGGAAAATAAACATGATGGCCTACTTATAGCATAATTAACTTACTAATTAACAATAAATTATTTGAACAAATATAAAGAAATGTATACACATCAACTTTAAACATCTTGTTAATAGAGAAGTTATAATGTTAAAGTGCATAATGTTTCATGAGTCTAATGCATGCATATTAACTATTGTACCCATAAAAATATTGTCCTCTTTCAAACAACTAATCCATATTTTGCAAATATACAACACTACTATGATGGATTTTCAGCTTTCTTGTGTGCTGTTAGATTTGCATCATTCTTTAATAAATTCTTAGGCATCTTTTATAGACACTGTGAGCAGAAAAAATGAGGTTCAGAACAAAACATCATGAGCTATAGTGATTTATTAATGTAGTCTCTTTTTGAACTCTTTTGTGTCCCTGTGTTGAGTAAGAAGTCGACCTGGTTTTGGGGAGGGCAGAGCATTTGAATGAAATCCACTGAGAGCTTTGCCCTGCCTATTTGGACTGTGTTCACGCTGTATGCCATCTATTTTGCATCCATTTTATGAGCAAAACTGCATTTTCTCTGCATAAAAGATTCAGATTTTTTTCTGGCTCAAAAAGCCTTGTCCCTTTTGATCATCAGCATTTAGACAACTTGAGACCTGAGGCATTTCCAAAATCCACAAAAAACAATGGTTGCTTTAACATTTGGCACATGATTTTGGCAGCCATAATAATACTCTGTCATTCTGCTGTGGCTGTTTGCATCAGTTGTCGTTGAGCGATAAAGCACACAGGGATGCTCTCACACTGATAAAAAGAGCATTGGCTTCAACAATAATTCATTCAACTTCAAGTCACCCTACTTTGGTGTCACAACATTAGAATTCATAGTCACGTTGGAAAGCTTTGACAATTTATGATTGACAGGACTAAATCACAGTTTTTAGAAGCATCACATGGAATATTCCACGAATATGTTTCTGTGGCTAACGGGAGGACTAGCTTTATTCATCCTGTTCAAACAACAGTTTGTGTAAATGGATGAATATTCTTAATTTTTAGCTTTGTAGTTATTTTTTGGAAAATAATATTTAAAAAATAATTAAAATAAATTATACATAATCACAATAATTTGGAATATGTTAATATATACAGTACAGTATATGAATAATTTAAGGCAAATGATTTTAACCCAATAGAATTTGAACTTAAATCCATTGGGCTAAAAAGGTAAATTAAAACATACAATTTGTCGGTTAAATTTGAACATGAACATCCCCTTAAAGGTTTTCCCAGTCAAGTATGTATGCTTGAAATGGTGAATTAATGGTAATTCATATGAATTTGTCACCAGTTTGCCAAATGGTAAAATATTATACAAATTGTAATGGGAGTGTGTTGAAAAAGTCACTAAATCATTTACTCAATTCTGTTTACTTCATTACTTCATTACTTCGCTCACTCCATTAAAAGAGTGTGGTCTAAAGTGTCCATACGGTGCGCACATATTTACACCTATCTTATTTTTTATAAATCCCGATATTTGTGTGGAAAATTGCGCATGCTCATTTCTATGCCCATTTTGTGCACACGCTACACAACATTTATACCTTTTTCACTAAATGATGCTGTTTACAGACAGCATCATTTAGCGACCTTCTCCATTCTCTCTCTCTCACACACACACACACAAAGTTGGAGAAGGGACAAAGACTTGAGAGAGAAAAGGAATTGAGGAATTTAAAAAAAAGAGTCCAGTGCAGGCATGATTGTATGTACTTGATAAATAAAAGAAATCTGTTGAGGAGAGAGATGGCAGAGAGGAAATGTGTTGGTGTTGCTAATGAGGTTTCGGGAGGTGGTTAAATTCAGAGTCTTATAGTGATGATGGTGAGCTTTCATTACAACGCTCTCACCTAGACCCTCACATGGCTTTTATGAAGAAGAGGAACCAGAGAGCCATGGTAGCTAGGGAACTGCCATTCACCACAGCTAAATTGTAGCCATGCTCTTTTTTTAGTACTACTTTTACATTAATCAAAACTTGAGTGATGGTATGACTTTTTTGGATCAGATAACCAGTCAATATTCCATTTTTAATGATGTTGTTGTATGTTTACTCAGTGCTTAGATGACCAGGCCTCACAAACAACAGGCAAATTGAGTGAATACATCAAAGCCTTGTTAGAAGAAAGAAAAACGCTCTCAGTCATCAACCTCGCATAATACTCGCTGACCTCCATCAATATGAAGAAAGTCCCATGATGCACTGATAATTCAGGAATTGAGCCAATGCTCAGAGCTTTAGTATTTTGTTGGATGAAGTGAAATGTCAGAAAATCAAAGCGGTGGAACTGCTGGTGAGGAATCCAGACATTTATCTGCTCCTATATGAAACATTTTAAGTGTTACTCCTTGACTTCCCAAAAGTATTTGGGCCGCAATTAAGTTGTGAATTCATTAAGGGGCTTTTTTTTGCCCCCTATTTTCAGCATGTCCACCATTTAAACCCATACTAAATGTGGCATATATTATGGGCTAGAAAACAGATTAAATGACTTCATAAATTTTTGCCCTCATATTTAAATATTTGGGGCATTTTTGTTACTTAAGTGCCATTTTCTCCAAGCTCTGGTTGATTTCAGACCTTAGTATAAGGATATGTTTACATGACAACGATGTACTAAAAAAAGAAACGTTTTTCCTTTGCGTTTTTCGCCTACAGATGGCAACGTTAAGTTCACACGGATCCGCGAAAATGACTAAAACTCTGTATTATGCATGCCAGGCCGGTAGTTGGCGATGTCACTTTGTAAAGAAACACTATGCGCGTAACGTGCCTGTAGACTGAACACAATATGCATGCAAGCACGTTTTTGTAGTTTACACAGAGATGATAACAGTATTATTTTCAAAAACTTGCACTTGCTCTGCATGGGTGCAAGAGCAGAGAAATCTTTATGAATACATTAGTCAAACAGAGATATTGATGGCTGACAGCTGCTTTAGAGCCGGGCTCGCTATGGCACTTGTCAATCTCCACAACTGCAAGGCAAAGAAAGCAAATGTCAGTGCTGTTAGGAGGTCCACTCTGCAAACAGCCAGCGTGTATAATGGGTCCTCTTGAACAGGTCTCAGCAAATAGAACAGTTTGTTTAAGCGAATACTAAATCACAGCAGTCAGATTCAGAAATCTGCTGTTTCAGTTTATGGCACCTTCAGACACAGTCTTGGAGAAAAGAAAATATTGAAAATAATAAGGCCTCGGTAGAAGCAGGTACTTTGAACTGTGCTTAGACGAGATCTATTTTAGTGCCTGTACCGATCTTGTTTTTGCAAGGATTGAACAGTCCTGTGTAGGCAGATGGGTTAAGGCATTGCTATGTGATCGAGCCACCTGTGAAGGGGTCATCGTGAACCAAGTAAACTGCATCATTAAGAGGTTCTATTTTCAGCCTTAGAATACAGCAATACAGCGTTCATAAATAATGACCAAAAAAAAAAAAAAAAACACATGCACGGCAATGCCATATATTTGTAAATTGGTTATCTTTAGAGTACCATGTAAAATGTTGATACTTGAAAATATTAATCATTCAGTGCAATGGTAAGGGAATTACCATTGTATAAAAGTATAGGGGAATAAGAACAGTGTGCATTTATTTCTGATTTGTTGCATATTAGAGATTAGTTTATGCACGTGATAATGATGCATCATTCAATATATTAAGGGGGAAAAAAGAAAAAATAGTTTGCTAATCCCGGTGTAGTTTTAATGACTTTTTTCTGACATTAATGTAAATGCTAAATGTTCTAATAATAAAATAAATAAAATAAAATAAAATAAAAATATAGGCCTATGCATTTTGGCAGATGACAAGCCAATCTAATAACAGAAGTCAAAGAGATACATTAAATTATTCTATAAATAGAGTATGAATTCAAATTGAATGATTTCACCCCATTAGCCTATAACTACTAATAAAGATATCAGAAATGTTCATCAAATTTGAAATAATTATGAAATAGTTCATTTATATTAAAGTAATAATATATTATAACACTATTGCAATTAATACTATTAATATATTATAAAATTACAATTAAAATAATATAGTAAAAATAGCACCAGCAACAACATGCAACTAAGGGTGTTTTTCCCTAACTCCCTGGTCTGACTTTTCACTTGAGAAGTCACTGTAAAGCATGCATACAAACTTTTCATATATATAATTTTAGGTTACACTTTATTTTAAGGTGTTTTTGATACACTGTAATTGTACACCTATTATGCAAAATTCACTTTTACAAGGTGTTTGAACATAAATGTGTGTTGGCAGTGTGTGTGTGTGTACACAACCAGCCTATAATGCTAAAAATCCACCCACTCCTTTTTTTTAATCCCCATAAATCATAAGCAGTGTCTCAGAACAAGCCGTTTGCAGATTCCTGGCAAAGTGACGTCACATTTCACAGGCCCCCCCCACGAGTGTTGATGGACACTGCCGTATTAGCATAGACCCCGCCCTCAGAGAGCTGTACAAAGTCCGCCATGTTTATCTCCTCGCCAGAGCATTTAACAGCAGCATTCAAGTAAGAAATGTGTTCTTAATAAAGCTACTAAAGTTCATTCAGTCAAGAGCAGTGAGTGATTTTCTGTTTATCTTTTGTTATTTGATTCATATTAACAGCAGATATAGCAGTAGGTACTGTATATTACACTGCCTTCACTTTAGTAATGTTACACAGATCTAATATACACACAGGATTTCTGTACTATCTGCATACGTGCACAGACATAACCAACTGTTTTCATGCGAACTTTGTGTGTTTCTGACATAACCTTGTGTGCATTTGACAGTTTATTCGCAATAACACATGAAAGAGAACTAGTCTAGTTTAATAGCCTACTCACGGACGCACCGACATCCAGCTCTCTGTGCGCATGCATTAGGTGTGTGCGCTCAAGTTGAGAGCATAGACTGTAAGGTTGAGAGTGATATGGCTTTAAAATGCAGATGATAATAAAGAACTGCAATGTCACGTGAGCGTGTCCGCGATAGAGATGATCATCAAAGCCAAACAGATGTATCATGTTTCAGTTTTCATTCGCGTGTTCACGAGCTGTGAAGGCTCCGCCCTCTGGGGCGGGGAGCAGCAGCTCATTTGCATTTAAAGGAGACACACACAAAACAGCTCATTTTTCTCAAACCCAAAAATTGGCATTTTCAAAATGGTATATTAAATGATCTGTTAGGAATTTAGATCTGAAACTTCACAGACACACTCTGGGGACACCTGAGAATTATATTACATCTTGTAAAAAGGGGCATAATAGGTGCCCTTTAAGTAACTACATGTACTTACTTTAGGGTTAGGTTTAGGGTTAGTTGCATGTAATTATGCATAATTATTACTATAGTAACTACATATAACATATGTAACAATGATGCTGTAAAATAGTGTTACCTAATTTTACCCTATTACTAGTAATAATTTGTTACATTTATATAGCGCTTTTCTGGGTACTCAAAGCGCTTTACATGGAAGGGGGGGAAACTCCTTAACCACCACCAATGGGCAGCATCCACCTGGATGATGCGACGGCAGCCATATTGCCCCAGAACGCCCACCACATACCAGCTGATTGGTGGAGAGGAGACCGAGTTTTGAAGGCAATCAGTATAGGAGGATGATTAGGAGGCCATGATGGACAGAGGCCAATGGGCAAATTTGGCCAGGATGCCGGGGTTACACCCCTATTCTTTTTCCGAAAGACATTTTTAATGACCACAGAGAGTCAGGACCTCAGTTTAACGTCTCATCCGAAGGACGGTGCTTGTTACAGTACAGTGTCCCCATCACTATACTGGGGTGTTAGGACCCACACAGACCACAGGGTGAGCACCCCCTGCTTGCCTCACTAACACAGTATATTGTGATACATGGTATACTATACTTTCTGATACCATCATTGAACCACCACAGTACTATTTTCGACATTTTTAAAGTTGAACATTTGTCATTGCATACAGGCTTTGACTGTTATTGACATACTGTATCAGCGTAGGACTGGCAACAATGGAAATATAGCTAATATACCAACTACAAGGTAGCATGATACCAAAGTGAAGCTGAAATGGATTAGCCCTCAGCTATTTTGCAAGCACAAAGCTGTGTAATAAAAAGGGATGCTATACAAGAGGACCAAACACATTTCTGTCTTGAGGTTGCAGTGATTGCTCAAGGCCTCCTCTCAGGTTTATTTGTTTCATCCTTGTGCACCTTTGAATTTCAGCTGCCTTTGATTTTTGCTGCAGAAAACAAAGCTTTGCATTCAGAGCCATACAGGCAGAGACACCGTTACAGTATGAAGAGTGTTGATCAAGGACATTGGTTGCATTAGCAAAGGCCTGCCAGTTATTACAATGTAACAACTGAAGTAGGCTTCATTTAATACTAGAGTCAAACGTTCTGCTTATCTTGTGGTCAGTGGGTTGTGCAAATCTGTGTTTTCAAGGTCAACAATAGGTAGATTTTCATCTATACTGGTTACACAAACCTCCTTCATAACTAACTCAGACACCTGTATTAACTCTTTCCCCGCCAGCATTTTTTAAAAACATTGCCAGCCACCGTCAGCATTTTTGATCATTTTCACAAAATTTTCATGCCCCCCAGAATATTTTGTTGTATGAACATCTGAACATGCAATATATCAAAAGAAAGAACAGAGCCTCTGCTTTTATTCTAACTTAATGCACTCTTATTATCAACATTTGAATGTGGGTAAGTTTCATAAAAAAGCAAGATTTTGAGCAAAAAGCTGAGAAAATCACGTTTTTGTCAAAGACTGCGTCCGGATCGGATTCAGAACGATGATCAAACACAGGAGGAGTCGATCGAGTCCATCAACACCCCTAAAGCTTCACAGTCCTACAGCTCGTCCTGGGTCGACATTTCATTCAGTAACATTAGGCAGTTTTGATTTTTTTGCTGTTTAATGTTGATGATCGTGTTATTTTACATATGCATCTGCTTACATATGATATTGCTTGTTTCTGCTTCTTCTTCGCCTGTGTTTTGATCAGAAGATTCAGGACTCTTTTAGAAGATGTGTCATAGCGCCCCCTGCCGTATAACAGTGAAAACACGGAAAGCCATAATTCTGTCAGTTGCGGGAAGCGTTGTCTCGTAAATTACGAAGATTTCTGTCAATGGCGGGGAAAGAGTTAAGTAGAAGCACTGAAGGACAGTGAATAAATGCTGTAGGTTCAGGAAACATTATAGTAGTTATGTTCACACAGACAGATTTTTGCAACCCAGGCCCATTGTAAATATACATGACTGTTACTATACATACATTTCACTGCCGTTCTCAGCTGAAATGAACACTAGAGGCAGTAAAACACCAACAACTTTTGTTCCTTGTCACAAAAATGTATTTATTTCTGTGCAGTTCCTTGCACAATACTATGTTATGACCTCAAAACACTTTTACCATAGCGCGTGGTTTGTAAATTAATGCATTTGAACCTTTGTATCACATAATCCGCTCAATATGTGTGGCTGTTCTGACATAGTAATGTTGCTCGGTAGCTCACCTGGTACAGCATTGCACTGTGGAGCTCACGGTTACAAGTCCTGTGAAAGTCACAGCAATCTAAAAAACAATCCAAAAATATCTTTTGACGTGCATTATGTGTTCCAACCAAGAGTTCTGCACAGGTGCTGCATTTGAAACTTGCTAGGAATACTGCAGCTTTCATTTTCTCAAAGATTTGTTTGAGCAAGCCATTGTACAAACCACTGTCCATGCAATCTCTCAAAAAATGTATTGGTCTTTATAATGTTAAGATAGGTCTTGCATGAATAGGCTTTTGGAGCCCATTTTACTTTCATAATGAGTGACGGCAACAAAACTGTGGAGTGGAAAATGATTGGATTATGACATGTTGGCCTTACATATCAGAACAGATCCCGACTTGAATGCACATTCTCTGTCCCAACAATGCCAAGTAGCAGTTCGGCTGTTGGTTAACATTGTCCAATAGCTTGCACAGCCTATGTGACGTCAATAGAAAAGAAATATTGTTGTCCAAGTTGATTATGACATTGATTAACGTTTATGAAGGATTTCACAATAAAATCATGAACATGCAGTAAATACATTTTGATTTAATTTTGACTTAGTGTTATATGGCAACACTTTCGAAACAGTGTGATAGTTTCACAGAGAGAATTAGACATTAAACTGGAGAGAACTTGAAGAGAAATACAGGAACACTGCTGCTTCAAAACAGAGCTATCAATGAGTTCAAAGAGTGCAAAAAAACAAGAGGGATGCTGGGAAAGAGAGATAACATGGTTCATTGGATAAATTATTAGAAACAATCTACTGTATGTGAGCCGAGGTGGAACAACGAGGGAAAAAAAGTGCAGAAATGTTAGTGTAGTTAGAAACGGTTGTTCGTTTTTTTTGTTTATTGACTTTGCAGGTTTTATTCTGTGTACATGTGAACACACAGAAAAGTGTAACCTCTCTCTGAAGAGTTGAACATGAGGTCACATGTCATGGAGTTAAAATTGGAATTTTCCGTACGATAAATGAAAAACAGACCAGCGTAATGAAAGTGTGATTGAAGGCATTGCATTAACACAACAAATCACCTTGAATCTATGTAGCGTTGACAGTTTCACAAAACCACCTAGACCTTCATTCATAGTTGCAGTTTTCCTTTATTTTTCTATTTCCCTTTTTTGAAGTCTGAGGATGCTGGGTAATTGAATTTCAACCATAATTCAGTCTAAAAATGCAAGCCGCTTGTCATGTGATGTGACTATTTTTCTCCCCCATACTCTTTCATCTCCGCAATTTCATGACTTGAGGGCACAACGACAACATATTCATTACAGGAATTATACATGGGAGTTAACGTCAGTGTGTTTTACATCATGTGTCTTGTAAGGCTAATCAACATTTTTAAATGTCTTCAGTATGGTGTGAATGCTGCAGACGAAAACTAATGAGGCTGTTTCACGAAAGAGAAAAGTAACGAGCAGAAGTATTCTGTCGAAACACTTTGATCTGTCTTTCAGAATCATCAGAGGAATCAAACTAACCAAGCAATTGGTTTACTTGCAGTTGTCTCTGCATATTAAGTAACTAGTATTTTATTATTTAAAAAAAATACCTTAAATCAATTACATGGGCACAAAAACAGCATGAACCAATTGAGCGGAAGATAGAGAGAGAGATAAATCAAGAAAATAGTGTTTGGGGTTAAACACTGAAGTTAACAGTGACAGCTCCATTGAAGATCAGTGAATGAGAGGGGACAGGGGAGGAATGAGACGAGTGAGAGACAACAACCTCTGAGATCAATTCAAAAGCAACTGACACTCTCAAGAGAGAAGTAAAGAAATGTGTCTTCTTAGATCTGACACCGCTTACCAACCTGAAAGAGATCTTAACGTTATGCCTCACATTATGTAGTGTAGTGTATTGTATTGTATAATATAAGCAAGAACAGAATATTATGATGAAATTAACTGAAGTATTTAGATAAAATGTTTAAATTTTCAAATAAAAGTTTTAAATAGTTAATATATTCATATAAACTATTAATATAAAAATGTATAGTTTGAATGTACATAGTCTATGTATAATAATTTGTTATTATTTTATTTTTTATAATTATTTAACATATCCTATTATTATTATTATTATTATTATTGTTTCCAACCCACCAACCCACCAATCAACCAACTCACCAACCCACCAACCAACCAAACCACCAACCAAACCACTAATCCACCAACCAACCAAACCACTAATCCACCAAACAACCCACCAACCAACCAACCAAACCACCAACCAACCAACCAACCCACCAACCAACCAAACCACCAACCCACCAACCAACCAAACCACCAACCAAACCACCAACCAAACCACCAACCCACCAAACCACCAACCAACCAACCAACCAACCAACCAACCAACCCACCAACCAACCAACCAAACCACCAACCAACCAAACCACCAACCAACCCACCAAACCACCAACCCACCAAACCACCAACCCACCAAACCGCCAACCAACCAACCAACCCACCAACCAACCAAACCACCAACCAACCAACCAACCAGCCAGCCAACAAGCAAACATATAAATCTGGTCATATTAATCAATCAATCAATCTGGTTATATCCATTTGGATCATGGCATATTTGTTGTTCTCCAAAATGGTCTACCAGCTCTTCCCAGCTTTACCAAGGAGGCATGCTATGTCACCCATCTTTTCAATTAAGATGCCTTTATTATTTCATGGCTACACACAAAACAAAAACGCTACTATGCGTTTCGCAGCATGCCTTCCTCAGGGAGAGTAGCCAAACTTCAAAGATCGTTTGTTCCATCCATCCATCCACACACACACACACACACACATACATAGATAGATACATACATACATAGTCTATGCTGCTATAATCTGTGAACTCACCCTTAAACTGCATATCAACTTTTCACATGCTATTTCAAATGTCCATCAAACAATCTCTTCTTCTGAGTGGGCAGTTCTTGGCCAGAATAAGTGGGACAAACTTTCTGTTGTTTAGTCAAAGGTCTGGTTATGCAACACTAGTGTGCCACCCACTAAGCCACAGCTCAAAAACACTTTTTTTGTATGCAGATAGTACTAAATCTTTTCAATCAGAAAAGTTTATTGTTGCTTATCAAAAAAAAAAAAAAAAAAAAAAAGTCAAATGATGTGAGATATTGCAGAGATTACAGGAGTGAGTATGAACATGTCTGAACAACGATACAGAAGTCTGCTTGAGCATATAAACAACCTCAGCTTCTTTCTGCAGCTATCTTGTGTGCCGAGCTCTAAGTGTGTCAGACACATTGCAAAACCAATTACAGGTATAATGTGATTAGCTCTGCCAGAGTAATTCAGTCCAGTGGATTTAAACGCACAGGCACCCTCGCAAACACACTCAGAGTCTAGGACTGCCATTACATTTGGCAGCTAGCTACCAAAAGCCTGATTTGTTCTGGCTCTCATTCCTTCGCAACTGGCATCCTTCCCTTGCTTCAACCTTCGCTCCACCCGTCCGGATGGATGGAGCAGGACAGAATGAGGCGGGAGCTCATCCATTTCCAGTGACAGTTTAATGATGTCAGCTTGGTTACATTCCACTTCCCATCAAACACCCACTGTGTCTGGCTCTTTTTAACCTTACAATATTTACACACATGGCCGACCGTTTCACCCTGCCCTGATACCCTTGAACAGCTTGGCACAGCCTGTGAGGGTTATATGAGGACATAGGGGCAGAATTGAGAGATAACACAGGTTAACATTTATGTGCTGTGGACAGTGTGTGTGTAGGTGCGGGTTCAACATGAGTCTCGAGTCAGGCTCTGGCCATTGAGGGTTTTGTTGGATAACACTGCAGTCAAGACCCAGATCAGTAGTGGCTTTCGCCTCTTATCTCACTGTCTTGATAGATCACTGCAGCTTTTCCTGCTCTGGTAATGTTTGTGTTGTTTTGTCCATGTGCTGGAGATAAATGGCATGTGCAGTGTACATAACTTACAGAATTTGATGCATTTTCAACTGAATCAGAATATGTGGCTGGAAATAATAAGGGACTGGACTTGATTTTATCCATCAAGGTTTGTTTGGGGGTGTTGTACATGTTTGGCTATGTTGTCATTAGTGGTGCTTCAGTTTTACTATTGCTCATAATTTTTCCCAGACCAAGCGATGCAAACAGTGAGTGAGTGAGTGAGTGAGTGAGTGAGTGAGTGAGTGAGTGAGTGAGTGAGTGAGTGAGTGAGTGAGTGAGTGAGTGAGTGAGTGAGTGAGTGAGTGAGTGATTGATTCATACTTACATACATACACACTTACATACATACATACATATAATACAAACCCGATTCCAAAAAAGTTGGGACACTGTACAAATTGTGAATAAAAACAGAATGCAATGATGTGGAAGTTTCAAATTTCAATATTTTATTCAGAATACAACATAGATGACATATCAAATGTTTAAACTGAGAAAATGTATCATTTTAAGGGAAAAATAAGTTGATTTTAAATTTCATGGCATCAACACATCTCAAAAAAGTTGGGACAAGGCCATGTTTACCACTGTGTGGCATCCCCTCTTCTTTTTATAACAGTCTGCAAACGTCTGGGGACTGAGGAGACAAGTTGCTCAAGTTTAGGAATAGGAATGTTGTCCCATTCTTGTCTAATACAGGCTTCTAGTTGCTCAACTGTCTTAGGTCTTCTTTGTCGCATCTTCCTCTTTATGATGCGCCAAATGTTTTCTATGGGTGAAAGATCTGGACTGCAGGCTGGCCATTTCAGTACCCGGATCCTTCTTCTACGTAGCCATGATGTTGTAATTGATGCAGTATGTGGTCTGGCATTGTCATGTTGGAAAATGCAAGGTCTTCCCTGAAAGAGACGACGTCTGGATGGGAGCATATGTTGTTCTAGAACTTGGATATACATTTCAGCATTGATGGTGCCTTTCCAGATGTGTAAGCTGCCCATGCCACACACACTCATGCAACCCCATACCATCAGAGATGCAGGCTTCTGAACTGAGCGCTGATAACAACTTGGGTTGTCCTTGTCCTCTTTAGTCCGGATGACATGGCGTCCCAGTTTTCCAAAAAGAACTTCAAATTTTGATTCGTCTGACCACAGAACAGTTTTCCACTTTGCCACAGTCCATTTTAAATGAGCCTTGGCCCAGAGAAAACGCCTGCGCTTCTGGATCATGTTTAGATATGGCTTCTTTTTTGACCTATAGAGTTTTAGCCGGCAATGGCGAATGGCACGGTGGATTGTGTTCACCGACAATGTTTTCTGGAAGTATTCCTGAGCCCATGTTGTGATTTCCATTACAGTAGCATTCCTGTATGTGATGCAGTGCCGTCTAAGGGCCCGAAGATCACGGGCATCCAGTATGGTTTTCCGGCCTTGACCCTTACGCACAGAGATTGTTCCAGATTCTCTGAATCTTTGGATGATATTATGCACTGTAGATGATGATAACTTCAAACTCTTTGCAATTTTTCTCTGAGAAACTCCTTTCTGATATTGCTCCACTATTTTTCGCCGCAGCATTGGGGGAATTGGTGATCCTCTGCCCATCTTGACTTCTGAGAGACACTGCCACTCTGAGGCTCTTTTTATACCCAATCATGTTGCCAATTGACCTAATAAGTTGCAAATTGGTCCTCCAGCTGTTCCTTATATGTACATTTAACTTATTGCTACCTTATTGCTACCTGTCCCAACTTTTTTGGAATGTGTAGCTCTCATGAAATCCAAAATGAGCCAATATTTGGCATGACATTTCAAAATGTCTCACTTTCAACATTTGATATGTTATCTATATTCTATTGTGAATAAAATATAAGTTTATGAGATTTGTAAATTATTGCATTCCTTTTTTATTCACAATTTGTACAGTGTCCCAACTTTTTTGGAATCGGGTTTGTAAATTAATATAATATGCACTGCATAGTGGTGCAACACTATGATGATAAATGACAAAATCGTTTACACTTTTTCCCCAAAAATGTTTTGCATCCCCTAGTTAAAGACACTATATATACTGTAGCTATATATAATGGGTGAGTGGCTGCAATGAAGCGCACAAGGGTATAATCCAACTAGAACAATCTTTAATTACAAATATACAGAATACACAGGAAACACAACCACAAACAAACGTAAGTGAGACCGAACAAAGAACATATAACAAATAACATTTGTAAAATAACATATTAATATAAATATATATATATATATATATGAGCGATATATATCACACACAAATGTTATGTTGCCTTTAGTATTCAACAAATTTGACAAATCAGTATTTTTTTTTTCTCTTTTTTTTTTTTGGCAAAGCGTGTTCTATTAAAAGAATTACAAAGGAAATCATTTCTCATTCCAACTCCTCCCCCAGCGCTATTAACTTACCAGGCAAACATCAGTCCTCAAAGGATATGCCAACTTGTGGTAAACATGCTCTTTTATTTGTGCTTTTTCATTTTCTTCTTTTATTCTCTGTCACTTTGCTCTTGTTTGTTTTCTTTGTTGTTTTTCATCACTCACTAGAAATGTGTAGTGGTAGAGCTGAATGCCAGTAAGGTTTTCTCATCTCTTGCGGTAATTTGCCTCAGATCAGGAGACATGAGCCAGAGACGGAAGTATATGATTGTTAATTTTAGCCAGCAGGGAATTATAACCAGTGCACTATGTATTCGTGAACGTTTTCCCAAGGCACATTATTCTTCAAAATAGTGCCTGGACTTAAACAAATATCAGAGAATGTAATTGTTCATCTTCCTGATGAATTGCAAGTGATTTCACAAGCCAATTAGCCCCGCTGACCCCTGCCACTACGTGACGGTAGATCACCCTCATGAATTCACAGATATGAGAGAGATATATATTTATTTATTTATTTATTTTTGTCTTTCAGTTGATGCTATACTCTTGAGAACTGCTAATCAGTGGCCTGAGTTTCATTTTCAGTTTGATTCCAGAGATTCCTACTGCAGCACAGATATTAAAATGTTAACGTGATCCACATTTGATGCATTCATGACTGCTATCTCAAGTAACGCAGCGTTAACTGGCCCATTTGCTACAACCAGGAAAAAAAAGTTCTTCCTCTCTGATAGTATTCAAATATGTTCCATTCCATTTGAGGAAGTAGCATTTATTTGGCCCACCTTGTCAAAGTGCTGCATCTAATCATCAGTTTGTGTAGTCTATCTCTGCCAGCTTGTTATGCGCCGTGTGATTTGACAGTCAAAATCAATGCCACTTAAATCGGTGGTGCGATTTTTCTGAACCCCTGAGCCTCTGGTTTGCCCCCTCCTATATTGATCTCATCTATCTGTCGTGATTCTGAGGATCCATTGCCCTGGGCTTCATGCCGTTCATCCTCAACATTAGCATGCAAATTATGTTTTGTTCTTCTGTATAATGCTTCACCTATGCAGTCGGCCAGCAGTTTGATGTGTCATGATAGAATGATGCATTCTTGTTTATTATAAAATATGTTATTCATTTATGTTTCTATTGGTATATATTTATAATTGTTAAAGGGTTAGTTCACCCAAAAATGAAAATTCTGTCATTAATTACTCACCCTCATGTCGTTCCAAACCCGTAAGACCTTCGTTCGTCTTTGGAACACAAATGAAGATATTTTTGAAGAAATCCGTGAGATTTCTGAACCACCCATAGGCAGCAACGTCATTGCAACTTTCAAGGTCCAGAAAGGTAGTAAAGATATCGTTAAAATAGTCTATGTGACTCCAGTGGTTCAACCTTAATGTTATGCAGCAGCGAGAATAGTTTTTGTGCGCAACAAACAAACAAAAATAACGACTTTATTCAACAATTTCTTCTCTTCCATGTCTGTCTCCTATGCTGTTCACGTAGTAAACACAGTGCAGCCCTTCCGGGTTCTACGTCAGAACGCCGCCTCATTATTGGCCGGCTCCTGCTTCAGCATCACATGCATGTGTCATGGTGCTCACGTGAACAGCATCTGCCAATAATGAGCCGGAGTTCTGATGTAGAACCCGGAAGCGCTGCAATAAATTCACACCTAACAAATGAAAATACATTCCAAATAATATAGTACAAAAATACTTTCAAAAACATTACCCTATAATGAATATATATGACCCGTGCTGGCAAAAGGAGTCGGAATGTGCACGGGATAATTTTGAGCGAAAGGCAAAACAAGTGAAAAATGTCGATTTTGAGATTTTCACAAAAATTGGTTCATTAAGCCCTGGTCTAGCGATCCCAATGCTCCAAATAGCAGATAGCAAATAGCATCTAGAAGTATCTTTATTTGTACGTTTTCGGAGAGGAGTACCTTTCCTTTGTCCATGAAAACAATCTCACTCGCGCTGACTGACAGATCCGACGCGTGCGCACAAAGACGCCCCTCACAGCGCGTGATCCCGATATACACACATACACAGAATTATAGTATCTCAAAATATCTGTCATGGCGAGTATTCATGCAAAAATCATCTGTTATGTCTTAAATGAACATTTGGTTAACTGTTGTGGAAAAACATCTGATGTGTAACATTATATTAGATCCGTATGGTACAGTAGGTTATATAGGCTGCCTGTTCCGTTAATGCTAATTAAACAATTGTGGTATCATGGGAAAAAAGATAAATATATATTTTTCCTATAGATATTTGGTGTTGACTTGGTGTGTGTCAAATTTGGTGTTATTACCAGGGATTTTATGGTATGGTTGCTAGGTGATTTTTTTAGGAACCTTACTAACTCAATTTTTCTCCAAATTAACTTTGCTGACTCTATTGACTTCAAACAGGTGTAGCTCAGTCATTTTTTTTTGTCCAATTCAAACAAATCATACATCATTTTGAATGTTTTTTAATAGAGAATGTGAAAATAACAATAACTCATTGTTGAAAATTTGCTCATTGCGACTCATTTTGCCAGCACGGGTCACATATCTAAAATAAACATGAGGGGAAAAAACTACTAAGATTATATAACCAATTACTAAAACACAAGATTTTCAACTTAAAGTGTGCAAAAGTAGGACACCGTCTGATATTGGTTGGTATATTATTCCAGTTATTAACTGCTCTTACAGAAAAAGCTGAACAACCAAAATCAGTAACTCTAAAATGCACTTCACAGTCACCTCTTGATGAAGCTGTTGTGTTACAGCACGCAAGGACGCAAATTCTTTCAGCGGTGGTGGTGCAAGATCTGTAACAATTTTGTACATTAAACAACAATTGTGAAATATAACAAAATTGTCAAAAGTAAAACAACTGTACTTTTTTAATTATATGACAATGGTGATATCTATTTGGTTTCTTGTCAAATATTTTTAAAGCACATTTATATAAGCTGCTTGTCACCATGATGTAATACAATAAGAAAAATGGGGAAAAATCATAGAATGCAAAAACACACTCGCAGATTCTGTAGAAAGTTGACTCCGTATAAATGTAACATTTCTAAGATGAGGTGTCACTGCACAAACTATTTTTAAGATATATTTAAAATCCTGCACAACTTGTACTGTTCCTTTTTTTTTATTTTAAAATGCATGCATGCAGTTTTCTGAATATTTAGTGTTAAACAGCACTGAATAAGCCAGTCAGAAATTTTGGACATTGCAAAATATAATTTCTGTTCTTTCCTGTTCTTTCATTTTGTCATGTACATAAATCACAGTATCATCTGCATACATTTGAATTTGTACATTAGGACAGACTTCTGGGAGGCCATTCAGATACAAACTAAAAAGTAAGGGTCCCAGGGTAGACCCCTGAGGAACTCCTGTGGAACAGTCTCTTGGGGAAGATATATGCGTTTCAATCCGAGTGCACTGTAAATATAAGATAAGACTCAATCCATTTCATTGTATTGACTGAAAAATTAAAGTATGATCATTTAGATAAGAGTATATGATTTAGTGTATCAAATGCCTTTTAGCAGATCACAGCACTTGTCTAGTTTTGACCTTACTTGCTCAATGAAATAACATACAGCAGTTTCCGTCGAATGAAGTTTTCAGAACCCAAATTGCATAGGACACAATAAGTTATTTTGTGTATTCACAATTTGCTCAGTTACTACTTTTTCTACTATTTTAGACACTACTGATAAAATTGAGATCGGCCTGTAATATAATGTAACATTGTGTTCATGTTGTTTTGCAAAACACTTTTGCCATGTTGAGGTCAGGTTTGGTGGTAAGAGTGGGTTAGGATGTAAGGGAAGGGGGTAACACTTTATTTTACATTGTCATGTTACATATGTTACATGTAGTTACTATAGTAATAACTATAAATTATGCATAATTACATGCAACTAACCCTAAACCAAACCCTAATCCTACCCTAACCCTAAAGTAAGTACATGTAGTTACTTAATATAACTCAGTACTTAAATGTATAATTACAATGTAACAAAGACACCTTAAAATAAAGTGTAACCGGGAAGGGTCAACAGTGTAATTATAGATGTAATTACAGAAATTAAAGGGGTTCTCTAATGCCCCGTTTTACAAGATGTAAAATTAGTCTCTGATGTCCCCAGAGTGTGTATGTGAAGTTTTACCCCACAGATAATTTTTTAATAGCATGTTAAAATTGTTACTTTTTGAGGGTGAGCGCGATGTTTTTTGTGTGTCCCTTTAAATGCAAACGAGCTGTTGCCCCCAGCCCCCTTTCAAGAAGAGGGCGGAGCTTCAAGAGCTCGTGTTAGCAGCTCCGATTACCTCATGCAGACACGCACTGAAAATGTCCGAAACTGTTCAGCCTTTTATGTTCGAAACGGAGTCGGACAATGATGGAGAGACTCAACAAGAAGTGACAACATGTAGAATGCAACAGGACATTTCTGAATGGTTAGTTGATGAATTTATGTAGCTGATGTGGAGTTAACTATCTTCAAATCATTGATTAGCATATTCTGTCATGATAATCTATAAATCACTCATGTGGGAACTGTTGTAAAATGCCTTCAGAGCCAGAGAATATCTGCTGCATGAAGATACAACAACTCTTCCTCTTCTCAACATGGCCTCACCTCCTTTGTTGCGTGTTCCCAGGGGCAGGGTTTATGTAAATTACACACTAACTGAAGTTAAAAAAGTGAAATCATATTCAACCACCCCTTTAATTACAGATGTAATTACATGCAATTACTTTAAGTACAAATATAAGTACAATGTAAACAACTTGTATGTACGTAATAAGTGCATTGTATCAAATGATTAATTTAAATGTTATTACATAGTAGTAAATCAGTTTATTACACTGCTCTCTGAAATACTTGATTCTGATTGGTCAGTCGTGACATTCCATGGTGTGTTATTCTCTGTGTTAGTGTTAGTCACTCTACGCTATTATTTAGCAATCATCTTTCAAGACTCTAAACTACTCAGCCTTATCCGGATGCCTAACTAAATAATTGCATGTTGTCAATCATATTTGCTAGGATAAGCAAAATGACCATTTCGAAGCATAACATTGCATAATATATACAGATTGCATTTTTTTTTATAGCAGAGACATTCATATTGTGTTAAATGTGTAATGCTTTGAGGTTTTCAACCTTTTGCAGCTTTGTTATTAAATGTAGATGTTATATTTATGAAATGCTGCCTTTTTATAAATACCTCAAATGTGTGTTTTTTTTTTTTTTTTCTTAATTTCATATTTAATCTCCTGTCACTTGTTTTGAAATATAAATCATAATGTTCATTCCATTTCAACCCACCTTGTCACTCCACCACAGAATGCCTGGTGCGTCTTTCAGCATGCTAATATATCACATAGCCAATAACAACAGCTTCACTAAGGCAAACAAACACCCACAGCAAGCACAGCATATTTTGTAGGTGGCCTTGGTGACCTCAAAAGTCGCAGAGGTTTAAACGTAACAAAGCATGAGTCGAAACAGCTAAATCTAATTAAAGATCGTTAATGAGACACACATGATGAATTGACCTGCAAGAGTTGGTCGCCGCCCATATATTAAAGTTGATTTCGTAATGGCCGCCCGCATGTCCACATGAAAAGACACTCAAAGGTCAGAGCCGGAGCACGTCGGTCGGTATGATGATGTTTTATGAGTTATAATGCTAATAATAATGAAAAATGTTATCTGTGGCAGCGCTTATTAGTCATGTTAATAACTCTTGCTTGAGAGATTTTTATTTGGAGTAGGGAGATGTCCCACAGGACACTTGATTAATTAGATCAAAATGTTTAATTGAGGTGCTACAGAGAGGCACAGATGCTTATCACAGCACTGCAGGAGAACAGATCAAGAAGGTGTTTTACTGCTTTATCTCACCCTGTTTTCCATAATGATAATCTTCAGAATTCATTAGCACGGCAAAATTAATACAATAATTGGAGTGCTAATTTTGCAGGTGGTGATAACCCAGTACACTTCCAGACCTCGGCATGAAAAGAAGAGGTTTATTAATGATTGACTTTAAATTATCCTGATTATTACATGGATATATATATATATATATATATAAAATTACTATTTCAATTTATCTCATAATTATGACTTTTTGTCATACTTTTGACTTTTTTTATCTCATAATTATAAGTATATGTAATTTATATATAATTACAATTTCAATTTATGTCATAATTATAACTTTTTATGCAAATTTCGACTTTTTATCTCATAATTATGACTTTTTATGTCACAATTTCTACTTTTAATACTATAATTATGACTTTATATCGTAATTCTGACTGTCATAATTTGGACTTTTTATGTCACATAATTATAATTATATAATTAATAATTTTTACTTTTTAATCTCACAATTTCGACATAGTTTTGACTTAGTATGTCATAATTTGGACATTATGTCATTTATGTCCTTATGTGACAGAAAGGGGCTCTGCTTTGGCAGTTTGAAAAAGTTGAAAGTGAATAGAGTTTTGTTTTTCTGTTGCGGGATTATGAGAAACATTAGCTAAAAAATACAGTATGCACTAACACACATTTCAAAAATACTATGGAAAAGTATATCAACCAGGCACATTTAGCTTACTTTTTTCAGTGTACTATGATTTGTGATGCACTAATTCTTATCTTGCATACTATTTAGGGCAGGTAGTATGCAAATGCATAAAACAAAAATACACAATATTCAGCTCAAATATCATTCTACTGACAATCCTGAAAATGTGGTATGAAGTTTTACAGATTTTTGGTAGTACATTTGGTGGTAAAATAACCTTTTTTGTCTTATGGAATGGAGTTTGTATTTTAATGTATTTTACTGTATTAGCATGTTTCTACCTGGAAACTTGTATCTCAAAAAGAGCTCTATCATGTTTGATCTTAACATGCTCTTAGTGTGTTTTACTCTTCTTGAGCGTTCACTCTGCTGGAAAATGTCATTGTCTATGCAACATTGACTATAATAATACACCAGGAGACAGAGACTCGTATATCAATGAAGAGTTGCTGTGAAGCGGCAATGAGGGCACCAAAATTATGTTCACAATGCCATGAGCAATGCATGTATGCTTTTATTATCATACAATGTATCTAATGACAACACTGTCCGATGAAATGAATATGTATGACTGTATACCTTCTGCCCAGACGAGGCAATTTAACCTAAAATAGTGCTGAATTTGAAATGACACAAATGGCATTTGTGCAACTCATTATTCCATGCAGTTCAAAACTGGTTTATTACATGAAAAGCAAGTGTCTATCAGAACATATTTTATGTTACAGTAAGTCATCTGCATTTGTGTAAGGTTGACTGCTGAAAGCATTGAAATCATTTTCCAAATGCAACCCTAATGGTAATATATTACGCATTTGTGCACATTAATATGCATTATTCTAGATCTACAAAACAACATTAGCAATGATGAAAACCAGAGCTTTTGATGACAAGTTCCATTCTCCTCTCACTTTTTCACGTTTAAACATGGGCGTAGCTTTGATTTTATTGCAAAGAGGCAGGAAGACAACTATATATATATATTTATTTGGAGTAGGGAGATGTCCCACAGGACACTTGATTAATTAGATCAAAATGTTTAATTGAGGTGCTACAGAGAGGCACAGATGCTTATCACAGCACTGGAGGAGAACAGATCAAGAAGGTGTTTTACTGCTTTATCTCACCCTGTTTTCCATAATGATAATCTTCAGAATTCATTAGCATGGCAAAATTAATACAATAATTGGAGTGCTAATTTTGCAGGTGGTGATAACCCAGTACACTTCCTGACCTCGGCATGAAAAGAAGAGGTTTATTAATGATTGACTTTAAATTATCCTGATTATTACATGGATACTTAAAAAAAAAATATATATATATATATATATATATATATATATATATATATATATATATATATACAAAAATCCACTTGTTATTTAGAAACTAGAAAGCAGTATTAGAACCTGACCGTGGTCTTCATAAACATTCAAATGATTTTAAACTGTTCAAGCACGAGAAGACGCAAAATAAACTCAATCTGGTACTCACACGCTGTTTTCTGTGCGTATACACACAAAGCGTGCACACCAAGAGCTGTGTCAGCGCGCTATTACCAAACTGAGTTTCATTTTGTGTCTTATCATGCTTAAAAGATGGAATACAAACAAAATTACGTCAAAATGCCCGTTTTAGTGAGTATCCTCATAAGCATCTGAGTTAAAATAAAAAGTCTTAATGAATGTAAACAGGTCTGTCTTAAAGTGACAGTAGCTCAATATACCTGCTGCTGTCTTGTGTCATTAATGTTAAAGAACAAAAAAAAAAAAAAACTGCTCAAATCTGCTCTTGACTGAATAACTTCTTTAGCTTTAATAAGGATTATTATGTATTTAACTTATATATTATAGTATTTCATATAGGAGTACTGTTAGACCTACCTGAAATCTGTTTATTATATTCTATATTTATTTGTGCTATTGTTTGTAATTTGTTTATTCATTCTTATTTTATTACTGACTGTTTACTTGTCTTTAAAAAATTTTATTAAAATACTATTTATTTATTTATTTAATTTAGTGCTGTCAAACGATTAATCGCGATTAATCACATCCAAACTAAAATTTTGTGTTTACATAATATATATATGTGTGTGTACTATGTATAATTATTATGTATATTTGAATACACACACAGTTATATCTGTCTCACTATGTCCTGTCCTAGTAGCTAATAAAAATAAACACACACATGCATGTATATATTTAAGAAATATTTGCATGTATATACTCTATATATATTTATATCATTTATATTATATATAAATATTAATATTTTATGTATAAATATACATTTTTTTTCTTAAATATATACATGCATGTGTGTGTATTCAAATATTCATAATAATTAAACACAGTACACACACATATATTATGTAAACACAAACTTTTATTTTGGGTGCGATTAATCGTTTGACAGCACTAATTTGTTTATCTATTTATTTTTATTTATTTATTGTTTGTAATGAAAATTTTGGCAGAGCAAGTAACCAGTAAACTCCTTAGCGTTGAGCTCTGTGTGTCCCTTTTAAGACCTGCTCCTTTTGTTATAAAATAACGTTACAAAAAATAGAATCATGTTAAAACTCCAGCCCACCGGGAATGTCACTTGGCCCAACATAAAACTCAAAGCTGGAACCGGGCCTGCCTCTAATGCTGTGCCTCAGAGGATAAAGCAGCACTTAAAGTCAACTTGAAATCCAAATGGACTTTTTTTCTTATTGCAGTCCTATTGTGAATGACTCATTTTTTTCTACAGAGAAAAAAAAAAAAGACTTGACAACTTTGAAACCTTGAAAGACTGAATCTTTGGCTACCAAATAATACCAATGGACTTTTTTCACATTTCCAGGGTTGTCAGAAGCAAACGTCTATAGTGGTGAATGGAAATCACGACGAACACAATTTGTACATTCCCATTTGCTCAAATAGCAAAAGAAAAGAGTGTATATATATATTGAGATTCATTATGTTGATCAGAAGAGAGAAAGATATCAAATTTGCAGTCACTCCCACAGCCATTGTATTAAAAAACAATCACGCAGCAGCTTCAACTTTAATATAACACAAAGTGGTCACACTATTCAGTCCAGTCCTCACTATTAACTAACTATTAACTATGACTTTTGCCTTAATACACTCCTACTGCTTATTAATATTTAGTAGTTGTTAAGTTTAGGATTAAGGGATGTAGACTAAGGTCATGCAGAATAAGGCATTAATATGTGCTTTATAAGTACTAATAAACAGCCAATATACTAGTAATATGCATGCTTAATAACCAAGTTAATAGTGAGAATTGAACCCTAAACTAAAGTGTTACCCACAAAGTACAGTGTTCCATAGTCTAAAGTAGCTATTTAAAGGGATAATTCACCCAAAAATAAAACAGTCTGTCATTCCAAACCTGTATGACTTTATTTTGCCTGAGAAACATAAAAATATTTTAGAAAATGTGTGCGTGTGTGTGTGTGTGCATACAATGGAAGTAAATGTGGGTTATTAAAACTTTAAGCATAATTTATAGCACATCTCACATTCAGTATTTTTATTTTATTTATTTATTTTTGTTAAATATCCTGTTTCACGTCAAAAAGACACATTGGGAGTGTCGTTTAAAACATCAATTCACATTGACTTTAATGATGTGAAATCAGTCATACAAACACTGGATCATTCACTCTCAGAAAAAGAAAAGGGTACAGAGCTGTCACTGGACCAGTATCCAGATCTTTGTATCTTATTTACCTCTAAATTGTATATATTAGTACCTCAAAGGTACATATTACACACTAAAAGTACATAGCCTATTAGTAGCTAAAGTGTACATATTAGCATCTAAAGTGTACATATTAGTACCTAAAGTGTACATATTAGCATCTAAAGTGTACATATTAGCACCTTATGTGTACATATTAGTACCTAAAGTGTACATATTAGTACCTTAAGTGTACATATTAGGACGTAAAGTGTACATATTAGTACCTTAAGTGTACATATTAGTACCTAAAGTGTACATATTAGGACGTAAAGTGTACATATTAGTACCTTAAGTGTACATATTAGCATCTAAAGTGTACATATTAGCACCTTATGTGTACATATTAGTACCTAAAGTGTACATATTAGTACCTTAAGTGTACATATTAGCACCTTAAGTGTACATATTAGGACGTAAAGTGTACATATTAGTACCTAAAGTGTACATATTAGGACGTAAAGTGTACATATTAGTACCTTAAGTGTACATATTAGCACCTAAAGTGTACATATTAGGACCTAAAGTGTACATATTAGTACCTTAAGTGTACATATTAGCACCTTAAGTGTACATATTAGGACGTAAAGTGTACATATTAGTACCTAAAGTGTACATATTAGGACGTAAAGTGTACATATTAGCACCTTAAGTGTACATATTAGCACCTAAAGTACATATTAGTACCTAAAGTGTACATATTAGCATCTAAAGTGTACATATTAGCACCTTAAGTGTACATATTAGTACCTAAAGTGTACATATTAGTACCTTAAGTGTACATATTAGTACCTAAAGTGTACATATTAGGATGTAAAGTGTACATATTAGTACCTTAAGTGTACATATTAGGACCTAAAATGTACATATTAGCACCTTAAGTGTACATATTAGTACCTAAAGTACATGTTAGTACCTAAAGTGTACATATTAGCATCTAAAGTGTACATATTAGCACCTTAAGTGTACATATTAGTACCTTAAGTGTACATATTAGTACCTTAAGTGTACATATTAGCACTGTAAGTGTACATATTAGTACCTAAAGTGTACATATTAGCACTGTAAGTGTACATATTAGTACCTAAAGTGTACATATTAGTACCTTAAGTGTACATATTAGCACTGTAAGTGTACATATTAGTACCTAAAGTGTACATATTAGTACCTTAAGTGTACATATTAGCACTGTAAGTGTACATATTAGTACCTTAAGTGTACATATTAGCACCTTAAGTGTACATATTAGTACCTAAAGTGTACATATTAGTACCTTAAGTGTACATATTAGTACCTTAAGTGTACATATTAGTACCTAAAGTGTACATATTAGTACCTTAAGTGTACATATTAGTACCTAAAGTACATATTAGTACCTAAAGTGTACATATTAGCATCTAAAGTGTACATATTAGCACCTTAAGTGTACATATTAGTACCTTAAGTGTACATATTAGTACCTAAAGTGTACATATTAGGACGTAAAGTGTACATATTAGCACCTTAAGTGTACATATTAGCACCTTAAGTGTACATATTAGTACCTAAAGTGTACATATTAGTACCTTAAGTGTACATATTAGCACCTTAAGTGTACATATTAGCACCTTAAGTGTACATATTAGCATCTAAAGTGTACATATTAGCACCTTAAGTGTACATATTAGTACCTAAAGTGTACATATTAGTACCTTAAGTGTACATATTAGTACCTAAAGTGTACATATTAGGACGTAAAGTGTACATATTAGTACCTTAAGTGTACATATTAGTACCTAAAGTGTACATATTAGTACCTTAAGTGTACATATTAGTACCTTAAGTGTACATATTAGCACTGTAAGTGTACATATTAGTACCTAAAGTGTACATATTAGCACTGTAAGTGTACATATTAGTACCTAAAGTGTACATATTAGTACCTTAAGTGTACATATTAGCACTGTAAGTGTACATATTAGTACCTTAAGTGTACATATTAGCACCTTAAGTGTACATATTAGTACCTAAAGTGTACATATTAGTACCTTAAGTGTACATATTAGTACCTTAAGTGTACATATTAGCACTGTAAGTGTACATATTAGTACCTAAAGTGTACATATTAGTACCTTAAGTGTACATATTAGCACTGTAAGTGTACATATTAGTACCTAAAGTGTACATATTAGTACCTTAAGTGTACATATTAGCACTGTAAGTGTACATATTAGTACCTTAAGTGTACATATTAGCACCTTAAGTGTACATATTAGTACCTAAAGTGTACATATTAGTACCTTAAGTGTAC
Organism: Coreius guichenoti; assembly: GCA_039654105.1. Classification (NCBI taxonomy): domain Eukaryota; kingdom Metazoa; phylum Chordata; class Actinopteri; order Cypriniformes; family Gobionidae; genus Coreius; species Coreius guichenoti. The sequence continues at coordinate 37,319,845 of CM077177.1, forward strand.
ATATTAGTACCTAAAGTGTACATATTAGTACCTTAAGTGTACATATTAGCACTGTAAGTGTACATATTAGTACCTAAAGTGTACATATTAGTACCTTAAGTGTACATATTAGTACCTCAAGTGTACATATTAGTACCTTAAGTGTACATATTATTACCTAAAGTGTATATATTAGTACCTTAAGTGTACATATTAGTACCTTAAATGTACATATTAGTACCTTAAGTGTACATATTAGCACCTAAAGTGTACATATTAGCACTGTAAGTGTACATATTAGGACCTAAAGTGTACATATTAGTACATTTTAGTTTTTGTACCATAGGGTACTGCCCCAGTGACAGCTCTGTACCTTTTTTTTCTGAGTGTTGAAAACTAAAATGTGGAACAATAATCTTAACTCAAGTGTATCCGAATGCATTATTTCTGTCAGAGAGCTGCCTGTCTTTATTTCCCTATGATTGCTAGCTGTCTGCGTGTTTGTTTAGAGGATCACCGCCCACTTAGTCATGGGTCTTGACTCCTGTTGCTGGAGCGAATCAGACATCAATGCAAATCCCGCAGTGAGATGCGAAACAACAACACAACAGGCAGGTTCCAGGTCTGAGAGAAAGAAAAGCACAGGAGAGGGAGAAGATAGAGGGAGGAGACTAAACTCATTGGTCGCTGGCCACTAGCAAATTGAAATCTAAGCAATTTGCTTAATAAAATTAGCTAGGTCATTGACTTCCTTATGAGAGGTAGTTTGGTTAAAAACGCACAAACCCACAGAGCAACTGCGCATCCGTGCATTCTTCCACAGGTATCATCCAGTGGAGACAGCATCTGTACACACACAAACACGTACCTGCCCTTTGATTTCAACTGGTAGTGCTTCCATAAGCAGCGTGGATATCTGGAAGGTTTAGGGAATGTGCGATACGGCAGCAGAGGATGACCCAAAAATGGCAGAGGGGGCTGGTTTGATGTCAGGCGGCCAGACTTCTCCCTCCGTGAGATCTCCAGAGACTTCTGAGCTGAACCAAACTGGGGACGTTCTCCCAGGGGCCACCATGACCTCCTACAGCCCAGTGCGGGCACTGCATCAGCCCTGCTGCTGGCTTCTGCTGCTGATCTTGCTGGTTCTCTCTCTCCTTTTCAGCTGGGCGGTGGTACACCTCAGCTTGGGAGCTCGGAGCAAACCCTTCAGGATTTCTTCCAGCTACAACCAGCCCGGCGACATGGAGACAGCGACCTATGACCCCCGCTTCACCACCAACTGCACCACAAGTGAGTGTTTTATCTCTTAGAAATGTTTCTGAAAGTATCTTTTTTTTCATGATAGTAGAAAGTTTTTCTGTGATTTGAGTCTGTGAAAGTTTGGATTTGTACTCCAAAGTCCAAAATCAAGTTCAAAATCAATGATATATATATATTTTTTTCTTCACTTTAGTACTTCTATTATATACACTACCCATTAAAAGTTTGGAATCATTAATATTGAATCCCATGAATGTTTTTGAAAGAAATCTTTAGGCTCAACAAGGCTGCATTAATTAGATCAAAAATACTATTTTAATATATATTGATTAACCATTGATAATAATAAGAAATGTTTTGAACACCAAATCAGCATATTACAATGATTTCTGAAGGATCATGTGACACTGAAGACTGGAGTAATGATGCTGAAAATTCAGCTTTGCTATCACAGGAATAAATTACATTTAAATGTATTAAAATATAAAACAGTTCTTTTAAATTGTAATAATATTTGACAGTATTACTGTTTTTAATGTATTTTTTGATGCATGCACGTCTTTGTTGATTCTGGAACAACATTCCAATCAACCAATCAGATTTGAGAGACAAGTGTTTATGTCAAGTTTAGTATTACAGTCAGGGTTAGGTGTCTCTACATCAGTGTTATTCACCTATCATTTTAACTTATGGGTATTGTTATGGGTAGGGATAGGGTTAGAACTAAATTTACAGACAAGTATGTTGATCCAGGAACACGTATAATAAGTTATACGACCTAGTATAATAAGTTAGTTCTTGGCCCAAAAGTTGACAACAACCAAGTGCTTATTATCAAAGAACCAGAACGGTTCTGTGAATTTTTTTTTTTTTTTTTTTTTTTTTTTTTTTTTTTTTTTTTTTTTTTATCTTCTGCTTTAATATGATCAAAAGAGAAAATGGTTTATTGCCTTTTGATTTTCGGAAGGCAGAACTCAAAATGAGACTCATTAGTTTCAGTAAAACCTCATAAAGTCATAAACTTTGAACATAAAATATTGTAAGTGATTGCAAGGCAGAATATTGCAATGCAAATGAGTTTTGACTTGTTGCCAAAGTACAAAAAAGTCACACAATTTTTTCCCCCAAATAATTTTGCATACCTTTCAATCAAAGGTAGAAAAATTGTAATGCAAGTTTGATGCCTAGAAGCAATGCATTTGCCTCACAGCGTATTGAATGTTTTTTTTGTTTTTTTTGTAACACTCAGCCTCGCAACTGCTTTGTGCTACTTCCTCATTTGAACTACAACATTTACTATAGAGCATTCATGCTCTTTAGATCAGCGGCATCGACTTGAATTTTTCCTCTTGCTCTCTTTTTTTAATTTTCCCTTTTTTCTGCTCTGTGCTTCCTGATTCAATAACTGGCGGGGAAATTGCCCATGTCTGACCGCAGGGAACAGAACGCTGCTTGTCATGCAAATTCAGAGGCAGACAGATCTCTAATTGTTTCAGGGTTGTGTAGCTCGGTAGCCCAGTTTTTTTTTCTGCGTCTGCCCAAACAAATCCCTCCGGGGGTCACTACGTTAGACAGGCTGTTCTCGTCCTGAGGCACGCCGTGTTCCTCTGTTCTTGCTGCTAAATGCCCTGCTCTCTCCCGCTCTAATCCACCCCCACTTGCCATAATAGATATTAGCAGATTGACATGCTTTACAGCGTGGCTTGCCTTCCTGAAGCACCTGCCACTCGAGCTCGAATTACCTGCCACCCAAAAATGCGCTCACTTGATGTACTGATTTGCAAAGCTGAAGACTGTGTGTGTGTGTGTGTGTGTGTGTAAGAGAGATGTGGTTGATAAGGCTTGAAATTTCCCTTAATGAATTGAACGTAATTGCTGTAATCAAAAGAGCTCTAAACGTGACCCTTTTCGCTCTGTTTTTGGCACATCAGCTTTGCTAAATGATCTAGAACTAACAGAAGACGAAGTGAGACCACAACATTTTTACATTTTCTGAAGACAGTGTAAGTAGTTGAAAAAAACTCTGTCACAATGCTAAATTGTGGGTGGTTGTTAGCATAAAGAATTCAAATTAGTCACTACAGTGTTTTGAGTGGTTGTTAGTGTTGAGCGTTGCCCTGTTAAACTAGTATTTTTAATGAATAAAAAATGACTGCTTCAGGGCTACAGTCAGGGAATCATCAGGGCAGTACAATATATATGCATTCACAGATAATCCTACAGATTATTTCTCAAATAAAGAAAGAAATATAGAATTAAACATTAATTATCTGTGTGATTTGCCTTTGATTTCAATCAACATCCATGTAAAATAAACTTATTATAACTTGTAAAGGTAACACTTTGATGGTCTCTTTTGAACATTCTGCTGCCTATAAGTAACTTTGCAACTACATGTCAACTAACTCTCATTAGAGTATTAGTAGAGTGTCTACTTAATATCTGCTAACACTTTATTTTGATGCTCCCCAACAGACATTACATAAGTAACTTTGCAACTACATGTCAACTTATTCTAACCCTACCAGTCTACTAATACTCTATTAATACTTTAATGAAAGTTAGTAGACATGTAGGTGCAACGTTAGAATGTCAAAGGGACCATCAAAATAAAGTGAAACCCTTGTAAATATTGTCCTGAGTAGCTCAAATTGTACCATCAAACATTAAAAGGAATACAAATCCTTAACACATTAGAATTAGGGATGTCCCGACCAAGGTTTTTGTGTCCTTGAATTTTGATATCTGCCGATACCGAGCCTCGATACGATACTTGTGTTTTCCTAGTGGTTGGTGCAGACTTCAAGTACATTAAAGTTTTTAAAAATCAATCCAATGTATACAAGAACATGCAGAGAGTTTCTCATGGGCTCAAAAAGGGGGGGCATCTATATACCTCTATTATGTTGTAACAATGTTCATAGAATAAGGAGGAAGAAGACAGGGTCGGCGTGACTGGGACTCGTGTTTATTCAGAACTCTTGTGGTACAAACAAAATAAACTCGCGCTCACAGCGCTCTCAACAACTCAGTCCAATATAACTTTCTCAGCAAACTTTCTCCAACTCTCCATCTCTCTGGTCCACGAGTGCCCAGTCCGTCTCTCTCTGTCAGTGCTCGTTTTCCTCTGGCTTATATACCGTCTCTCCGCGCGAATCGCTGCAATCAGACACAGGTGTTTATCATTTGCACTTGACCTACTTACTCACCGCCACTCTTCCGACTCTCTCTCTTCGTGCAGACCTCGCTAAACCACGCCCCCTCCGCCACATATGTATTCCAGGAAAAGTGGATGTAAATTAGTTGCTATAATCCGACATGCTTACATAAGTATTTTTCAACCCGATCTCACAGCAATTTGTACGTATTTTACGAGGTGGCTAATTCGTATGAATTTGTACGACCTCACTCGTACGAATTTGTAAAATTTTTGCTAAACCGCACATATTTTACAAGTTGCCCAATTCGTATGAAATTGTACGAATGACCTACCCCTAACACCGCCCCTAAACCTACTTGTCACTGGGGTTTAGACAAATCGTACAAATTCGTACGTTTTAGCCACCTCGTAAAATATGTACAAATTGGTCGTGAGATAGCGTTTAGAGATGAGAGCGTGAGATTTTTATATGGATTAATACTCATTATTGTGCATTGTCCCTATTAACTCTTACCCCACCATTGATGGAATTTTCCGTCTTTCCGTGTTTTCACTGTTATACGGTAGGGGGCGCTATTACACATCTTCTGAAAGAGTACATAATCTCCTGATCAAAACACATGCGAAGAAGATACAGAAACAAGCGATAGCATATGTAATCATATGCATATGTAAAATAACGCGATCGTCAACATTAAACAGCATATAAATCAAAACTGCCTAATGTTACTGAATGAAATGTCGACCCAGGACGAGCTATAGGACTGCTTTGGGGGTGTTGATGGACTCCATCTACTCCATCTGTGTTTTGATGATCGTTCTGAATCTGATCTGGATGTAGTCTTTGACAAAAACTTGATTTTCTGAGCTTTTTTTCTTCAAAAACGCTGACTTAAATTTTTCTTCTTTTTTTTCTGGCATGAAAAGAGTTAAATAAACAGGCAAAAAAAGTCTGGTCACCTAGAAAATAATAGCACATCTCTCCTGAATGAGATCTAGTATGTGGCTAAATGTAATGCAGTTATTGGTTTGTTCAAAGTATGAGCAAGTAGTAATTGTGATGCTTGATATGGCAATGAAAACAGATATTTTTGGTTATGGTTGCATGCACGCTGCTCACGGTGCACATATTCAGCAACAAAATTTGCGTTCAAAAGCTCTGTCACCTTATCTCAGCAGAGCTGCAATGAGCGCTGCCATCACCTCAGACTCAAGACAATGCGGAGGTGTAGATCATCCAATCATAAAACGTTAACTCACTCCCTGTTTGTTGCTGTCTGAGTCATCTGCTTTTTGCTCCCTCCAGCAAACCTGATTTTGATTACACCACTATCATAAAAATGTATCTAGCAGGCTGAGCCCAGTTCTGCAGAGGTTTGATGAGGTCCATTTATATTCTTTGAGTTATCCTCTCCTCTTTTTTTCTTTCTTTCTTGTGGAACAGCGTAGTGAACGGCCACTGCAGTGCCTTACTGTGAGTGCAAAGTGAAGGTGTTCAATTTCCCATCATCTCTCGCTGTGAGTCATATGACTTCAGAGAAAGTGTCCCTGGGGCGATTCTTTTTACCATCACTTATATAAGATGCTTCTCTAATTAACTTGTTTGAATGCAATGAGAAGAGATCAAAATAATAACTGATTTAGTTTAAAGGTTGCAAAGATATATATATATATATATATATATATATATAATTTTTTTTTTTTTTTTTTGCATAGGTAAATTTGATTAAGCTAACATACTTGAGTAAAACAGCGATAACATTAAGTAAACATAAAAATAAAATTCCCCTATTTCAGCTATTTAAAAATACATTACAAAATGCAATTCATATACTTTTACATGATTACACCTTTTCTGATGAGCATAATATCATAAATAATAAGAAAAAAAGCCTAATTAAAATAAAACCTTATTAAACAGCAGTCTTTTGTATTAATATTTCTTAGAAAAATAAATATTTTAACAGAAGTACTTCATTGTTTGTTACCGTAATATTTATAAAAAAAAAAAAAAAGCAATTTTTTTGCATCACATAACTCTTTGTTTTTTAATATTAATAATCACTGTTACCAAACAAATCAAAGTATAATGTCAGATAAATGTTACCTTTTTTTTTTTTTAGTTCATGTTATAAAATGTAATTTAGTAGGCCTGTGACAAAAACATAATATTTATGAATTAGTAATTTATGATTTGACCATTTTTCCCCCTTGTTAAATAATTTTAAACGTTTATTATTATTATTATTATTATTATTAGTGTACTGTCATACATATATTCAGAGTGTAAGGTCATGAAATTGAAACAATTCTTGAAAATGGTACATAATTTTGATGGATAAAAAAATTGTTGAATATCGTCAATCAGACATCAGATTACGGTTAAATGAGTTGTGGGTGTTTGTTTGATACTGTTTTTTTGTGTCCATTCTGCTTAAAATATCTAGTATTATTATAACTAGTTTATTTCATCTTAGTGAATTAATCTTTTAAAAAGTGGCCAAACATCTCAGATTATTAATTATAAGATTATTATTATTATTCTTAGATTATCAATTATCTCGCCAACATGTGGTCCCTCTATTAATAATGCAAGTTCTAAAAGATGAAAATTCTTAAAGATGACAGCATGAATATTGATTTCCGAGTGTATAGGGAGAACATATGCACAAACAACTCAATTTCCCTCGTGGCATTTTTATTTTGTCATCAGCCATTCAAGAAAACAGGCCGCATCCATTCATTCATTTATTTTAGCAACTGGGACCCATAGGGGCTTGGACCAGCAGCCTCATGTTCCCCAGTCTATATCCTTCCCCATTAAGCCGTGCAGCTGTCAGGGTCTAACATGGTGATGCTTGCTGCTTTACAGCCTGGGATGGACCGTGGAGGTGTGCCAGCCCTTTCCCCCAACCATCAATCATTCAGGCCCGCGAGACTGAGTGAGTGAAATGAGCTGTGCCGTGAGCGGGCGAGCAGCGAGAATGCGAATCCCAGGAAAAGTCCAGTGGGGACAATGCTTAGTGCTTCTCTAGTCAGACTATTGTGTGCTGAGGGATGTGTGCTCAAGGGCTCAAAGGAGGCTTCTTCTGTCTTTCTCAGGGGACGGGTAGTCAAGAGAATCATATGACAATGTTGATTTGATTAAGAAAATCTTAAGTAGATCCATTAAATGGGTAGTGAAGTTTCGTGCAGAAGATGTCATGAAGATTATGATAATTAGTGATGATGATGAAGGTCAGAAGCCAGAGCAGACTCCATCAGATTATCCCTTGAGAAAAAGAAGCGCGCTTAATTGTATTGAATTTGCATTTGTAGTGTACTGCAAATCTTAAAAGTATATGACATTATAATATTATGGAAATAAAAGACTTAAAGAGATCACACTTTCATGACTGTTTCTTAACACACTTAAGTGCACTTTTAAAATCATTATGTTTTAATAACATACTGTCATGCTTTAAAGAAATACACTTATTTTGCTGCTGACTTACATTCTAAAGCACATGTAAAGCAGTTAATTATAATTTTAACTTTAGTGTGTTATTCGATATTACTTGTGAAGTTAAAATATTGAAATGTACTGAACTGCAACTTCATTACAAATATGTAATTTCGGTTGCACTTTATTTTACAGTATTTCAAATACATGACTTAAAAGTTTCAATGGAAATGACATTAGTTTACCATACATTCAGCAGTACACCATATTTCAAAGACAATAGAAATAATTATGAAATTGCATATAAAGATGTGCTTAAATCCTACTTAAGCTGGTCAAAAAAGCACTCTTGAGTTCAACTAACTGCATTTAATATTAATTGAAACTATAACACATTTTTATTTGTTTGTAAATGACATGCAGTTAAGTGTCCAAAGACATTACATTCAGTTTGAGCTAAAGTATATTCTTTTAAAGTGTATTATCTCCATAGTAAATATGCTTTTTCAGAATATTTTATGTATTCTTTTTCACAAGGGATATTACACAGTGATTTAACTGAATTACTATGAGTAAATGAGTGTTGAATACTGACTGTAGAGTAGTTCAGTTGGTGTGTATTGGCAATCATTTTTATATGTATATGTTTAGAGTTTATTATCTTTCTTCTTGCACCTCTCAATGCAATGGTCTTATGAAAAGCTACAGTGTCTATAAATACATTTGATTTTTGTTTAAAGGGCCATTATCACTGAAATTATGATCTTGTCAGAGTCTGGCAGTGTGAGACTAGCAAAATCACAAGCATTAAACACTTGCCAAAGTTTAGTTCATGTTATAAATTGTAAATGTCATGGATTTAAACAGCTTCAACTCTTCTGGGAAGGCTTTCCACAAGGTTTAGGAGTGTGTTTATGGGAATTTTTGACCATTCTTCTAGAAGCGCATTTGTGAGGTCAGGCACTGATGTTGGACGAGAAGGCCTGGCTTTCAGTCTCCGCTCTAATTCATCCCAAAGGTGTTCTATCGGGTTGAGGTCAGGACTCTGTGCAGGCCAGTCAAGTTCCTCCACACCAAACTCGCTCATCCATGTCTTTATGGACCTTGCTTTGTGCACTGGTGCGCAGTCATGTTGGAATAGGAAGGGGCCATCCCCAAACTGTTCCCACAAAGTTGGGAGCATGAAATGCTGAAGCATTAAGAGTTCCTTTTACTGGAACTAAGGGACCAAGCCCAACCCCTGAAAAACAACCCCACACCATAATCCCCCCTCCACCAAACTTTACACTTGGCACAATGCAGTCAGGCAAGTACCGTTCTCCTGGCAACCGCCAAACCCAGACTCGTCCATCGGATTGCCAGACAGAGAAGCGTGATTGGTCACTCCAGAGAACACGTCTCCACTGCTCTAGAGTCCAGTGGCGGCGTGCTTTACACCACTGCATCCGACGCTTTGCATTGCACTTGGTGATGTAAGGCTTGGATGCAGCTGCTTGGCCATGGAAACCCATTTCATGAAGCTCTCTACGGACTGTTCTTGAGCTAATCTGAAGGCCACAAAAAGTTTGGAGGTCTGTAGCTATTGACTCTGCAGAAAGTTGGCGACTTCTGCGCACTGTGCACCTCAGCATGCGCTGACCCCGCTCTGTGATTTTACGTGGCCTACCACTGCGTGGCTGAGTTGCTGTTGTTCCCAATTGCTTCCATTTTGTTATAAAACCACTAACAGCTGACTGTGGAATATTTAGTAGTGAGGAAATTTCATGAATGGACTTATTGCACAGGTGGCAACCTATTTGGAGTTGTCTGGCTATCACCAGACCAAGCTCAATCTTTTAAGATTGAACATTGGTCTGGGGAGTCTGCTTTGTATTTTCTACTGCACAAGTAACAAACGTTGAGGTGTGATCAACGAGCATAGTTGACTCTGACTCTGTACGCAATTGGATAGTCCTTCAACCAATCAGACCAATGATCCATCGCTTCTCTAGCCATCATCATGTTAAACCCGCCAATAGCGTGCTAGGTGGATAAGCCGGTTTGTGATTGGTTCCCGCAAATTTGTAACAGAAGCAGGGGGAAAAGATGTACAGGTTTCCAGCCTGAGCTGCAGGGCGAAATAAAATCGCCGGCAGATCGGGCTGGGTTTACCCAGTCTATATTTGGAGGGGTATACCAATACTTTTGGCAATAGTGTATGTCATTTTACTCCTCCGAAAATGTAAAAAAAATGAACGTGTGAGAGTGTGTTATAGGCTATATGACATGTTATAGCCAGATATGACAGTGCTACTACAACACGTACGCACCGCCGCAGATTATTAGCGGAGTATCTCTTCAGAAATCTGATGCCCAAACTGCCACAAATGATGCTCAAAACACAATCATTTTCATTAAAAGTAGTGAGACTAAATGATCTTACCAGGGCTGATGCCGCTTTCTCTCCTATTGCGGAATTTGAAAAATTAGCTGATAAATAAAATGCAGTTCATATCTACTGCTTTCCTTGAAATGAGCTCTGTTAAATGTGCATATAATGTGGGAACTGAAGATCGGATTTATTCCTTTTTGTGGAAACACAAGTGTGGCCAAGTGTAAATGGAACCATTTTAACAAATCAGATAGCTATCTGAGCAGTAAAAACACATGAAGTAACCAGGTGTAAACAGGCACTTTGAGTAAATGTTGAGAGTTAATATAAAATGGGGTAAGTGACTGTTGGGGTAATTGACGGTTTTATTGGAACTGCATCATATAATACATGGCAAGGACAATTATCTGACCCTTGCTGTTAGCCGGCTGTAAGTGACATGAGCGACTCAAATCAAAGACATCCAAGAGCTCCATTAAAGGGACACCATCTAATAATGATGGAAGTGTTTGTGCACCGATTTTTTTTTTTTTTTTTTTTCTTTCTCTGTCCATCCAAAATTAATAAGAAGTGATATCTTCACAGCCATACCTCAACAAAGTGGAACATGCAGCCACAAACCTCACAATGCCCTTGCTGTCAAGCATCATTGTAGCAGCCCGGTATCATGCAAACATGATTTTGTTTTCAGGCTGGCTGTTGTTTCAGCTCTAAGACCAATACAAGATCAATTTTTGTACACAAATCAAATTTAAAAAAGTCAGGGAAGTATTTGTGATATTTTCCTTTTATTTACCAGCCATTAAAATGTCACTGTAATAAATGTTTAGCCCACTGGCCTGGCCCAATTGTTTGTATAAATCAACAGTGGCAGATGATCTTGGGCTAAGATTTGCTTTAGGAACTGAGCATAAATGTTAAAAGAAAATTTTGTGCAATTTTACAAACAAACTACAGGCCATGGGCGTCTGCAGATTGTCACTAAATTGGTAATTCAAGTCATGACTCGTAGGGGCGTTCACACTGACAGCAATTTGAAGCGACAAAGCGACTGTAAATCATTCATTTTCAATGAGAGTTGGCAGTCTGAGTCCCATTAGAGAGTTGGTAATGCGAAAGAGTTGAGCAGAGCTCAACTTTATGCAAATGAGAAGCGATGCAATGTGGCAACTACCAATGGGAGTGCAGAGAGTGAAGCTCATGTAATCTGCCACCTTATACAACACTTCAGTCAAGTTGAAATGGCTACTAGAGATCAACAATACAGCCACTTGTTGACCCCAAGTGATTAATTCAGTATCAGTCTGAATTTCTTTTGTGTATTTGTTTCTTTCGTTTTTGTACCATTTGTTAGTATGTTACCGAAGTAATGTTAAAAATAATAATATAAATGTAAAAAACATGCAACTCCAGTCAGCAGTCAATAAAGACATCTAGGACATTCATTCCTTTCACTCCACTCCTATCTGTTATTGTCCTGTCTCCACCACCCCTCATCCTCTCCCACTGTTCCTGCCCTGTAGGCATTCACGTCTGAAATTCTCAAATGTTTTGTTCCCATTTCAAAAGTGCAAATTATGTGTAGAAGTCGGCATTTATTAACCTCTTTTGCCCCAGGTTCTCCACAGCGATATTTAGAAAGTCTACCATCGACAGAGCGGATCGTCACCGTTCTAACATACATTAGAGATTTCTTCCAGAGGACTTGTGTTTGATGTTTTTTCAGAAGAAAGGTCAGGCTGTGTAGGCAGCACATACATATATTTCCAGTGACAGACAGATAAAAACTATCATAAAATGATTAAAGTTACCAGACTTGACATGTTCCATGGACTTTCATTTCATCTTGTGAAATGACTTGAAAAGAAAAAGAAATGTTTGGTCAAACCAAAAGGACTATTTTTTGCTGCAGTTCACCCTACAATGAAAATTCTCACCCTCGCGTCAATTCACCTTATGACTTTCTTTCTGAATTTGTGAAGGATAACCACTTTACAAGCAAATACATTTCTCAGTCTCTAAAAAAAAAACATGCATACTATATATTTGTTTTGAGAGACTTAAGTCATTACTCAATTAAAATCCATCCTAACTTTTCTTGGACTGATCTGGTTCTCAAAGTCTGGGTTCAGAAGACCTTGCATATGAACTACTTTTATGGTGCTTATGCAGTCTTTTTTAAGCTTGAAAGTTCCAGTCCCCTTTCATTGTAATTACATGGAAAAGAGCTAGTACATTTTTCAGAAGACTGACCAAAGAAATTGCCTGGAATGAAGGTGAGCAAATGATGACAGTATTGTTCTTTTTGGGTGAACTAGTTCATTTAAAGTTGAATCCGACTGTTCTTGTAAGATAAGTTTTTCTAGCATATGCAGTAGTAACACCACACTGCAAGAGAGCATCATGAATCTACTCTGCCAGCCATTTCTGGATTCTTCAATCCCTTTCGCTTTAATCTCTGGAGTCTCTTTCTCAATCATCTTTGAAAGGCAGCAGTTTGAGCTGTAATGTGACTGTCTAGCTTTACCAAGCACTAGGGAAACATCAAGGAATGGGGCCACCATGGAATCAAAGGGGCTTTATACCTCCAAGATGTCATGAAGCAGACAGACTTGCCTCCCATCTCTCTCGGGCATCCTTTGATATAAAGACACAGGCCATGCTGAAAGTATCAAAAAGGTCATTCTCGACCTGGTCTCAAAACATGACTGTCATGTGAGACATTCTGTATCCTGTGAATGTATAGCCTCAGGGTTCGACATTGTTTGTTACTTGTCAGTCATGCATCCACAAAAAAAAAAGACCTAGTTATGGCAGTTTTGCAGATGTCCAGGGCTATGATTCATATAGCATACACTATAAACCTGGATAAGTTGGCAAATCTCAAAAAAAATTGAGGCAATCAGTTACATCAAAATTTTTAAGTGAAGAAATTCAAAGTTTAAGTGAGCACAACTGGCTGATTTTTATTTTGTACTCACATTTTAATTGTAACTTGAAATATTTGAGTAAGCTATAATTGAGTAAATTATCATGTAATGTCAACGTAAATATTTTTGGAAAAAAACTTGGCTCGCTTTAACTAGCTAATTCAGTACATGCTAACTTGCTAATTGGTAACTCAATGCTTCGATAGCATTAGCATAGAATATCAATTGCTAAATGAGTAAGACAATATAGAACATTTAACATATATCTGTTCTAAAGCCAAGCTCCACTCGTCACCATGATGGTGAAAAAACAAAAAAACACATAACAGAAACTCTTCTAGCATAGCTAAACATTAAACATTACTAAATGTCCCAACAATAATCTTGCACACAAAAAAAAAAAAAAAAAAAAAAAAAAAAATGATATTACACTTCATTTTAGTATTTACTCTCACTAATGAGTGACATGGCAAAGCATGCTGGGAAATAGAAATCCCAGCCTAGTTTCAGTTAAATTTAAGTTTGTTCAAATTAAAAGAAACAAGTTCATATAACTCAAAACAATGAAACAATTCAGATGACTTAAAATGTGTCAGTTTTGTGAACTCAAAAGAAAAGAACATTATAAATACTCATAAAAGTTAATTTGATTTAACTAATTTGTTTAATTTAAGTTTATGTTTCTCAAAGGGAGTTATGTAAATATTAAAAAGAGAGGGTAACAGAACAAAACCAACTGGAGTCAAACTTCACATGCAAAGAAGTGGCCATGCAAGATGCAATACCTGCCAGACCATGTCTCTGATAAACTTTGTCTTTTGATATAGTATAATGGGGAAAAAAGTTTTAGCTTTCTAGTGAAACACTAGAACTGAAAATTAGGTAAAAGTTTTTGAAGACTCACAAGTTGCATAGTCACTAATGTTTTCTAATAAATACTAATAAATGAGTAGACATTTGGATGTCTCTAAATCAGTAAATAAATTGGATGTCTAGTCCTGGTCCTGGAGGGCCACTGTTCTGCACTATTCTAAATTTTGCTCCAATTAACCATACTCGAACCAATAAATCAAGGTCTTCGGGATAAATCAAGGTCTACCAAAGACTTCCAAGCAAGTGTGTTGGGTCAGGTTGGAACTAATCTCTGCAAGACATTGTCCCTCCAGGACCAGGACTGATAAATTATGCCACTTACATCAGCTGGTATAAGACATTCTTCATTATAATTTATTTTAAACCATGTTTTACTTTGCAATTTCTAACAAAGTTACTGACCAACTCACCAAAGCCACTTTTTACTTACAATATCTGGGATAGGTAGTCCAGTCACTGTAGCCTTCTGGCAGTCAAATTCAGCAAGTTCCCCAGTAAAATTCTGTGAGGAACAGACCGAAATAGTTACTTGGTGAATATCTTAGAAAGATAGCAGTGTCCAAAACTAGTCTAAATGATTTGTCCATTAATCAGACTGAACTTTGCTGGGTTTCACAAAAACATTGTGAGCTAATTGGTGTCAATGATTCTACGATCTACTTTAGCCGCATTTCCACCGAAATTCCCCAGAACAATTTGTCCCAGGAACTTTTTTCCCCCCAGACATGTTGCTGTCTGCGTTTCCATCGCGGTATAAAGTACCGTGAAGATTAGGCAAATTAGTCCAGGTGACGTAGGACTGCGCGCGACTTTCCAGTTCCCACTGGATTTCGTCCTCCTCGTATAAGCTTAATAAAGCCTGAACCTCGTTGTCAGTCCATCAGTCATATTTTTTAAACTCCATTGTTGATTCGAATAGTAAACAACTCTTACTGCACACACCGCAACAGACTTTTAAAAATGGTGGTTGAAATAAAATATTACGCGGAGTCAACCAATCAAAATGCTGCGTGAACTCAACCAATCAGCATGTTCAGCACCCAAGTCCCACCCCCAAAAGTTCCTGAACTTTGAAAAAGTACTACCTCATGAGCAGGGACTTTCTGAGGGGGACATTTTTTCCCGGTACTTCATTTAGACCCTGGTCCCTGCGGTCGAAACACACCGAGTACCACCCCAAAGTCCCTGGTTCATGGGGAAAGTTCCTGCGGTGGAAACACGGTTTTAGGCTTACAATGCTTTGGGGAAAAGCAAATACCATTTGTATTCGAATGCTCTCTTTCAGATAAACTACTCTCACTGCAGAGCAACAGTTCAACGAGAATTTTGCAGAGCAAGTCAGTTAAAGCTAGATTGTTGACATAATAAGACAATCACTAATGACAAGCTCATAACACTAATGAGCTGATGAGTTGTTTCAGGTGTGTTTGATTAGCAAGAGTTCGAAACTGGGTTCAGACAGGGGTGTAGTTTGTGGGGGGGATTGGGGGGGGTAACCCCCAATAACCCCCAATAACCCCCAATAACCCCCAATAACCCCCAATAACTAAAACTGTCAAGTACAACCCCCCAATATTTATACCATGGTTAATGGAAACATAGTCAGGCTATTAATTAATTACATTGCATTGCATGTTCAGAGCTTTTATATGCACTAAGTTCCCGTCCAAACTGAATGGACCAATTATCAGGCTGGTTTATTGTGCATTTGTGTCGTGCGAATCACCGTACTGTGCACGCACAAACCAGCACGGTCCAAGATTTGCGCAAGCTGTTCCTATTACGATGCTGATGATAAAATGTTCGACCCATTTGAATTCTATTGAGAATTTACAACTTTAAAACGCTATAGAGAAAGTCAAACATTATCTAAAACATCCACATAAAAGACATAATTTTGCACCAACATAAATTAGAAACCTTTTTAAACTATATGAACAAAACCATACTAGAATTTCTCATATTTGAATGTATTTATTGTGGTAAATTTTATAGAATTTATAATATATAATATGTTAAGGAAATGCCGTCGGATTCTTTTCTACCAGCTGTAGAGGTGAAGACAACAACTCCCATGAATAGGCGAAATCAAGGCGTCATCAAGCTACGCCTTTGTTTTGAATTAGCAACCTCTAGCAGCGAAAATTACATATTGTGCCTTTAAACAATTACAAGAACTATGGTACATTTTCAAAAGGGCAAGTACAAGTTGGAATCAAGAGCATTAAAGTCTGGACCTTCATGAGTTATTGACTAAACAATCGGTTTTCTCCATGTGTAAAATGTGTTCTTTTCTAATGCTGATTAGGAAAAGCCTTCAGATATTAAGAGATGACAGCCAAAAATCATTAAGAGCCTGGTAAACTGAGTAGGAAATAAACAATTTCAATATAAGAAAATGTTAAGTAAAGTTAGTTTGACTTCCCATGGCACTTTGTAGACAATTAGACAATTCTGTCATACTGATACGGTTCCAGATGGTTAAATAATATAAAATACGCAAAAAATCCTATGTAAACAAGTAATTGTTAACTAGGCTATTAGTTTATTGTAGTTATGTTATTAACCAACTTTGCATGTGTGGATGATAGGTACACTATAAAAAATGCTGGGTTGTTTTAACCCAAATTTGGGTCAAATATGGACAAACCCAAGCGTTGGGTTAAAAATGTAATTTAAACATTTAAAGGTGCAGTGTGTAATATTTATGAGGCTCTGTTGACAGAAATGCAATATAATATACATAACTATGTTTTCAGTGGTGTATAAAGACCTTATATAATGAACCGTTATGTATTTATTACCTTAGAATGAGCCATTTTTATCTACATACACCGCGGGTCCCCTTACAGTGAAATTGCCATTTTGTGCCGCCATGTTTCTACAGTAGCCCTAAACGGACAAACTTCTCTACAGAGCACTAGCTCCTCTCTGCTGTCTCAGACGGCGACATCTTTGTTCTGTGTCGGCCCCCGTAGCTTCTCTGTGTGCTTCGAAAAGGAGGGGTGAGCGATGTGCGGTTGCAATTCACAACCTCACCGCTAGATGCCGATAAAATTTACACAGTGCACCTTTAACCCAACAGCTGGGTTTGTCCGTATTTGACCCAAATTTGGGTTGAAACAACCCAGCCTTTTTAAGAGTGTAAGATACCACAAAAGCAAAAATAAATAATAAAACAAACAAACGTATCTCACAAGGGAGCATGCCCTGGGACCCCGCTAAAACTGTTCACACTTCAGCCCCCCAATGTTCAAACTAAAACTACGCCCTTGGTTTCAGAACAGGGAAACACTGGCATAGAGTAGAGTTTCTGCCCTTGGGAACTACACAGTTGCAAACATGTTGAGGTCAGTACACCAGTAGTTACACAGTGAGCGAGGGGTCGCGGTTCTAACATACGTGCTCTGGATTTTCTTACAGGAACACATACCACCTTTTACCAATAAGAGCATTGGTGTATCAGCTCACTTTGTCTTCCTCACTGGCTTGTCCCCTTTGATCTGTCTCCTCCTCTAATGCAGCAACCCCAAACCGTCCCAAAAAAAATGAACCAGTTATTTCATTGAATGCTTTTGCCCCTCAGGCACTGTGGAATAATCTGACAAAGACAAATGATGCCAAGGCCCTTCCGCGGCCAATCAAGCAATGGGCTGAACAGTTCGTTGGGCTCCTAAATAGATGCCCCCCATGTCGTCTGTTGTCCTAAGGGAGAGTAGGGTGTAATTCAAGGGCATTAACTTTACAGCTCTCCCTGCAGATCAGACACATTGGCTTGGACTGCCCCAACTAACACAGGGTGCGCTCACCTGTGCGCTCAACATTCTTAATCCATTCCTAGAGGCCTGTGTGGAAATCTTAAGTTCAGGGCTGATCATTTATTATTTGATAGGATTGACCAAGAATTCTTGAAATTAAAAGCAAACTTCACATTTTCATATCATTTCATATAATTCAGTGATATTAAGGTAAACAGATTGACTTGCTGTCTGTGATGAAGGGCTCAGGCGTAAGACTTAAGCTCTGAATTCCCCCTGGGCTACTTAATGAATGTAATATGATTTTTAATACATGACAGAATGAAGAGAATTAAAGGTGGAGTTAATAAACCGATTTGCAGGATAAGAAGAGCATGCTTTTCCAAAACTTTTGGTACTTTTGATTTGACCAGAAGTAATGACTTGCAGTTTGCTAAATCAGATGTAATACTGATGAATTCTGTCAGTATAAATGAGCTGTTCTAGACAGATCAATTTGAGTTATCGGTTTGTCTTGTTTACTGATTCATTAAAAAATATCACAAATCAAACTACTTTTGTTGCACTATATTTTTATTGTTGCGCTCAACCACAGAAGAGTAGAAACCATAGGAAAGTTATGTAATTTTTATTAATTTCTTTCTTTTTTAAATTCTGTGAAGGCCAGTTATACTTTCAAGTCAGATTCTACTAAATTATAATTTCAGTGGCACACAAACACTGTTACTGTATGTTAGTATAGCGTTCCATCTACATTGGCAAAACCGTTAAAGAACCATTAATGGTTAATTATGATTGAACATTATATTAAAATAATACCTTTTATTTATTTATTATTTTATTTAATCGGTTTTTAATTGATTCCCAACTCTAGGGGCCCTATCATACACCCGGCGCAATGCGACGCAAGTGTGTTTTGCAAGTTTCAGCCTGACGCAGTTATTTTCATGTCCAGTGCCACGTTGTTTAAATAGCAAATGCACTCGCGCCCATCTGTTCGCCCATGGGCGTGCTGGTCTGAAAACGAGGTGTGTTCAGGCACATTGTTGGCACGTTGCTATTTTGAGGAACTGAAAACGACTGCGCCATTGACCAACAAAAACCTGCTCTAAAGTCAATAACGCAATTTTTTTTTTGTGGCATTTAAAGGGCACATTAGTAATATGCACATATAGGCAGGTGCACAACGTGCATACACTCTGATTATTACACACAGAGGGACACGCAGCGTTCAGTCTTTCCGCTTGCAAATTCCACCATGTAAATAGCGAGTCCACCATGGTACAAGCGCAACTGGCTTTTAAAGGGAATGGGAGATGAGACTCTGATTGGTTTATTGCACGTTACGCCCAAAACACACCCATGACTCATTAAGAGACTAGGGACAACGCTTTTGGACCATTCGCCTGGCATGCAAAAGTTGATTCGGACACACCCTAAGTGCACCAGACCGGACCATGCGCTCAGATCGTTAAAATAGGGCCCTAGAGGTCATTGTCATTCCTGATGTATATGCTGTTGTTTTTTTCCACCAAAAATAATGTCATATTCTGGAGGATGATGTCATTTATAGTGTCTAAATAAATAAATACATACACGCATGCACGCATACAGGGAAAAAATGCTCCGGTGTATACACACACACACACATTGATTACCAATTAAAACAATATTCCCAAGGAAAAAGAAAAGGAAACACCAGAAATATATACAGTATATTAATACAAATGCTAGATCTGCATTGTATAAAATCAGTGTATAGCTAATGGGGACATGGTAAAAACGTCTCTCAAAACAGGAATGATCCTATAAGGCTCAAAACAAGGAAAGGGAAATAGATGTTGAAAAGATACGGATAGAATTAAAAGGTCAGAGGAAGGAAGGAAAGAACAGATACGTGCAGGTATGAATAAAAATAATAAGATAATGAGATTATCAGTATAACAAACAGGTCAATGTCCTTTTAAGCCGGGTCTGTGTATCACCATTATCTGTCAGTCTGTCTATCAGATTTATTATCCACTTCTCTTATAAGAGCAGGCTCCAACCAGCAGGCATATACCACTTTGCAGTGTTGTATTATGAAAGTCTTTCAGCAATGTGAGGACATCAGCAATGTGCAATGAACTTGAAGAGAATCTTAATTTGCTTCTTTTGTCTGGTCCCATTAGGCAGATTCTCAGAATCAGGACGAAGGAAGTCTCTGCTCTTTTTTTGAATATTTTACTTAATGCTATTGAGAAAAGCACAGAGCATCATGTATGAGTCAGAGTCCTGTCATCCTATTTTAAGAGAACTCATTTCAAACTGGCTTAGTTGTATCTGTGTGCAATACAGGCTGTGATCTTTTATAACACAGAGACCTCATAATCACTCAGATCCCCACACTGTACCCTTCACATCCAATATGTTTACCATATGGCCCGTTCACCTTCACATCAATGTTTTGCTGTCTTTGTTGAATGATAAACTTTCATATTTAATCAAGGCCAAAGTGGCTCCAAAGAAATCCGTTAACTAATAATGCATTTCAGTGGCTATATTTACAAACCCGATTCCAAAAAAGTTGGGACACTGTACAAATTGTGAATAAAAACAGAATGCAATGATGTGGAAGTTTAAAATTTCAATATTTTATTCAGAATACAACAAAGATGACATATCAAATGTTTAATCTGAGAAAATGTATCATTTTAAGGGAAAAATAAGTTGATTTTAAATTTCATGGCATCAACACATCTCAAAAAAGTTGGGACAAGGCCATGTTTACCACTGTGTGGCATCCCCTCTTCTTTTTATAACAGTCTGCAAACGTCTGGGGACTGAGGAGACAAGTTGCTCAAGTTTAGGAATAGGAATGTTGTCCCATTCTTGTCTAATACAGGCTTCTAGTTGCTCAACTGTCTTAGGTCTTCTTTGTCGCATCTTCCTCTTTATGATGCGCCAAATGTTTTCTATGGGTGAAAGATCTGGACTGCAGGCTGGCCATTTCAGTACCCGGATCCTTCTTCTACGCAGCCATGATGTTGTAATTGATGCAGTATGTGGTCTGGCATTGTCATGTTGGAAAATGCAAGGTCTTCCCTGAAATAGACGCTGTCTGGATGGGAGCGTATGTTGTTCTAGAACTTGGATATACCTTTCAGCATTGATGGTGCCTTTCCAGATGTGTAAGCTGCCCATGCCACACGCACTCATGCAACCCCATACCATCAGAGATGCAGGCTTCTGAACTGAGCGCTGAAAACAACTTGGGTTGTCCTTGTCCTCTTTAGTCCGGATGACATGGCGTCCCAGTTTTCCAAAAAGAACTTCAAATTTTGATTCGTCTGACCACAGAACAGTTTTCCACTTTGCCACAGTCCATTTTAAATGAGCCTTGGCCCAGAGAAAACGCCTGCGCTTCTGGATCATGTTTAGATATGGCTTCTTTTTTGACCTATAGAGTTTTAGCCGGCAACGGCGAATGGCACGGTGGATTGTGTTCACCGACAATGTTTTCTGGAAGTATTCCTGAGCCCATGTTGTGATTTCCATTACAGTAGCATTCCTGTATGTGATGCAGTGCCGTCTAAGGGCCCGAAGATCACGGGAATCCAGTATGGTTTTCCGGCCTTGACCCTTACACACAGAGATTGTTCCAGATTCTCTGAATCTTTGGATGATATTATGCACTGTAGATGATGATAACTTCAAACTCTTTGCAATTTTTCTCTGAGAAACTCCTTTCTGATATTGCTCCACTATTTTTCGCCGCAGCATTGGGGGAATTGGTGATCCTCTGCCCATCTTGACTTCTGAGAGACACTGCCTCTCTGAGAGGCTCTTTTTATACCCAATCATGTTGCCAATTGACCTAATAAGTTGCAAATTGGTCTTCCAGCTGTTCCTTATATGTACATTTAACTTTTCCGGCCTCTTATTGCTACCTGTCCCAACTTTTTTGGAATGTGTAGCTCTCATGAAATCCAAAATGAGCCAATATTTGGCATGACATTTCAAAATGTCTCACTTTCAACATTTGATATGTTATCTATATTCTATTGTGAATAAAATGTAAGTTTATGAGATTTGTAAATTATTGCATTCCTTTTTTATTCACAATTTGTACAGTGTCCCAATTTTTTTGGAATAGGGTTTGTACATACTTTGAAGCACAAACTATTTTATCATTAGCTAGCTAGTTACTAACCCTTCAAAAATATATCGGTTGTGATATAGATGTGAAATAGGCCTCTTATTTCTTATTTCACTTTTTTTTTTTTTTTACTTTTTATGTTGAGAAATGTGAGGCATTTTTAAAAATCCATGAATTTAGCATGCTGTGTGGCCTACTTATTACACAACAAAGATGAAGGAAATGGAGTCTGAAGCCGAGTTTCTAACCGTCTTGCTGTGACCTTCATAGGCAATGTGTTCCTGAAGGAGTCATTAAATTCTCATTCTGTTGGTAATCATTCTTGTTGTTTGAGAGAGACTATAAAAATGACTTCAAATATTTCCTGGAGCTCAGTACATCTGGAGCTCTGAGCTTTGCTTTTGAAAAAACTGTGAGATTATATATATGATATATATATATATATATATATATTTAGAGTATTATTTAATTAAACATTTTTTTGGTGATTATGTGATGATTGGGGCTACGACGGTGTAGCTGACTCTGTGACAGTACCCCCTCCACTGACGGACCCGGCGACGGGACCGGCCACGACCTCGGGGGGCTGGACAGTCTGGGTGATCTTCGTGGAAATGGGTGAGTAGTGACGGATCCAGGACATCATCTCGAGATACCCAGGATTGTTCTTCGGGACCGTACCCTTCCCAGTCAATTAAATACTCAAGGTTGCCGCCCCGTCGCCGTGAGTCTAAGATGGTGTGGACTCAGTACACTAGGTCCTCATCAGCGACGTCTGGAGGAGGAGGTACTTCGTCCGTGGTTGGTTCTGTGGGAGAAGAGGACAGAGGTTCAGTGAAGGAAGGGAGACATGAAATGAAGGTGAGATTCGATAGTGCGCTGGAAGGTTGAATCGGTAGGTGACTTTGTTGACCTGCCTCTGCACAGTGAAGGGACCTATGTAGCGGGGACTTAGCTTACGGCAGGGCAGGCAAAGACAGTGGAGTGAAGAGCCACACCCTTTGTCCCGGCTGGTACTGTGTGGCTTCAGCTCTTCGGACATCCGCTTGGCATTGGTGTCTCCGCACTGCTTGCTGGAGATGCATTTGTGCTGAGTCCCATACCCTCTCGCTCTCCTCGAACCAGTGATTGACGGCTGGAACCGATTGATAACTGTACTTTACAGTCTGTGAATTAAGGGCCCTGTAATCGATACACGGCCGCAAGCCTCTGTCCTTTTTGGCCACGAAGAAGCTAGATACGGCAGGGGATGTCGATGAACGGATGAAGCGTTGGTTGAGAGCCTCCTGAATGTACTCCTCCATGGCCTTCTGTTCCGGGTTAGTGGGTAAATCTTACCCTTAGGTGGAGAGGCCCCAGGCAGCAGGTCGATGGCGCAGTCCCATGGCCGATGAGGTGGAAGACGGGTCGCCAACCGCTTACTGAACACATCCTGGAACGCCCTACACTGGGTAAACCCAGCTTGATCTGCCAGCGATTTGATTTCACCCTGCAGCTCAGGTTGGAAACCTGTACATTAATTTATCCTGCTTCAGTTACACATTTGCGGGAACCAATCACAGACTGGCTTATCCACCTGGCGCCGATGAGAGAAGCGATGGATTGATGCCCGTTGATCACGCCTCTTGTGTTCTGATTGGTTGAAGGACTATCCAATTGCGTACAGAGTCTTTTGAATTATGCTCGTTGATCACGCCTCTTGTGGTCTGATTGGTTGAAGGACTATCCAATTGCGTACAGAGTCATTTGAATTATGCTCGTTGATCACGCCTCTTGTGCAGTAGAAAATACATAGCAGACTCCCCAGACCAATGTTCAATCTTAAAAGATTGAACTTGGTCTGGTGATAGCCAGACAATGAACGTCCGGTACTCTGGAGGAATTTCAGTTTTACCCTCGATTTCTGGGCTTTCGACGGAGGTGGAGTTCAACTGGAGACTGGATGAAGGTGGCGTGGTGTCGGCAGTCCCGGCGTGCAGATGGTTTGATAACAGATAACAGACAGTCTTTGAAGCAGGAATCACTCCATTGTAGAATTTCTCCAGAGTTCCAGTTGATGGTGGGTTCGTGTTGAGTCATCCAGGGGCGTCCCAGGATGATGTCAGCAGTGGAACCTTCCAGCACCATGAATGAGATCTTCTCCTCATGCAGGCAGCCGACGCGGAGCGTTATGGTGGGGGAGAAGTGACAAACGCGACCACGACCCAGCGGTTTGCCAAGAATGGTGTGGATGGTTAATTCCTGTGGGCAACGTTTCCTCTGGAGGTTGAGTCTTTGTAGAAGTTGATGAGAGAAGAAGTTCCCTGCGGAGCCAGAGTCGATGAGCGCTTGCGCTGGAATGAGAAGTTTAGGGGTTAGAATTTGGACTGGTGTTCGAGTGAGAGGTGCAATCTTCGGAAGGAACTGAATGGTACTCGCCGCTGGGCGTGGTGGTCGTATCGGGCAGTTCGTGATGATTTGGCCTTCTCCCCCACAATAGAGATACAAGTGGTGAAGTAATCTCCTTTGTCGCTCCACGTGTGACAGATGATATGAGTCTACCTGCATGGGTTCAGGTGCTGGAAGGGCGACAGATGGAGTGGTGGGCGGAGGATGCGGAGCAGGCGGATCCAGAGCACAGGCTGAGAGATGTTGAGAGATGCGTATGGCTTTCTGGATGAAACACTCTAGACCCGTCATAGATGACCATCTGGTGGTGCACTTCAGGATTCAAATCCTGGTGAAAGGCGGTGAGCAGAGCCGTCTCGTTCCAGCCACTAGATGCCACTAAGGTGCGGAACTATAGGGAATAAGTGCTGATCGAAGAATTACCGTGGCGAAGGTTGAACAGATGATCATGGACGGATAATACTGAGGCGGTTTGGCCAAAGACTTCCTTGAAGTGACTGGTAAAGGTGGCTAATGAGCTCATGACAGGGCCGTCTGATTGCCAGATGGATTGTGCCTATTGGAGGGCCTGTCCTGACAGCAGGGAAATCATGAAGTCGACACGCGCCCCTTCGGTGGAGAAAAGCTGTGGTTGCATCTAAAAATAGAGTGAACATTGCAAAAGAAACCCGCTGCAATCCTCCGCCTCACCGGTGTATGTTGCTGGTCGGGCCATGGGACAGGCAGAGGCAGGTGGAGAAGAAGCGGTAGGTGCAGAGGGGAGATGTTGACATTCCTCGCTGGTTTCAGCCGGACTCTGCATTTAGGTCTGGTCTTCTGTCACAACACATAAGGAAACAGACAGGCAGTTAAGTGTAAACAATGTTTATTGAAGCAGAGTGATGGTGAAACAGCGGGAACCAGGCGATGGGAAGCGGATGGTGACTGGCTGAATGAAGGTGGTGACTTAGCTGGTGAAGACTCAGGTGGAATGTCTGTGCAGGTGACGATGAACACGAAGATGGGAGATCGGGAACCAGGAAGACGGACTATAGACAAGAGATGAGACGAGACGAGACGATCACAGGTAGTTTCAGAGGTAAGGAGTCTGACGTAGAGCAGTGTATACTGTGACGAGACCAGACAAGGAGTGGATGGTGAACGGTGAATATAAAGGGTGAGTAGATGATTGGGTGCAGGTGAAGCAAGTCAGTACTCTGGTGATTGTGAACGAGTGGGGGGTCCTGGTGATTATGTGATGATTGCGGCTGTGACGGTGTAGCTGACTCTGTGACACATATATTAGGGCTGTCGATTTAACACGTTAATTTAATGAATTACTTAAAAAAAATAACCTGTTAAGATTATTTACCGCACCCGCCCCGCCTCAGCCGGCCATCCATACAGTTGATGGTGACAATAGCCCCTTTCACACAGCAATACCGGTAAATTACCGTAAAATTACCGGAATGACTTTACCGGTAAATACTCAAATATGCTGTTCACACAAGCAACAGTGTTCTGGCTTTTTATCGGTAACAGTCCATCAACAGCAAAATACCGGTAAATTCTGTGATGTCAGTCATCGGAAATGATCTATAACGCAGCATTTTTGTCTTCATCCGCCCACATGAGGAGAAGCACTTTAGTTTCACTATCTGTTCAAACATCTTTTTGACATCTGAGTGACAGGCATAATGGATGATCAAGCAGAACGTGTGTTTGCTCTTAAAAACACGAGAGGTGCATAATAGTATCCAACTGCAGAGCCACAGCGCTGATGAATGGAAAAGAAGGCAGGGTCTTGAGCGTCACACGTTGATAAAGCTGTGAGACCTGGCGCAACGGTCAAAGATGATCATTTAGTGCATATTTAAATTAAAAAAAATATTAAAAACCTTACTGTAAACAGCGTGGAGTACATCAGGTACGTCAGCGCATTCTGATTTCGTACGTGAATATACCGGTAATCTTCATTCCACGTTCACAAAGAGCACATTACCGGTAATTTACTGGTAATGTTACAACTTCCCTTACTGGTAAATTGCCGGAACCGATATTTTTGAAAAGGTCCTGTTCACACATCTGTTAATTAATTTACCAGTAAAGACTGTATGTGTGAAAGGGGCTAATAACTCACTGTGTGATGGAGTCTATAGAATGCAGTTAGAATTAATAAATTATATGTTGAATTTTATTTATATATATATATATATACTGTTAAACCATGAACATCTGACTGAAAAGTCTATTTAAAGGCAATGTGAAAAGACTATTTACTGTGAACAACTACTTTAAAATAATCATTAAATCATATAAAATTAATTTTAAAAATCATTTATATTTTACAAATAGTTTTTCACAAAATGAACACAACGAGATATTTTTAATGAAAAAATGCAAAAGTAAACTTCAGCTTTCATGTGATGCAGGACTCACAGCATGCAGCAAGATATTACATTTGTATTCATGATTACGAAAACAACCATTTTATCAATCATAATGCATGCTTGAAATGTGTGACTGTGTGAAGCTTGAAGGACATTTGTACTGGAAACAATATTTCAGAGCCTGATTTTTGGTGACTCACGTTTCAGCACATCCTCCACGCAGTGTTTAGCATTTGTGCCGCAGAGCCTGTGAACCTCCATGATGGTCATTAAGCTTTTTCCCCATGTGCAGTGACAGATTGAGCTTCTTTTATCTTAGCTTAGCTTTCAGCTCACTGATATGAATGTTTGCCCGCCAGTGGCATGACTCACTGTTACGGCTGGCTGTCAAATGTCTGCCGTACAATAATTAAATCATTTTAGTACTCGCACACCGACGCTAGTCCGACATATCCATCACATCTTTGTTCTTTCATCACAAAGCCTAGCTGCATCAGAGCAGATTGGTGTATTAACACCACCTTGACTTTTGTTTATCCTCTTTTCTCGCCATACACACTCACGCACAGCTTTGATTAAAAAGACTCTAGGTATTTTTTTTTTCTTTAGCAAGGGTGTCATGCTGAGATGCGAAGCAGGGCTATTAATTACTATGCCATTTACATGAACTGATGGTTCTCACTCAACGCATGTAAATGTGGCTGCAGTTGCAAGTCACAATTTGACACAAATGATAGCGAGTCAGATGGGTTATCCACACCTTAGCCCAACAAGCCAAGAGTGAAAGAGAGTAAATGAACAAAAATTCCTTTTACCAGGAATTGTGATTGTTGCAACCCAGGCCACAACTACCACAAGTTGATACATGTACAAGTGTTTGATCAATGTGGATTCAGAGAACAGTTATTAAAATCTTACCTTTGGTTCTCAGAATTGCAATAGTTTGCTGATATTAATATGTCATTTTATATGTATTTTATTTAGTGCTGGGCAATCTATTAATCGCATCCAAAATAAAAGTTTGTGTTTACATGTATAATTATTATGTATATATAAATATAAAAACTCCTTCATGTATATATTTAAGAAATATTTTCATGTATATACTGTATATATACAGTGGGGAGAACAAGTATTTGATACACTGCCGATTTTGCAGGTTTTCCTACTTACAAAGCATGTAGAGGTCTGTAATTTTTATCATAGGTATTCTTCAACTGTGAGAGACGGAATCTAAAACAAAAATCCAGAAAATCACATTGTATGATTTTTAAATAATTAATTTGCATTTTATTGCATGACATAAGTATTTGATCACCTACCAACCAGTAAGAATTCCGGCTCTCACAGACCTGTTAGTCACCTGACACCTGATGACTAACAGACACCTGTCCACACACTCAATCAAACAGACTCCAACCTCTCTACAATGGCCAAGACCAGAGAGCTGTGTAAGGACATCAGGGATAAAATTGTAGACCTGCACAAGGCTGGGATGGGCTACAGGACAATAGGCAAGCAGCTTGGTGAGAAGGCAACAACTGTTGGCGCAATTATTAGAAAATGGAAGAAGTTCAAGATGACGGTCAGTCTCCCTCGGTCTGGGGCACCATGCAAGATCTCATCTCGTGGGGCATCAATGATCATGTGGAAGGTGAAGGATCAGCCCAGAACTACACGACAGGACCTGGTCAATGACCTGAAGAGAGCTGGGACCACAGTCTCAAAGAAAACCATTAGTAACACACTACGCCATCATGGATTAAAATCCTGCAGCGCACGCAAGGTCCCCCTGCTCAAGCCAGCGCATGTCCAGGCCCGTCTGAAGTTTGCCAATGACCATCTGGATGATCCAGAGGAGGAATGGGAGAAGGTCATGTGGTCTGATGAGACAAAAATAGAGCTTTTTGGTCTAAACTCCACTCGCCATATTTGGAGGAAGAAGAAGGATGAGTACAACCCCAAGAACACCATCCCAACCGTGAAGCATGGAGGTGGAAACATCATTCTTTGGGGATGCTTTTCTGCAAAGGGGAAAGGACAACTGCACCGTATTGAGGGGAGGATGGATGGGGCCATGTATCGCGAGATCTTGGCCAACAACCTCCTTCCCTCAGTAAGAGCATTGAAGATGGGTCGTGGCTGGGTGACAACGACCCGAAACACACAGCCAGGGCCACTAAGGAGTGGCTCCGTAAGAAGCATCTCAAGGTCTTGGAGTGGCCTAGCCAGTCTCCAGACCTGAACCCAATAGAAAATCTTTGGAGGGAGCTGAAAGTCCGTATTGCCCAGCGACAGCCCTGAAACCTGAAGGATCTGGAGAAGGTCTGTATGGAGGAGTGGGCCAAAATCCCTGCTGCAGTGTGTGCAAACCTGGTCAAGAACTACAGGAAACGTATGATCTCTGTAATTGCAAACAAAGGTTTCTGTACCAAATATTATGTTCTGCTTTTCTGATGTATCAAATACTTATGTCATGCAATAAAATGCAAATTAATTACTTAAAAATCATACAATGTGATTTTCTGTATTTTTGTTTTAGATTCCGTCACTCACAGTTGAAGAGTACTTATGATAAAAATTACAGACTTCTGCATGCTTTGTAAGTGGGCAAACCTGCAAAATCGGCAGTGTATCAAATACTTGTTCTCCCCACTGTATATTTATATAATTTATCGTATTTATAAATATAAATATTTTATATATAAATAACATATTTTTCTTGTGTGTATATAACATATTTGTAACATATGTATGTGTGTATTTATATATACATAATAATTATACACAGTACACACACATAGATTATGTAAACACAAACTTTTATTTTGGATGCGATTAATCGTTTGACAGCACAAATTTTATTTCTTTGTGCTTTTACTGTATTTCAAATTAAACATATGAAAAAAAAAAAATTTAATAAAAGGCAAATTAAGAGAATACACTTTCATTACTGTTTCTAAACACACTTACGTACTCTTTTAAAATGTGCATTATAATGTCATTTTTAAATCATTTTAGGTACATTTTAAATCAAAAGTTCAATAAATTTACTATATTCTAAGGGCCCTATCATACACGCGACGCAAGTGTTTTTTGCTAGTTTCACCCTGATGCAGTTATCATTTTCACGTCCACTTGCACTCACAATGCACTCACTCCCATCTGTTCACCCATGGGCGTGCTGGTCTGAAAACGAGGTGTGTTCAGGCGCATTGTTGGCACGTTGCTATTTTGAGGAACTGAAAACGACTGCGACATTGACCAACAAAAACCTGGTCTAAAGTCAATAGCGCAGTATTTTTTGTGTTATTTAAAGGGCGCGTTAGTAATATGCGCCTATAGGCAGTGCACAACGCGCGTACACTCTGCTTATTACACACACAGGGCAGCAGCACACAAACATTTGTAAATATTAAAAAATAAAAGATTCCTCTCTGGTTTTTCCTCCATGTAAATAGCGAATCCGCCATGGTGCAAGCGCAACTGGCTTTTAAAGGGAATGGGAGATGAGACTCTGATTGGTTTATTGCACGTTACACCCAAAACACACCCATGACTCATTAAGAGACTAGGTACAACCCTTTTGGGCCATGCGCCTGGCGTATTAATTTCTGTAATTACATCTGTAATTACACTGTTGACCCTTCCATTACACCTTAACCCACCCTTAAACCTGCCCATACCACCACACCTCTCCCTGACTTTACCTGTGTCCCACCTCAATGTCAGCAAAAGTGTTTTGCAATACAATATGAACACAATAAGTACATTGCACTTCGTTTTTGATGTAAGTACATAGTAGTTAAGGACACCCTAATATAATGTGACCGTTTTTGCTGTGGTATCAAAATTCATAAAGTATTTTCAACCTTTACAGACCCAGGGACCAGGAGTGTGTGTGATTCTGAGTTTTCTGGAGTATAGACTTTGACTATAGTCCTGACTTCAGTAGTAGCAGCAATCGATGAAATCAACTCCTCAAGTTCATAAATATTTAATGAGGACAGGGTCAGGATGAAGAGTAAACGATTGTGGTCATTATCACGCTCGATATAGCTTCTTTTTTTTTCTCTCTCTCGATAATAAATAAAAGCAGCATTCATGTACCTCCCAACATTTGCACCAAGCATTGACGTAACAGCAAGAGTTACACAATTTTCATCTTTTAAATCTGCCATACTGGAACTAACATTCTCCATCACATATTTACCCTCTGAAGTGTGATTGGTCCTTAGAATGCAAATTCACTGGTTTGAGTCAAACGTCCTATTCTTTAACTCTTTCTCTGCCAGCGACCATATTGTTGTATGAATATCTGAACATGCAATATATCAAAAGAAAGAACAGAGCCTCTTCTTTTAAACAAACAAATAAACAAAAAAAACAGTTTTATTCTAACTTAAAGCATTCTTTTTATCAATACTTGAATGTGGGTAAGTTTCATAAAAAAGCAACATTTTGAGCAAAAAGCTGAGAAAAACGTGTTTTTGTCAAAGACTACATACAGATTGGATTCAGAATGATGGTCAAAACACAGATGGAGTAGATCGAGTCCATCAACACCCCCAAAGCTTCACAGTCCTATAGCTCGTCCTGGGTCAACATTTCATTCAGTAATATGAGGCAGTTTTGATTTATATGCTGTTTAATGTTGACGATCACGTTATTTTACATATGCATATGATTACATTTGCTATCGCTTGTTTCTGCTTCTTTTTTCCCTGCGTTTTGATCCGGAGATTCTTTCAGAAGATGCACAATAGTGCCCCCTACCGTATAACAGTGAAAACACAGAAAGCCGGAAATCTTCGTCAAATGGCAGGGAAGCGTTGTCTCATAAATGACAGAAATTTCAATCAATGGAAGGGAAAGAGTTAAAAAAAGAAGTCATTACAACAAAATAATCTGTCCCACTTCATATTAAGCGTCTTTAATCAGGCCTACTACATACTAACGTTCAAATGAATCATTTGATACAATGCACTTATTGTGTACATACATGTTTTTACATTGTACTTATATTTAAAAATTCCTGCATGTAATTACATCTGTAATTAATATCTGTAAGTACATCTATAATTACACTGTTGACCCTTCCCTTACACCTAACCCTACCCTTAAACTTACCCATACCACCACACCTGTCCCTAACTTTACCCGTATCCCACCTCAATTGCAGCAAAAGTGTTTTGCAACATCATGAACACAATAAGTACATTGTACTATTTTGTTTGTATTATTTAAGTACGTAGTAAAGACACTGACTTAGAAAAACCTACACCCAATGTTGGATATTTAGTTACACGCTTGATTTCAAGTCGTTGAAGCATTATCATCTCAGATAAACATTTTGTGTCATGTTTCTTCCCAACAAAATCTGTCTTCGCCCAGATCAAGGGTGTGTTATGCCTCTGTAGCCGCCAGTGATAAAATCACATCTCCTCCCTTTTTGTTTTAAAAGAAGGAAGTAAGTGAGCCACATCAGTGAGCGTATTTCTTTCTGTACAATCACTCTCTTTATCATTGTCAGCAGTATGATGAACTCCTGGTGAGCGCGGTCCGTTTGTACAGCTCTGCTACTCTCTTCCATTTGCATAGATATGCAAACCCCAGTTACATCTCGTTGTGTTCGCTGTGATGCTATCAGACTCTACTCACATAAATCCAGTCGCCACATGCTACTTATCTGGGCCATTGTTCCGTCCTACATATTCTAAAGCGTGTTAAGCTAGCGCTCCATATGCAAAAAGAAAAAATACATATGGCGCCATAGTAAAATGATCCATATCTCGCCATAAAACGGCAGAAGTTGTATATGTTCATGTTAAAATGTTATCCTAGATATCTCTTCAGAGCTGTGCTTGAGTTCTCATTACATTAACACATTTTTTGAGTGTCTATTGTATCTTTAGTGGACAGGAAAGAGCTCTTTGTGTTTTCTTTTGTTGATAGCCTTTGTCAGTATCCTTTCCTGTCGTTGAAGCCATAAAAAAACAAGTGACTGCTGAGAGCCTTTGCTTCTTTTATGTCTTCTTTCTGCCTCATTTAGTTTCACAAAGTGCTGAATTTACTTGATGTCTGTGTTTGTTTGCACAGAAGCTTTTAATGTAACTCTCTGATTTACTTTCTTGGCGGGAAGGTCTATTGGAAAGACATAAAGTAAACCTCTCCGGAGTAACCTGTTACACCTAATGTGTGGTTGTAAAAGAAGATGTACGAGAAAAATGGGGTAAAGGTGGGCTAATGGTAATGATCAGGGCTGCTTGCGCAAATGTTACATCTAAAGCAGGGGTGACCCTAGAATCAGAGAGTTACTGGGATTGAAATGCTGCTTTATCACTATTGTGCCCTTGAGGGATTTAAACCTCGGCTCCTTCAGGGGAATCGTCTTTAGTGTAATTAGTGTCTCTTGTCTTTCTCTTCCCAGGAACCTCTCAAAATGTCACTCTCCGGGGCCGCTATCACTGCAGAGGGGGTCGCGAGATCAACGTCAGCCAGCTGTGTGACTTCAACCCTGACTGTCCACAAGGGGACGATGAGGGAGAACATTGCCGTGAGTATTAGTGCTGTCCATTTAGAGGACGAGATAGCAGACGGGGGCTCAGGAGGGCAACAGCAGCTCTTTAATGAAGCCATCATGTGTTTGCCCATTATATAACAGAAGTTGTGTTTATTGGACGTTGTGGGAGCTGTTCTGCTTCAGTAGCCATTGTCATCCCAGACACACTTTCTCTCAAAATGAAAAAAAAGCAAAAAAATGGGATACCTCTAGAATTGCGAGATATAAAGTCAGAATTGCGAGATATAAAGTCAGAATTGCGAGATATAAAGTCAGAATTGCGAGATATAAAGTCAGAATTGCGAGATATAAAGTCAGAATTGCGAGATATAAAGTCAGAATTGTGAGATATAAAGTCAGAATTGTGAGATATAAAGTCAGAATTGAGAGATATAAAGTCAGAATTATGAGATATAAAGTCAGAATTGTGAGATATAAAGTCAGAACTGAGAGATATAAAGTCAGAATTATGAGATATAAAGTTAGAATTGTGAGATATAAAGTCAGAATTGTGAGATATAAAGTCAGAATTGAGAGATATAAAGTCAGAATTATGAGATATAAAGTCAGAATTGCGAGATATAAAGTCAGAATTGTGAGATATAAAGTCAGAATTGTGAGATATAAAGTCAGAATTGAGAGATATAAAGTCAGAATTATGAGATATAAAGTCAGAATTGCGAGATATAAAGTCAGAATTGTGAGATATAAAGTCAGAATTGAGAGATATAAAGTCAGAATTATGAGATATAAAGTCAGAATTGCGAGATATAAAGTCAGAATTGTGAGATATAAAGTCAGAATTATGAGATATAAAGTCAGAATTGTGAGATATAAAGTCAGAATTGTGAGATATAAAGTCAGAATTGAGAGATATAAAGTCAGAATTATGAGATATAAAGTCAGAATTGCGAGATATAAAGTCAGAATTGAGAGATATAAAGTCAGAATTGCGAGATATAAAGTCAGAATTGCGAGATATAAAGTCAGAATTAAGTCAGAATTGCGTGTTATATTTAGAATTGTTTAATATATTTAGAATTGCATGATATAAAGTTGCAATTGCGTGTAATAAAGTCAGAATTGCGGGATATAAAGTCAGAATTGTGAGATATAAACTCGAAATTGCAAACTATATTTAGAATTGCGTGATATAAAGTCGCAATTTATATCTTGCAATTCTGACTTTATAACTCGCAATTGCGACTTTGTCACGCAATTCTGAGAAAAAAAGTCAGAATTGCCAACGTTATCTCACGGCCAATTCGTACATATTTGTACGAGGTGGCTAATTCGTATGAATTCGTATGACCTCACTCGTATGAATTTGTACGATTTGTCTATACTGCAGTGATGGGTAGGTTTTAGGGGCGGGGTTAGGGGTAGGTCATTCATACGAAATCATACGAATTGACCAACTCGTCAAATACGTACGATTTAGCAAAAATCGTACGAATTCTTAAGAGTGAGGTCGTACAAATTTGTACGAATTAGCCACCTCGTGAAATACATACAAATTGCCGTGAGATCGGGTTGGAATTGCGGGATGTAAACTCGCAATTGTGAGAAAAAAAGTCAGAATTGTGAGATAAAAAAAATCGCATTTTATTCAGTGGGGGAAACAAGCTTCCATATAAGGACCTTTGAAATAACTGAAATCATTTGGCGTAGTGATATGGAACTTTAATGTGGTCAAGACCTGCCTGGAACTACTTTAGCTGTGCGTTTCCCTGAAAATAATTGCACACCTTAGAACGTTCATCAACCAATCAGATTCAAGCATTCAACAGCCTCGTAGTATAAATATATACAGTGGGGAGAACAAGTATTTGATACACTGCCGATTTTGCAGGTTTGCCCACTTACAAAGCATGTAGAAGTCTGTAATTTTTATCATAGGTACTCTTCAACTGTGAGAGACGGAATCTAAAACAAAAATCCAGAAAATCACATTGTATGATTTTTAAGTAATTAATTTGCATTTTATTGCATGACATAAGTATTTGATACATCAGAAAAGCAGAACTTAATATTTGGTACAGAAACCTTTGTTTGCAATTACAGAGATCATACGTTTCCTGTAGTTCTTGACCAGGTTTGCACACACTGCAGCAGGGATTTTGGCCCACTCCTCCTTCTCCAGATCCTTCAGGTTTCGGGGCTGTCGCTGGGCAATACGGACTTTCAGCTCCCTCCAAAGATTTTCTATTGGGTTCAGGTCTGGAGACTGGCTAGGCCACTTCAGGACCTTGAGATGCTTCTTACGGAGCTACTCCTTAGTTGCCCTGGCTGTGTGTTTCAGCTCGTTGTCATGCTGGAAGACCCAGCCACGACCCATCTTCAATGCTCTTACTGAGGGAAGGAGGTTATTGGCCAAGATCTCGCGATACATGGCCCCATCCATCCTCCCCTCAATACGCTGCAGTCGTCCTGTCCCCTTTGCAGAAAAGCATCCCAAAAGAATGATGTTTCCACCTCCATGCTTCACGGTTGGGATGGTGTTCTTGGGGTTGTACTCATCCTTCTTCTTCCTCCGAACACGGCAAGTGGAGTTTAGACCAAAAAGCTCTATTTTTGTCTCATCAGACCACATGACCTTCTCCCATTCCTCCTCTGGATCATCCAGATGGTCACTGGCAAACTTCAGATGGGCCTGGACATGCGCTGGCTTGAGCAGGGGGACCTTGCGTGCACTGCAGGATTTTAATCCATGACGGCGTAGTGTGTTACTAATGGTTTTCTTTGAGACTGTGGTTCCAGCTCTCTTCAGGTCATTGACCAGGTCCTGCCGTGTAGTTCTGGGCTGATCCCTCACCTTCCTCATGATCATTGATGCCCCACGAGGTGAGATCTTGCATGGTGCCCCAGACCAAGGGAGATTGACCGTCATCTTGAACTTCTTCCATTTTCTAATAATTGCGCCAACAGTTGTTGCCTTCTCACCAAGCTGCTTGCCTATTGTCCTGTAGCCCATCCCAGCCTTGTGCAGGTCTACAGTTTTATCCCTGATGTCCTTACACAGCTCTCTGGTCTTGGCCATTGTGGAGAGGTTGGAGTCTGTTTGATTGAGTGTGTGGACAGGTGTCTTTTATACAGGTAACGAGTTCAAACAGGTGCAGTTAATACAGGTAATGAGTGGAGAACAGGAGGGCTTCTTAAAGAAAAACTAACAGGTCTGTGAGAGCCGGAATTCTTACTGGTTGGTAGGTGATCAAATACTTATGTCATGCAATAAAATGCAAATTAATTATTTAAAAATCATACAATGTGATTTTTTGTATTTTTGTTTTAGATTCCGTCTCTCACAGTTGAAGTGTACCTATGATAAAAATTACAGACCTCTACATGCTTTGTAAGTGGGCAAACCTGCATAATCGGCAGTGTATCAAATACTTGTTCTCCCCACTGTATATGTTAGTATGGCTATTGTAAATATTGTAAATGTACATTGTGTAAGATGCAAGTTACCTAGCTGCCAGGCACTGGCCTAATAACAGAAGCAGAATGCAACTGATACTCAAAATATATGCAAATTAGTGGGATGAGGTGCTTAGTTGTGCTTGCCACTTTAGTGGACATTTCCATTGTTTTCACTGAATTGGGAGTTTTGACAGCATATTACAGTCACAACATCATACCAGAATTGGACTTTTAAACACTTTACCACTGAGCAATTTCAATTCATATGACACATCTCCCACATTTAGCCCATTTTCCTCTTTGTAATTTTCTCAATTGCTCTGTCTGATGGCCCCACCTTTTCCCATCGTTCCCTGCTGCTTCATCTCTGCACTGGAACTCCTCTTACCTCAAAGATCAGCTGCTCACACTGTCCTGATCCTGTTTAATATGACTCAGTCATTAATGATCCATCCCCTCCGCCTCGCAAGCGCAGCACAGATATTGCCAGCAGCTTTTCGATACAAAACACAAGAGCTGCAATCTCATCCTGTGTCATTCAAATCGTACAGAGCATTACCTCTTTCTTTTTCGTTGTCATCTTTCTCTCTCTTTCCCTGTTATTGCTCTTCATGCTAATCCTCATGAATGTGGTCACGCTGGTCGATGTGTTTACTCTCTCCTGTATCATCTGCCCTCAGTGGATGATTAGCTGATCCTGCCTCACACCTCTCAGATCAATACAGTGCAGCAGCTGTAATCAAATTTCTGTGAGTCCAGTGCTTCTGGACAAAAAAAGAAAGGCACCACACACACATTTTGAGGTTTAACAAGATTCTGAGTGTTGATTATTGTTATAACAAAGCTAAATGTCACTGATTATGTTCGATATGCCACCGCAGATATTAATATTGATTAGCAACCTGCTAATCAGTCTCTTTCAAAACCCATTCAGCACATTTCATTTGCATTTTGTTGTTAAGCTAGATGAAAGTGACTTCTGAAGAAAAAGTGAATCTCACAAAGTACATCAATAACATCAAGGTCATATCTCAACCTAAAATCAAAATAATAATAATAGCTGCATATGTAATTTTCTTAAGTATTTTGGGTTGCACTTTATTTTACAGTACGTGCACTTACGTGAACTTACAGTGTACTTACCTAAGAAAGTACTGGGTAATATAAGGTAACTGCATGGGTTAAGGTTAGATTTAGGGGTAGGTTCAGGTTTAGTAATAATATAATAAGTGCATAGTATGTACATGGGGAACAGGGCTGTAAAATATAGTTACCACATTTTGTTTGTTCACAGCAAAAAAATTATAGGATCAAGTTATGACAACATATGTTTTTAAGTTAATTTAACCAATTAATTTAACTTTAAAGCAATTTCAACTCAAAATTGTAAGTCAGTTTAATGTAAATTGTAAATAGTGAGTTGAAATGACTTGTACTTTTAAGTTGCTTTAACTTAAAAATTGAAGGCAGCAACTGAACTTAAGTTTTTAAGTTGAAATAGGTTGAAATGTTTTACAGTGTTGTCATTTCAGTTAGACATACAATATTCTTTTGATATTTTATTTTATTTTATTTTAATGTTTTATTTTATTTTTTATTTATTTTATTTTATTTTATTTAAAAAAAATAAAAAAAATTACATTACCCCTTAAATTTGCATTACTGTAATGCACATGCTATTTTATTTATTTTATTTTATTTTATTTATTTAAACACAACTCCTTGTTTATTTATTCATCAACCAATCAAACTGGACGACCAAAATATTTAAGACCAGATCCTAATGATCTTAAAAATTTTATCTTTTGATTTTGGGATTATTGCCTGAATTAATATAGCCTGAATTAAAATAAAATATTGATACAGAAGCACAAGGTCTTAAAAAAAATAGTTCAGAGAAGGTTGTTTCAGGAAAAAGCAGGAGTCTGTCAGTTTATACATTTATTTATTTTTCCCTTAAAACCAGGAAAAAAGATTATTGTTTTCTTTAATTAACTTCTTATTATTTATTAACAAGGCATTCTGCCTTAATCACTCTGTTTCCATGAATACATCCACTGCTTGAATGCATATCATTTTAAATGACTAACTCTGGATTGTATGAACACCTCAAGCGAAGCTTGTAAGTTACATGCCAGCAGGCAATTTATCCTCTGTAATGCAGTGGATCGCTGGAGGGCAACCATGTTTCTTCCCCCGTGTTTCTTAAAGAAGGTCAGACCCATCCCTGCAGCCCTTCACGGGGTTGAATGAATTGTCTGTTGATGGAATGGCTTCTAATATGGCCTTCCCACACACTTTCTTCCCCGCCTTTCTGTTCCTTTACCTCAAGACCATATCCTCATCTGCACTCAGAAACGCTCTGCGCTGCCCTCGTATGCCTCTTCAGACATTTAAAAATGGTCAAAGACTTTCTCATCAAAGCTTCTAAGCTCTTGAGCTAAGGGGTTACAATTGTTAGCCAATATCTCTCTTTTTCATTTCTTCCTTCTTAGTTCGTCTTCAGGGTCTCTCAGTATTCTCAAAATGTCTTCTCTTACCAGGTCAGTTCCTCAATGGCAGCTATTGTTCGTTCGGGAGAGAGGATTGCAGCTGGCAGCTGGTTCCAGGAAGGGGTCCGCAATGGAGGGCCCA
Source organism: Coreius guichenoti (assembly GCA_039654105.1). NCBI lineage: Eukaryota > Metazoa > Chordata > Actinopteri > Cypriniformes > Gobionidae > Coreius > Coreius guichenoti. The sequence continues at coordinate 37,359,129 of CM077177.1, forward strand.
TCCGTCCATTCCCCAAGGCCTCAGAAGCAGCTGTCCATCACCAGGTGCTCTGCCTAAACATCTTAAGTTGAAGTCTTAACAACAAAAAGACTGTTGCACGCACAGGGTTGACTACTAACAGTGAAAAATTAAAAAGAAAGTGAAATAATTTAAGCAGAAATGGTTAATAAATAATTTTTATTAAAGATTGACAATAAGCTTTTGACTGGTTATAGTCTGTCTTTCATCTTTCATCATTCCTTTGGGGGTTGGTTGATATTTTGTGCAAGTTTGTTTCATGTCTTTCATCGCTCTGAATGGCAGGGGCCTTGTTGGCCATTGACAGTCAGCCCAAAGGTCAGCGAGGATCAGCCCAGGTGCGAAGCCCGCTTTTCTTCTACCCCCTGCGGAACGCCCCATGCATGGTAAGAAGACTATCCCGTTTCTGCATTCCGCAAGTAACCGTAATGCACAGTATCTCTGTGCAATGGGTCTCTGGATCTCTGAGGAAATGAAGTTCTGAACCGTTTCCATCAAGTCTTATTTGCAAATGCATTCTACCCAGTGCATGCAGCGATCAATGCTACACCTATAGAAATGCTCTGAATAATTATTCGGATTGTATAGAAGTTAGGATAACCCATCAGGAGGTAATGGCTACAGATAAAGGCCCGGTATTTTCCGCGTTCCACTCCATCTCACACAGTTGAGTGTTCGAGCCTTTTAAACTATACTCCTTTAACCGTGAGCGCGGAAAGATGTGATCGCCGCATGCACACTATCTAGTGGACACCTAGTTTTTTTTAAACTTGTTTTCTGCACACTGTCTGCGGTCCCTCCTGATTATGAAAATTACATCATGCAGACGGCCAAAGTATACTTTGGGCTTAAGTGAAAAGAGAGAGTACAGTATGTTATGAAAATAATACACTATTCATGCTGTTTCTTCATATGCAGTAGTGTACTGTAGGTTAAGTTATTTAAAAAAACAAAAAAACAAAACAAATTATATTTCTGTGTCTTTGCGTTAAAATAGGTGTTTTCAAACCCCCAAGGACCCTCAAATACAGTATGATGATATCCTTGTGTCCTGCTATCCTGATATCCTGTTCCTAAAATATAAATGCAGCTATACAGTATATTGTCATGTATACTATGTGAGAAAAATATTAAAGGGATAGTTTACCCTAAAATGAAAATTAAGTCATCATTTACTCACCCTGGTGTTGTTGTAATGCCGTATGCACTTCTTTATTTTTTTGGATTACAAAAGGAGAATTTTTTTTGCGCTCTTCCATATAATGGCAGTGAATAGCGACCAGCATCAAGCTTTTAAAAAAAGATGAATGATCCCATGCGAGACGTGTCATATATTCAAAGTGTTCTGGGGGTATATACAATAAGGTTTGGTGAAAAACAAACCGAAATTTAATGTATTATTTAATGAACATCCTGGTCTTATCTTTGTCTCAACACACACTGATCTTGGTTTTGACTTGGTCTCGGTTTAGGCAGTCTTGACCACAACACTAGTAATAGTTTAATTTATTAGGGGCCAAGCGCCGGTCCTATAATGGCACCTACTGTAATCGTTAGTGCTCTTTTTATTCTTCCACTTCTTCTTCTTCTTCCACTCTGGAAGTCTAGTGCAGTCCATAGAACTGCTTGTGGGAAAGTTGGCACATACATAGAGGACAGTCTGAACTTTAACCACAGCAATTTTGTAGTCTCTAACTCAATCACTCTAGCGCCACCAACTGTCCAAAGTTGCACTGACACCATTTTCCGTCATGAAAATTTCTCTGCCATGTTAAAATTTCTGAAAAACCTACTTTTTTTACGAACTCCATTGCTCTGATTTTCATGAACATTAAACCAGATCATCTTCAGACCATGCTGACAAAAATGTATGGAATTCAAGTTGATTCGCCAAACCATTCTAGAATAACGCGTGAAAGAATTCGAGGAAGAGCATGCCAAAATGGATGTGAGGCTATATCTCCACAACACTTTAGCATATTCTGATCAAACTTGGTGTGTGTTATGACAACCATGACGTGAGGTTACCTGCATAGTTTCGGCACAGTGCCACCTAGTGGTCAGGAGATATAAAAAAATATATTTTTGCTTATAACTTCTGAACGGTTTGGCCAAAACTGGTCTCTTTATGTTCAGTGCAGCATGCTGAGTTGAATGATACCAAATTTTTCCATATCAGCCATTTGGGTCATTTTGATATCTGTTTTAAAATTACGCATTGGCGTATTGTTACGAAACTCAGTATGTGTCTTCGTCACAATGCCCTGAAGGTACTCAAAAAGTTTGACCACCTTGTGGTCAAAAGTTATAAGGAACATTCCAAAAATGCTAATAGCTTTTGGTTAAATTGTAATGAAACTGTAAGTCTTAATAGATACCTTGGTTCGTGCCGAGAACATAGATATCAATTTTGCCATATTCGGCCAAACTTCCTGTCCGCCATTTTGATTTTCTTTTAAAAGTTTCTTCTTTCGAACTCCTAGACCGTTTGTCCGATATTCACCAAAGTTTAATTGTATCATCTTCAGACCATGCCGGCAAGTTATGGATTCCGTGTCAATAGACAAAACCATTTTCGTATATACCACATCAACAAAGTTGATGGCATGATGCCAAAATGACTCTTGAGGCTGTATCTCTGCAATGCTTTGGCATATTGACACCAAACTCTGCATGTGTCATTGTCACCTTGCTCTGACCACACCACATCAATTTGGTCACAGTGTCACCCATTGGTCAAAAGTGATACACCATTAAATCATATAATTAGTGACTGTATTTATGATTTTTCAGCCATTTTGCCTAACATCATCTTAAAATATTTTTAATTGCTCATTGTTGCTGTTGGTCTGATGCTCCCAGCCATGTTGGCATGATTTATTGTGCCTTCTTTGTGCTTGGTCCCTTAATGGCTGCTTGCGGCTATATTTATCATTATTATTTTCGCAAATAATTCTGTTTCACATGAATGTCCTACATTGTAGTCTTTTTGACATTTTGTTTTATTGTTAGCTTGATGAGCCATAGTAAAATGTTTCACAGCGTTGATTTGGTTTGATCTGGTACGTTTCCAATGTTTAAGGCTATACGTGACATTTTTAGGTTGCACAATAGCTTTAATGAGTTGCTTTTGTAATCGCTACCGACAGAATGTAGCCCAGTGTCAGGAGGTTATTGTTGTACCCACATTTCAATGTCATTTGAATGTAATTACATGGAAATTTGGCAACCAAATGTGAAATGTTAATGTCCGTTTTGAAGAATGGAAAATGTCTGGCTCTCGCCTAGGTAGAAAGCTTTTGAGAAACTGTCTCCGTATTAGATTCAGAATTCATAGACCTTGACCCCATCAGTCTGTGGCTCACCAGACGAGCATGCTGGGAACGGTGAATTACACAACTGCAAAAGACTTCCTGCAGAAAAAAACACTCAAACAGTGAGTTTCAGAGGGAATGGAGGGGCACAGACTGACAGGGATGGAGAAGAGAGAGAAACAGTGGGATAAAAAATTGAAAGTAAGAAAAAGAGAGAAAATGTCAGGGAGATTATGGAGTGTAGATAAATAGGAACACAGGTGGAGAGGTAGGTGTTGGTTTGGGCTTTATGAGAAGTCTGACTGACAGCTTTAGATAGATGTGAGGTGAGGGCTTACTCCCGTATGAACGATGCCCAGAGCGGTGTGGAGGCACAGCGGGCTGTGACAGCATATTGGACTAGATCCAGACACGCACCAGGACTATAGATTACGACTGTGATCTCTCCCCCTAGCCACTGTTCTCAGCATGACTTCTGTAATAGGAGAAGCCTTGCTCCTTTCAACAGCTGGCGTTTTCACAGGCCACTGTAAGTCGTCTGACATAAAGGTCCCTCATAATGGATGAACCTCATAGCAGATGTGAAATAAGCATTACAATCTGCACTAGGTCACATGTAGTCTCACAGAACCAGACTTTTGACATCAGCATAAAGTCTGGTCCATTTTGCAGCTAAATCTTGCCAAGAATCGCCCATTCAGCCCATCTGATTGACATGGAAAAGCGTCCGACCACAGTTTTTTGTAGGGTGGGTAAATCTGAAATCCATGATAACATAGTTATAATTAGTAGACTGGCATGGGGAAAAAAAGTAATGATGCAACAGTCCCAGTCTGTTAACAACATCAAATACATTTGTGTAAAATGTATAAAGACTTTGTTGATCGTAAATTATGTTTGTCCAGTGCTCATTATTTAAAGGAATATGCTGGGTTCAATAGAAATTAAGCTGAATGAAAAGCATTTGTGGCATGTTGTGTTTTCATGTTTTGTGGGGACTTTCCATAGACATAATGATTTTTATACTGTACAAACTGTATATTCTATCCCACAACCCTAAACCTACCCATCACAGAAACCTTTCTGCATTTTTACATTTTCAAAAAACATAATTTAATCTGATTTATAAGCTGTTTTTCTCATGGAGACCGAAATATTTCCAGACAAGGATTTTGGATATTGACATCTTTGTGGGGACACACATTCTTTTATTTTTATGGATTTTTTTTATCATTCAAATCCATTGTAAGTGCCTTAAATTACCAGTCAAAATACATTTTTGTGGAAATCAACATTATGCCACTGTGCTTTTGATTTGAGCTCAATTTGTTTTGAACTCAGAGTATTTCTTTAACAAATATGACTGTGAAACCAAAATATAAGAATATACTGTTCTGGTCAAGGGTATTTAGTTCCTAATTGTCCTTGTCCATTGTTCCTAATGTTTTGCACCTCCTGATAACTCCTGATAAATTGCATTAATGCATTAATTTGCATGTGCTGTCTGCATTGTTTTTGCACCTGGTACACTAAATGAATTATGCAAATCTGTGTGCTTATGCAAAGGATGCAGCAGACTACCAATTTTACCAATATGTACTTTACCTCTTCACCACTGCAAACCATGCACTTGAACAACACTTTTAAAGGCCTAAAGTGTGCTTGAGTGTACTGCACATCTGGATATGTGCCCATTTCAAAGGTCCTTCTTAATCAATTGATAAATTACTGCAAAAAATGGCATAGTAGCAAATGTATACAAACATCAACGCAATGTTAACTGTGCCACTCAAAAAGTGCCTGGCAAAACTCCTGCCAAAAACCTTTGCGTATGAGACTCTTTCTATAATAAACCAAATTTACTTTACATATTGAAACTGCTGGTTTTCAGCCAGTTTTTACATTTTGTGTGCAATATACATCAAACAATCACTGTGAGTTGTCTATTTGAGGCTGAGAATAGATTATACGTAAATATTCATGAAATGTCTGCCAAATTTGAAACTGGAATAAAAACAGTTGATGGGCCCTAATTTAACGATCTGAGCGCATGGTCTGAAGCGCATGGCGCAGGTGTACTTAGGGCGTGTCCCAATCCACTTTTGCTAGTTTAACGATGGAAAAAATGGTCGGCACGCCAGGCACATGGTCCAAAAGGGTTGTCCCTAGTCTCTTAATGAGTCATGTGTGTGTTTTGGGCAATAAACGTGCAATAAACCAATCAGAGTCTCATCTCCCATTCTTTGCACTTGCACCATGGCGGATTTGCTGCTGCACATCCCTGTGTGTGTAATAAGCAGAGTGTACGCGCGTTGTGCACTGCCTATAGGCGCATATTGCTAACGCTCCCTTTCAATAACACAAAAAATACTGCGCTATTGACTTTAGACCAGTTTTTTGTTGGTCAATGGCGCAGTCATTTTCAGTTCCTCAAAATAGCAACGTGCCAACAATGCGCCTGAACACACCTCGTTTTCAGACCAGCACGCCCATGGGTGAAAAGATGGGCACGAATGCATTTGCTATTTATACAACGTGGCGCTGAACGTGAAAATGACAACTGCGTCAGGCTGAAACTGCATCAGGCTGAAACCTGCCGTTGCACTGCGCCAGGTGTATGATAGGGTCCCAAGTCATCATGCTTAATTCTGAGGTTACACTTTATTTTGAAGGTACACTTTAGATATTCTACAGTACACTGTTAGGTTAGGGTTAGGTGTTAGGATTCAGGTAAGTAGAAAAAGTTGACATGTTGTTGAAAAGTTACTTATAGTCAGTAAAATGTCTGTTGGGGAGCATCCAAATAAAGTGTTAGCAGATATTAAGCAGACAGTCTACTAATACTCTAATAACTGGTAAATGACATGTACTTGCAAATGTCTGAAGTAGATCATCGAAATAAAGTGTTACCAAATCTGATTTTGTGATCTTTTCTACAGGTCAAGTTTTGGGTATGTGGATCTTCAAATGGAGTGCTATCTCTCTGGATTATAGAGAACAGCACAGGACCTGAGGGCCAACGGAGTCTCTGGAACTCAACAAGCGAGACTAATATGGGGAAAGGGTGGAAACTCATTACCCTACCACTCTTCGGTTTGGTGGATCTGTAAGTCTAGTTACAACCATCAGATTTATGCTGAATGTCATCCATGGTCTGAGTGTGCACTTGATTTGTGACTTAACAATGGCATAATCAGGTAAACAATGGCAGGAATGCGTCTGCTTAAGAGGAATTAATGCAAATTCAAGTTTCGGATACATATGCAAAAAGTTTTCACTCACCATTGAGCAATCTGTACCTTTGGTTTCGCACAAACCCACACATTTACTCGGATATCCTAATGAATCCCACTGGTGCCGCGTCCCTGCCTATGGGCCCGGCACAGCACCGCACACCCCATGCTCACCATATCACTCTCCCCATAAGAATGAAAAACTGATAGAGGGGGAAAAAAATCAATGGAGAGGTTCACCATTCATCCACACTTTCACTCCAATTAGCAACTGCTCCTGTCTTGTAAGAGTAAGGAGGGCTGAGGAAAATAGGAAGCTGTTACATCTCTACATGTTTGACTGGAATCTCATCTAACCCTCCCAAAACCCCCCAATCCCCACGCCTCAACCTCCACTTTTGTTATCCACAGTCTTGCTAATTCCATTCCACAGAGGGCGATTAAAATTTCATTCCTGGCCTCCTTCCCCTTTTCTTGTTGTAGTTTCTTTTTTTTTTTTTCAACACTTCACAGCATAGCTTCATGCCCTATGACCTAAAGAGCCAATTCTTACACATTTATTATCATGGGAGATATTAGGGCAGGGGGCAGCGCTCTGCTCCTCTCAGGGATTTATTCAAAATGAGAAATCTGATGGTTTCTACTGTAGTCATAAATATACATTTGTGGTGGCTTGAAGATACACCTTAGCTAAATACTTACACCTACCTAATTTTAAAGGAAAAATTTAACATTTTTCTTGAAACACAAAAGTAGATGTTTAACAGAATGTCCATACTGCTCTTTTCCATACATATGAGAACCAATAACATTTAACGTTAAACCTGCAGAGACAAAAACCAGCACAAATAAGTTTTTCAGTGAATAATTCCAGTCTTCAAATAAAGCTATTGTATAGCTTTAGAAGACTAGGGATATAACGCAGAAGTCATAGGGCCAGATTTACTAAACAGGGCAAATTAGAGCGCTCAATCCCATAAAAGTACTGATGGGAGTGGAAAGTTCTACATGTGATCTAATGACGACACGCAAGTTAAAGAACACAGACGCAGCCGGATCATTTCCATAATGACCAACACAATCTACCAAGAGCAGGGCAAATTAGCGTCTGGTTTAAGACATGTTTTTTTGGGTGTCAAATAATGCCGCAAATACCAGTAAATTGACTAGCGCAAACCTTAGTAAATCACTTGCATGATTCATTTAAATACTCTCCTCCCATAAATGTTGCGTCTGAAAGGGAAACTCTCACAAATGAATATGCAATAAGATCAGCTGCAAAAATAACCCTGTCCGTGCTTTTTCAGCACTAATTTTTCACTTTGTGTCTTTTAACGCCAAAAGAGGCTGTTAGTAAATCCCATTAGCCCATAGTGACTAATTTAATTTAATTTAATTTAATTGTGCTCTTTTTGGAGCTTGAACGCCTCAGTACCCATTCATTATTTGACGTTCTGCTAAACATTACATTTTTTGTTGGACTGACAAAAGTAATATGGTTTGGAATGACATCATGAGCATGTTTACAGACATTTCATTTCCAGTGTTTATTGTTTCAAAGTGACTCTAGTTAATAGCTATCCACTTTCTGCTGTGTTACCACCATGTTTTTTTTTCATTTTATGTCTCGTCTTAGAAGATGTTTTCACTCTCTTTAATTGATCTCCCTTTTTCTCTGTCACACTTTAGGTTCTACCTGCAGTTCAGTGCTGATATTTCCTCTAGTGCAGGAATTGCATTTGCTGTGGACAACTTCACTCTGAGCATGGAGTGCTTCCTTGAAAGTGAGTATTGCAGCTTCACTATTTTTTATTATCTGCCATTTTCTACTCTGAGATGAGAGAAGTAGCCATTTTAAAAAGAAATAATTGATATAACCATTAACCATCCACTAATAGGTTTTTTAGTGGCTGGTACCACCCCCTCCATTCAAGCTCAGATGCAGTTTTCAGAGATCTGACTTTGCCTAAAGAGAACGCTATGAAACTGCTCATAATTAGCATGAGTTATTTTTATTTTATTACAGGGCTTAGGGTATGTAAAATTGATCCACTGTGGGTGTATCATGAGTATTTATTGACTGGTTGACTTTTTCTGGTTGACATCAACTTTTTTGTTCAGAATGAGGGTGCTAGAGCTGGTGAATTGACAGAATTTATTTGGTGTGAGCTGTTAGCTCTTATAAATTTAAATCTAAAATGATGTTTTTATGCTTGCCATTACAACCTGAAAATATTTGCAGATGTTTGTACAGCTACCTGGAGATCATCTAAATGAGCCAAAAAACATGGTGGTACTTTGTCTAAAAAAAACAAAAAAAAAAACAATAAAAAATAAATAAGTAATAAAAGTCCTGACTACAATGGTCTCTTTTATTTAAAATCATAACACTGTGAGGATCAAAGTGCCAGCCATCAAGAGAGATTTTTTCCTGCACATATTATTTATGTATGTTCAGGTTAAGCTGTCTGCTTTGCTGTTTATTACTGGTCCTTAATGCAAGGAAACATTACTGAAAGATAAAACAAACTGAAATTATAAATGGATAAGTTTTAAACAGCACAACAAACAAATGTAAAGCCACAGTGCTGTCACAATACTGGAATCGATACTTTGATGCAATAGCTTGAAAAATATTGATATCTGGTACCATTTTGATACCACGGGGAAAACTGCCGTATAGATATTTTTATTATTATCTCATAATTTTTTTTGATCATTTGAGTAATTTTGTTGCAGTTGCTTACACACGGCACATGGAGGCTTTATTTGAAACTTTGAACTAAAGTAAACCGTCAGTAATAAAATAAGAACAAATAAACAAATTACAAATGGTAGCACAAATACTGTAAATACAATAAAATAAAGAGACAAATGAAGTAAACATTGCCTTTTCAGGTGGGTCTAACAGTAGTATTCAGGTAAGAAACACTACAGAAATTGAATAAAGAAATCAAATGTAAAATGATACTGTATAGTCTTCATTGTAAAAATGACAATTGCAAAAGTTATTCAGTCAAGAGCAGTGAGTGATTTTCTCTTTGTCTTTTGTTCTTTGATTAACATGACAGACAGCAGCAGGACTATTAGGCTGCTGTCCCTTTAAGAGCTCATGCATGGATCCAATATACTTATACACAACATACGATTTCTTTGTGACTGTGTTCACCTGAATACTCGCCAAGATGGGGATTTTGACATAATTTTGTATGTATTTGAACGTTTAAGCACAATAAACCATGAAAAAGAGCTTAATTTGGTACTAGCAAGCTGTTTGAGAGGCAGCTTTATAAGAGCATCACCTGTCCCCGGCGTCTTTTAGAATATTCCTGTCTAATAAATTGCCTTATTGACACGACATCACAATCTCCGGCGTGATGACTCCGATCTTTCGAATATTCCTATCTAATAATTGCCTCACCGACACGGTGTATGATGGCCAGAGGAGAACTGGCACCCCGACTGAGCCTGGTTTCTCCCAAGGTTTATTTTTCTCCATTATGCCACCTGATGGAGTTTTGGTTCCTTGCCACTGTCGCCTTTGGCTTGGCTTACTCAGTTGGGGAGACTAAAATTTTAAACTAAATATTCAAATACATTTTCAACTATATTACTGATCTGCCCGCATGGTCACTATATGATAACTGAAATGAGCTGGATAACATCAACATTTTCTCCAGAGCGGCTGTACAGCCGAATCAAATTCTGCATTATTTTCCTGTTTAACACTGCGAAGCTGCTTTGAAACAATCAGCATTGTAAAAAGCGCTATATAAATAAAGGTGACTTGACTTATATAGATCAGTGGTGTATGCAGGAATGAGTAGATTATGCATAATACCTGCAACTCCGCACTGAAATTTGGGACCTAACACCCAACACTATTCAACTACAGCGATGAGTGATGAGTGAGAGGAGGCGGGTGTGTGACAATTCGCCGTTGGAGAGATAAGAGAGCGAGAACGCACAGCTGGTATTGGTGTATCCAGTAGCGGCTCCTGGACGTAAATTTAGGTAGGGCAGATTCTGGGTCTTAACGCTAGTTTATGATTAACATTTTGTAAGCTTTATATTCTAATCGCTGAACAGACTCACTTTGGGCAGAATTTTAATGTCATTGCGTTATTCAGCCTGAGGGTGGCGTGCGGTGCTCTAATGATGATTGACAGACTTAGTACACACGACTAACGCATAGAATACCATCTTAGAATTGCCTTAAGGTAGTATTTATTGCGTCCGAATGTTGTTTTAGAATATTGCAAGTTGTGTAGGAATTCTCAGAACAAACATAAAACAAACACAACAGAACAACTGTATATAAAGGCTATTCACATGAGCACGTTTAAAATAAAGTATTTATACTTTCATTCATTTGATACGCTACTCCACATAGGAAGAACAGACATGCCAACTAGTTACTGACCTGATGCAGACACATAGCTGAAGCGGACTGATATTGTCTTGGTCTGGAGCGTTTACGTGAGGTAACGTGAATATAGGTGGGGCAGCCAGAAATCTGCCCCAATGGCTCTCTATGAGAGTGCGCTGCAGTTCCATTTTTCACCACAGATTTGCATTGGAAATTTGTGGGGCGCTGTAGAGCTGGGGAAGGCTCAGAGACCGGCTGCCCCACCTAGTGTCATAATACATACCTGTCGAATCATTGCGCTTTTATTTAATATATCCTGCTCACTTTATGACTTAAAAAGTCTAGAAAATCAGAAAAATATTTGTTGCAGAATTCGGAATACATTTAAAATGTATTATTAGTTCAGTGTATATAGAGGTCTATGCCACGGCTGGGTGTATCAATACTGCAGAAAAAGAGTATTGGAAACGTTTCAGATATTTCAGTATCGATACGTATTGAAATGTCTATCACAACATACTATCCACTCCTTCTGGGAAGTAACACACTTCTTCTCGCACTGTTGCCAGGGTCTAGAATTTGGATCTTCAAATGAAGTTTAATTTATTGTGTGATGTAACAAAGATTAATAACACAAAGCCATGGATGCAGCTCATTCCTGATGTTTCATACAAATCACTCACTGCTGCAGCTGGAATCAACTCTTCGTACAGCGACTCTGACACATGTTAACTGAGATGCCGGTCAATGATGACACGAGAATGACAAGACCTTTAAGCCGGTGCTAAGAGGACAAGACAAGCATCCTCTCAAGTTCCACATTTTGATTGTGCGCAAAATTGTGAGCCGTCTGAGGGGGCTCTTTAGATAGATTTGAAGGAGATCAGCGCAGGATATTGCACAGCTGGGAAATGAACAGGAATGGGAATCATTAATGCAAACCTCTTGGATTAAACAGGATAAGATCTTTTATTTGTTGGCCTTATGGTGTCTCGCATTTTTTTCTGAACGAGCCAATGTTTACTTCAGCGTTTGGCAGTTTGAATCAACTTGGCACTGACTCCATCTTACATTTGCCCTTATAGACCCTGGCAACAGTGCGAGAAGAAGTGCGTTACTTCCCAGAAGGAGTGGATAGGGCTTTACATTTGTTTGTTGTGCTGTTTAAAACATATCCATTTATAATCCCAGTTTGTTTTAGCTTTCAGTAATGTTTCCTTGCATTAAGGACCAGTAATAAACAGCAAAGCAGACAGCTTAACCTGAACATACAGTGTAAAAAAGTGTTTGCCCCCTTGTTAAATATGATCAAAGATAGCTGTAAAAAATAAATCTGCATTGTTAATCCTTTTGATATTTTATTTAAAAAATTTGCAAAAATCTAACCTTTCATTGAAGTAAAAGAATTGAAAGTGGGGGGGAAATCACATTATGAAATAAATGTTTTTCTCCAAAACACGTTGGGAACAATTATTGGCACCCTTTTATTAAATATTTTTTGCAACCTCCTTTTTCCAAGATAACAGCTCTGAGTCTTCTTCTATAACGCCTGATGAGTTTGGAGAATCAGAGACCATTCCTCCATACAGAATCTCTCCAGATCCTTCAGATTCCCAGATCCATGTTGGTGCTTCTTCTCTTCAGTTCAGCCACTCATTCTCTATATGGTTCAGGTCAGGGACTGGGATGGCCATTGCAGATGCTTGGTTTTGTGCTCAGTGATGTTTGTTTTTGGATCACTGTCCTGTTGGAAGATCCAACCATGGCCCATTATAAGATTTCTAGAACAGGCTGTCAGGTTTTGATTTTTTATCTGTTGGTATATCGAATCCATGATGCCATGTATCTGAACAAGATGTCCAGGACCTCTGGCAGAAAATTAGGCTCACAGCATTAAAGATACAGCAGAGTATTTCATTTTACACATGGGGTACTTTTTTATCCCTGTGTGCACCAAACCCATCTTAAGTGTTTGCTGCCAAAAAGCTCTTTTTAGTTTGTTTCATCTGACCATAGAACCCGTCTCGTTTGAAGTTGCAGTAGTGTCAGTTACTTTACAAACGTTCTATGGTCAGATGAAACAAACAAAAAAGAGCCCCCCACTTTCAATTATTTTACTTCAATGAAAGGTTAGATTTTTTGCTAATTTTTTAATAAAATATCAAAAGGATTAACAATGCAGATTTATTTTTTACAGCCATCTTTGATCATATTTAACAAGGGGGCAAACACTTTTTCACAGCACTGTACATAAATAATATGTGCAGGAAAAATTCTCTCTTGAGGGCTGGCACTTTGATCCTCACAGTGTGATGATTTTAAAACATCATTAGACACGATGAGATGTATATCTTTGTAAGATCTGAGCGCTTCACTAGGGCGTCTTAATCCCTCTCCGTTGGCATGAGATAGGGCCACTGATGTTGAATAGTTCACTTGGTCCATGAAATATTTGCCCAGCAATTTGTATCTGACGCCATTTTCTGCCACACATCGGCAGCACTGCGGCTGACATTTATTCCACCCTCTCTGCCATTTCCCTTTCCGATGGCACTTCGGAATGTGTAGAGTTATATATTATGCCCTCATTCCCTGGCTAAATTAAACATTATAGCTATACATCATCCCACTGGGGTTTGCGGTACCCATCCAGCAATGTTTGCAAGGGTAAGCAGTGTGAATCATCGGCATGACTGATTAGTTTAAAATGTAATTGTTTAAAATTTGGTACAAGCTACATAACATGCTTGTCAGTTCCTGTAGGAAAGATAAATCACAAAAGATCAGTTGTTTTTACTAGACAGCAATGAGATAGAATGGATGAATTTGAAAATTTTCTCCGGAGAAAAACGCCGTCTCCTCCAGAATTTCAGAATAAATCTAATCTCAGTGTCATAAATTGTGTTTAGGTTACCAAAATTAGCAATAAAAGAGATTTTGGTAACACTTTACTGTAAGGTTGTATATGTTAAAGTTAATTCAGTAGTTAACATCAAATAACAAATAACCAGTGTTAGGGGTAACGCATTACAAATAGTGCAATTAGGTAATCAGATTACTTTTTCAAGTAACTAGTAAAGTAATAATTTTTTTCAAATAAGTAACGGAAGTTACTTTGTTTTATCATTTATTGACTGACAGCTCTCCTGTCCCCATGTTCAGAGAAATCGGGTGTAAGGCAGAGGAGTTGTGTGCACTGTATAAATGGCATTTTATGTTTTAAAAGGTTTATTCATTGTAGTTCTAGACTAAATGTGAGCAGGCATTTACTCATCTCACTTGCACATAAACAGATTCAGTATTCCTCAAAATGAATAAAAACAGTGAAATGCAATATACTTTGTGTATTTAAACACTAAACCAGGCCTTTTCAGCTCCAGTCCTCTAGGCCTCCAGGCCACTGTCCTCCAGATTTAAGTTTCAAAGCTCAGGCATTTTGAGACTGTGTGCATCCGTTACTGAATTTTCATGGTAAATCGTTTTCATTAACAATATTAACTGTATGTGTTGACATATAAGAGTATAAAGGCTATAAAATGAATGTGGATATCATAGCCCAAATAATTTGGTTTTGGAAGAATTTGATAAGAAATGTAGGTTTTTATATTAAAATCTCGATAACTTCACAATAACGTTTGATTTGTTAACATTACTTAATGCATTAGGAATAATGAATAAAAAAAGACAATTTGTAAAGCACTTATTAACCTAGGTTCATGTTAGGTCACACTTTAAATTAGGGTCCAATTCTCACTATTAACTAACTATTAACTATGACTTCTGCCTCAATAAACTCCTAATTGCTGCTTATTAATAGTTAGTAAGGTGTTAAGTTTAGGTATTGGGTAGGATTAAGGGATGCAGAATATGGTCATGCAGAATAAGGCATTAATATGTGCTTTATAAGTACTAATAAACAGACAATATCTTAGTAATATGCATGATAATAAGCAACTAGTTCATAGTGAGAATTGGACCCTAAACTAAAGTGTTACCATGTTACATTATTTTTCACTGTTAATTCATGTTCATTTATAATAAATTAATGATAATATATACAGGTTGAAATGTTAAAAATGCTTGAAAGTATTGTCATTTGAAGTGTGATATTGCCAAAGATATTGCATTACACCCTAAAAGTAATTAATTGCACTACTTGGTTACTTTTTATGGAAAGTAATGCATTACATTACCTTTGGGTGACTTTTTCTCACCTAGGCTGGGCTTGTTATATATAACAAAAAAGTTATATTTATTTTGCCAAATGTAAAGGCCTTTTCACACCAAAAGTGAAATGAATAAGCCTCAGGCTGAAGGAAATGGAAATTCACACCTGAACAGTAGAGGGTGCAGCTCAAACAAACCATTCAGCTGTGAAAACACATGAAACACAAATGTGATGTTTATATAAAGTCATTTTTGCTTATTAATATGGCATATCGTTGAAAGTCAGCAGCAAAGACTTTGGTTAATAAAGTGAGATTAAAGCTCAGAGCTGGTAACCAGAAGGCTGCTTTTATCCCCACAAATCACCACAAGCTATGATCCATCAACATTGTTTCATGGTGCAAGGCTCTTAACCCTTGGGTGGCTCCAATTGGACTGCCCCTTTAATGAGCTTGTGATGACATTCTAAGAAGTGCATAAACAAATGTATGCACACTGTCATGTGGTGATAATTTTCGACAATTCTATTGCTTTGTGTGTTTCCTGTAAGAGCAGTAACTTAGTCTCACAGTTCTTCAATTGAAACAGATGGCACTGGATTCACTTTGTGGGTGTTTACCTCTATTTCCAGGCTTTGGCGTGGTGGCAGACTCTCTTATCCTGTTTTTATTAGTTTTCTCTTCGGAACAGGGAGTCATATCAATAAGAAAATTTGCATGCCTACCCAGAGCGGCAGTCTGTGATGGAACAGTAAAATAAAAAAAAAAGTCTGTCAGGGAAGTCATACTAGGTTTTTTAGGATTCATTCTACGGCACTACCTGTGGTGCCCAAAGCTCGTAAAATCACCCAGCGCTGCTTTTATGACAATGCCAGCTGCTCAGTGATGGTTTGGTGTTTCCCTAACGAGCAACATGCAATGTGTTGCTTCTCAGCAACATGAGTGGAACGCTCCAATGTATCTCACAGGGATTTTGGGTGCCAGATATGCCATTTGAATGGAAATATTGACATTCTGAAATGGAGACAAAGGGAGATAAAGAATGGTTTAGGTAGCTTATATATACATCATGCATTTGTCCCAGTCTTAAGCATCAGATTGACTTTTTTATTTCACAAACCATGCAAATAAATGTTCTTAGCTTTAGGGAAACTTACTGTCTGTGAAGGGTCCAAGCTTATAGTTTGAACTCAATCAACCATTACTGGGGAAAAAAAAAAAAAATCAAGCCTCAAGCTGAAATATTATGAATGTAACTGGCAGCTGGAGTCAGATAGTATGTGGTCCAGTGAGAATTGCTCTGAATTCCGGCTGAAAACCTAGTTCAAGCAAATGTGGATGTTTTTGGTGTGCTGCATGCTGTGTGTGTTCTAGTTCCCTTAGAGGCGTCAAAATGTACTTAAGACACAATAAAAAAACTGCATTAGATATCAAGCCAAATTGCATTTTTTATATTGTATTATATAGCAAATATCATATATTAAAATAATAATATTATTATATTAATATATTTAACGTAAGAACGAGTCTGGCCATTTTTAACTTGAATTTGTGAGCCTTCTGCTTGATATTGCAAACTGGTAAATACATTGGTTTACAGTGTTGGGAAGGTTACTGTGGAAAGTAATAGGTTACAGATTACAAGTTACCCTATTTAAAATGTAATAAGTAGTGTAACTATTTCGATTACTTTATTAAAGTAATGTAACTGATTACATTTGATTACTTTTTGATTACTTTTCTAAATTTCTAACGAATGTTTTCAACTGTTAATCATTTTCAAACATTTAAACCAGGCAGGCTTAACCTCTAAAAACAGATAGTTATATTTAGTTATATTTAAGAGAAAACACACAATTCTAGATCATTATACTGTACTAGATCATTATACATTATACTGTAAAAACATGATGTTTTTCTTCTTACTGGTATAAAAGAGTAAAAATCTGCATACTATTCTTTTTACCGCTATGTGTGTGTGAAGGGAAAACATATCATATACCATATAAGGCTTAATATTGATTTCTCACTAACAGAAGCAAGAATAGATTCTAGTTTCATACTCACTGACAACCCAAACAGACCCAACAGTGTAGCTGTCATAACATGCATGGTATTGTTTTTTGTTTTTAAATAAAGTTATATTCCACCTAAAATATTGTTTAGACTCAATGGCCAATTGTGGTGTGTTAGTAGTTAAATAGCTCTAATTTGCAAGTCAAAACGGGAAAAAAACGAATAGAGAGATTTGTCCACTAGGTGGCGTTTAAGGTTAACATTCATCATAGCATTGTTGATAGCATTTTAATAGTTGGCAAACATATTTTGCACTGAACTGTTATTTGCACCATTTTCTTATTTCTGGATGAAATGATTTTTAAATTTCCAGCACTGGAATGCATTTTAATCACTCATGGTGTCAGTTCTCAGATAGGTTGTAGCCTAAAGTTTTCAGCGGCGATGTGGATTGATGTAAATGGCAGACGTGGTGCTGCAAATTCAAACAAGAGAGCCAATCAAAAGCATCAGAATAGCATCGCTTTACTAAACAGCCTTTAAATGGCAGGAGACATTGTGCACATCAAAAACAGGCAAAGCAACAAATTAATATTATTCAACATATCCTAGCTTTTTACAGAATATATTCAGATGTAACCGCCTTTGTAATCGTTCACATTTTCATAAGTAACTGTAATTTAATTACACATTTTTTTTCTCAGTAACTGTAACCGATTACTGTTACATTTATTTTGTAATTATTTTTTGTACTCCTTTACATGTAACTAGTTACTCCCCAACACTGCTGGTTTATAGCGCAAATAGTTTTACAGTTTACTATTATTCTAGTTATTTATATATATACCAGCCAACAAATCATAAGTCCTGCACATTCACAGAAAATTGCATTGCAAAATAAGGTGGATACTGTTCAAAATGAACAACAACAACAACAACAACAAAGTATTGTGCTTAGTTGTCAGCTGTTAGTGGAAGATTTCCTATGGTAATGTGATGAGTAAAGATTGATAACTATACCTGTGGTTGCTCTGATTGAGTGAATCATTAACATTTACATTTGCATGCCACATTTTATTTGATATTTTGATATAATACAATAAAATCCATATATTTTTAAAGTGTGGCTTAAGGTTTTAAATACTTTTTAGAGCCAGAGCAGCTTACAGGGATGTAGGTGCAATGTCTGTGTATTCTTGCTTACTATTGTGTCAAGAGGATTTTACAAGTCTGCATGGTTGATTTATTGTTCTCCCTGCAGCACTGCAATAAGTGCTGCTATCTAAACTACAAATCACACATTTAAAAGTTCTCATCTGACATCCCCCTTAAGAGAAACTGACAGTGGGCAGAAAACCTGAACCTTTCCAGCTTCATCCGAATTCATTTAGACCCCTGGGTGTATACGATATTGGAATACTAACTTTAGGGACTCTGTATCAGGGAAACAGGTCTATTTAGCTCAAATGAATGAATTAATTAATTCATAGGGAATTTTGAAAGAGTCTATTTTACGACCGAGCAAATGACTCATCCAGCGTTCATTGAACGGGCCGTAACTATCAACTCTGCAGCGGATATTAATATCCACACAACAGTGAAACACTATTTAACAGCCAGGTAACTTAGATCAGCAGTTTAAGACATTAAATTCGTAAGCACATAACACAAGAACACTTATCTTTAAATACACACAAAACTTTGATTACTCTAACACGTAAAACTAATATCTAACACAAACACGCACACACACATTCACACGCGTTGCAGAAAGGGAAAAGAAAGTGAGGAAAGAATGAGTTTTAAGAGAGAGAAATGATGAAGTCCCAAGTTTCTAGCAATATATGCATTTATAACACATGACCTGACTGAACCACTGATCATTAACTTAACCCTCCTATCGTTGCTTAGGCGGGTTATTCAATTTGATATCAATGCACCAGTTTCAGTTTAGAATCTGGAGGTTACTTGCATTTGTATCTAGTGTCGTCTTTGAATGGGGATTCCCTTTTAGGTCCTGGCTGGAGAGGGGTTTCCCAAGTTCAGTGATTCTCTGAGGGTCTTGTCGTGTCTTTTGATCGACGTCTTGGGAAGCCAATCACGTGGCGTGTTGGCAGCTGGATCTGGATGGATGGAAAGTCTCGTGGATGTTTGAAGTTGAAGCGCGCTCGCTGGAGATTCGTCGAGAGAAACTTTGCGGCGAAACTTAACTTAGAACACGAGACTCACGGAAAAGAAAATGAGAGGAGAGTTTTAGATGGCTTGAATGAATTTAACCCATTTTCTCAGATCCTGGTCTGCCACGATCATCTGATAGTCTGTCCTTGGACTTCTCTTAGTAAACTTCTTCAACTGCACTGATTTCTTTTTGAACCGATTTCAACTGCAACTCAGCTGTACTGATTTCTTTGTTCGTGTTTTAAGATTAAACTAAAATTTGATTGCCCATCCTCCTGGATGGATTGGCCAATTGGGAATCATCTTTGGTTCAGAGGTGACTGTCTCTCCACCCTCCCCCCCCCCATAAATTATGTTATCTGTGGTCTCTTACTTTCCTGCTCTAAGCAGAGAGTAAATTTAGACCTGATTTCTTATTATAAGAACATGATACATTCTAAACAAAATTCAATCAAACCATCTTTTGAAATATAAACAAACAAACAAAAAGATACCAAGAAAGGTACACTTTCGACCACTCGTTCACTACTTATACAATTACAGGAATTGTGAGTGTTTTTATATATATATATATATATATAAAATGGTCACGTGTATTGTTTATAGACATGATATAGAATTATGCAGTTGAAAGCTGTTTGACTGCCAGTCCGACGAACAATCCTTTGAACGATTTGATGCAGTTTATATGCAACAAACAATTTCTGTGGGTTTTTTCTGTGGAAAGAAAAAACTGTTTCTAACCGTGTCACTTCAGAGTTCATTTAAAGGTCATTGAAACAGCAGAGATCTGGTTTGTTTCTTTGTCTTGTGATCAAACTACTTCGTTGTTATCTTTTGGGGTGGCTCAAAGTTTGTCAGGCAGTAAAGCACTTAGCTGGGGTTTTGTGAGCTTGGTGCAGACTGACCGGCGTCCACTTCAATTAAGGCCATAAATTGTTGATTTGTTGAGTTGAGTTTTGTGTGGAATTATGCCCAATCGAATCATCTGGAAGATTAATTTGTGTCTGATGCGTCCACAATTCCTACATAACGCATGCCATTTTCTAACTCATCCTTAAAAAGTTGAGCTTTGGTTCTGATGTAAGGAACACAAGTTTGAGTCTGACTTTCCCAATTTCATTACCCTCCATTGCCCCCATTTTTTCCTGTCCTTTCTCTACTGTCACTATCAATAAAAAAAGTGGCATCAATATGACCAACAAACTATTTCAGATGGGCAAAAAAACATGTAAAATGAAGAGACGGTAGCAAGGCATACAGACATTTTCGAGATGATGTACCTCATCTCGAAAATAATCTTGTTCCTAATATTGTGTTGGTCCCCCTTTTGCTGCCAAAACAGCCTTGACCTGTGCTGAGATCTGGGAAATTTGGAGGCCAAGTCAACACCTCAAACCCTTTGTTGTGCTCATCAAACCATTCCTGAACCATTTTTGCTTTGTGGCAGGATGCATTATCCTGCTGAAAGAGCCACAGCCACCAGAGAATACTGTTTCCATGAAAGGGTGTATATGGTCTGCAACAATGCTTAGGTAGGGGGTACGTGTCAAAGTAACATCCACATGGATGGCAGGACCCAAAGTTTCTCAGCAGAACATTGCCCAAAGCATCACACTGCCTCTGCCGGCTTGCCTTCTTCCCATAGTGCATCCTGGTGCCATGTGTTCCCCAGGTAAGCAACGCACACGCACCCGGCCATCCACGTGATGTAAAAGAAAATGTGATTCATTAGACCAGGCCACATTCTTTCATTGCTCCATGGTCCAGTTCTGATGCTCACATGCCCAATGTTGGCGCTTTTGGCGGTGGACAGGGGTCAGCATGGGCACTCTGACTGGTCTGCGGCTATGCAGCCCCATACGCAACAAACTGCGATGCACTGTGTATTCTGACACCTTTCTATCAGAACCAGCATTAACTTCTGGAGCAATTTGAGCTACAGTAGCTCGTCTGTTTGATCAGACCACAAAGACCAGCCTTCGCTCCCCACGTGCATCAATGAGCCTTGGCCGCCCATGACCCTGTCGCCGGTTCACCACTGTTCCTTCCTTGGACCACTTTTGATAGATACTGACTACTGCAGACCGGGAACACCCCACAAGAGCTGCAGTTTTGGAGATGCTCTCACCCAGTCGTCTAGCCATCACAATTTGGCTCTTGTCAAACTTGCTCAAATCCTTACGCTTGCCCATTTTTCCTGCTTCTAACTCATCAACTTTTAGGACAAAATGTTCACTTGCTGCCTAATATATCCCACCCACTAACAGGTGCCGTGATGAAGAGATAATCAGTGTTATTCACTTCACATGTCATAATGTTATGCCTGATCGGTGTATATTGGCAGTGTAAGGTCTTAAAGTGCCCCTATTATGCTATTTTAAAGTTTCCTAATTTTGTTTTGGAGGTCTCTAACAACAGGTTTATATGCATCAAAGGTCAAAAAAAGTTTCATTTTCTCATAATATACACATCACCACAGTGTTCAATGATTATCAAACGACTCGATGGATGAATCAGTCTCTCTAAATCCCTCCATTCCAAGTGCCTACTCTGCTCTAAATGGTCAGACGGCCCAGTCTGTTGTGATTGGTCTACCTCGTACAGCGCGTATTTCGGAAACAAACGCCCATTACCATAACTGAACTCCAGCTCCGTTCAGGAGGCTTCCTGTTCCTAAAGCTCAGCGATTGTACACACTGTAAAGACAGTAATGATGACGTTGATTTTACATCAATCCCAGCGCGAGTCCGAATCGATGAAGAAACAATGGAAGAACTAATTTTTCAACCCGAACCTTGAGCAGGACGTTTCTCAGTGATGCTACTCCGTTTGAGGTACATTATGAGGTGTTTCAACAGTAATTCCTCACCATCAGCATGTGCGTGCGCGTGTGTCTAATGTGGGAACTGTATCAATAACAGTGCATACGTTAGCCCAGCTGATGTAAACATTAACGTTTGCAAAACAAATCTTGCTCCATTCTTTATCTTTACTCAAAGTAGTAAGAATGACAGACAATCTGCACTAATAGACACAGTTTTAGGTAATAGTGGCCCACAGCTGATTTACAGTAGGTTTAGCCGGTTAGCCAGATACTTACAAAATATGAAACACAATAAACACATTGTAGAGCACAGCGTCTTCTCGACATGATGCTATCCAATATCCGCTGCAGTGTTCAAGGTTTCCCTGGTCTGTGCACGGCGTGCGCTCGCAATAAGTGGACGGGCAATATGCTAATGTTTCGTCGTGACATCACAACGAAACGGCTTAGGACTCGTTTGAAAAACGATTAGTTTGACTCAGAGTCGACTCTTACTTTTGAGAGACAATAACTTTATATACGCTGCACTTTCAGATTTAAAACTTTGCAGGATGTTTTCATTCGCTTAGAACTATGTTACACACTACATGAAAGGTAATTTTCAAAAATCCATAATAGGGGCTCTTTAAAGGGATTAGTTCACCCAAATAAACACAAATAAGACAATTTTGGATATTCAAAATTTTAGAATTTTATTTTTTTGGGGGGTGAACTATCCCTTTAAATGGTCATTCTAGGCTTTAGGATTCGGATTATCATAGACCTACCATTCAAGTATCTCAGCTGTCCAGTTGGATATGGAGACATATTGAAGTATTTGAAGAGTGATGACTAAGCTGTTTTCTGATTGTCCTGGCAGATTTGAAAAACTGCTGAGTGACAGTTCTCCCTGGAGCAAAGGATTACATTCTTCCACAGTTCAAGAAATCTTGTCTTTGACCACCAGCCAAAAAATGTCTACTGCAGTGTGTGCTGCAGCAGTCAAACTCCTCGTAACTTATCCACAGTGGAAGTAAAAATACATGAATAATCAGAGCCATGGCCTAGTGGTTACAACTCATGCATGCTATGGGTAATGCATTACAAGTAGCATATTATGTAATTTTTGGAAGTAGAAAATGTAGAGTGTCACTTTTTTAATTTATGCTATATGCTTCAGTTCAAATCCAATAAGTAACATGCATTAGTTTTCTATTTATCTCATTTATTCATTGACAAATCCAATTGAAAAAACTCTCCCTTCCCCAAGATAGTCACATTGCATGCATGTCTAGACTGCAAATGAGAAGCACAAAACAAAACTGTCATCATGATCAACAAAAAAAATCTACGAACTTTTCTAAATTGTGCGATGTCCTGCCAAGTATATCACTGCCATATGGAAGAGTGCATTCATTTCATAAAAAGTTACAAAGTAACACATAAAAACAATGCAGGCCAAGTTGGAGTTGGGCAGAGGGTTTTATGATCTTTTCCTCACCATGATTTTTGGTCCTCCCTTTTCTATTTATTCTATATATATCAAGAAAAAAATGCTCTATAATTCACTTAAATGTACAGACAATTAACACATTAACATAATTTGCAAGTAAAAGTTGAATATTTAAATAGTTCTTCCAGTTTGTGGAATTTCACACACAGACCAGCCACTAGTCATGAGCTGAAAACTGAGCAAAACACGGCATTTGATCACTGGATTTACAAAAATCATTTCACTTTTTAAGAAGCATTTTCTCAACATTGCAACATTATCTAATCAGCTCCTGACAAAAACATTAATTATTATTTTACCACGTATTACTGTCTTTGGAAGGCCTTTGTCTTTCAAACACATTAAAACTTACAAATCAATTGTTATATTAACATGCAATGCAGGGATTCCCTAACTTTTTTGTCAGCTTAACCTCTTTGACCAAATATATTTACTTGAAATACCCCCTGAGATTTTAAATTAATAAGTTTGGGCAATAATAAAATGATGTCAATAATAATAGTAATAATAATAATAAATAAATAAATAAAATTAAGTTCACGATTCTCTGATGTCAGTTTATGGTCACATGACATGCAGGTAAACAAATAGAATGTTATCTTTTTAGTAAGTGTTTTATTTTATTTTAAATTATTTATTTACATTTTTAATGTTATGATTTAATGACTTAATAGCTTACTTAATAGCTTAACTCACAAATCCCTGCAGTTCCATCACGAACCCCAGTTTGGGAAAGCCTGATGTAATGTAATGTTTAATGCATGTAAAGTTGTTGATAACAAAGAAAGCCATATATTCTCTTTCTCTTTTTTTTTTTTTTTTTATATCAATATGTTACTAATATCAATATAAGATTATCCTATTCAAATCAATGTGATAAAATAGTTAGGTCAAAAGTAATCTAAAAGTAATCAAAAAGTTTATATTATATTATTTATATTATTACTGATTATATTACCTTAAATGTATAGGATTATGTCACAAACTGTAACTACAATTTTGTCATGTAATTTTGAATCCGACTACAATTTGTAAGTAATCTACCCTCTTAAGTAACTACTAACTACAGAATTGTTTGATTTAGACTTTGTTTGTTATAAAAGACAAACCTTGTCTTTGCTTTTTACATGAGACACAAGGCAGGGCGTCTATGATTTTAACAGATCAACTTCCTTCTTGATTCCTGAAATGGGAGAACAGATAATAGCCCTGCGACAGGGTGCATCATGGGAAGGAGCTTGTAACGGGGTGTCCAGATTGTGAAGAATGATGCCAACTCCAGTCAGACTGGTGCGGGAGTTTCGTGGGAGTAGATGAGTATTTTTAAAGCAATGATTAAGAGATGGAGATGAGAGGTAGCATTTTTCCCCAGAGTCCTAGTATTGTCGGAGTGGCTACGTTTGGGGGAAAGGGATGATTTGTCTTCACAGGGAGTTGACAATTGGAACAATGCAGAAGCCCATGTGGCTTGTCATTGTAATTAAGAAACATGAACTAAACCCTTGACACCATGGGTGGTGGTTGTCTACTTTTGTGGAGCTTAGTCTGTGTTATATGTCTAATAATAAGTAAAAGTATAGCATGCTTCATAATCAGACTAATGCAGTCTAGAAACTCTTTGAAGAAAAACGCTTGAATATTTGTTTCTGCCAGTTATTTTTTCCCCGCACTGAGGTTTTGAAAAATTCATTGAAAATCACCCTAACCCGTGATGTAAACCTTCATTCATTTTCAAAAATTTGCTTACACTTTATTTTGTGTCCTTTTTACAGTGTAATTATACATTTAAGTACTGAGTAATATTAATTAACTACATGTACTAGGTTTAGTTGCATGTAATTATGTATAATTTACTGTTATAACTTTAGCAAGCACATATACCACGTGTAACAAGGACACTATAAAATAAAGTGTTACCAATAATTAAATTATTGGAGTCAGTTATTCTGCTTATACCACAGTTGACACATGTACATGTTTATTTCAAGACATTTTTCAAGTTTCCATCACTAAAGCTACCTCTTTATGCCACGAATAAAATTTCTCCCATAAAAACCGGCCAAGTCGAAGTGATTTGCAATCGTTACGTGGTCAGCAATCCTGGAACTACTTCAAAGCTGTGCAATCAACACATCAGCCAGTCAGAATCAAGAACTGAACAATGCAATTGGTATAAAATTATATAGATAATACACATTTTACCATGACTGCTCACTATCCTGCATGTTTGAGCATCAAGCGGGCCTGTCCATAAAATATTACCCCATGAAAATCACATGAGAGGAGGTGATAGAAATGTCAAATTCAGTCAAAGAGAGACAGGAAGCAGAAGAATCCTCATGAAATGCAAAGGCATCTGGTTAAATGTTACATGGCCCCAGAAACAGGTTTTATTAAGCTTTCTGAAGGTGAAAATGCTAGCTAGCCATAAATTCTTGGTGGCTTGAATAATATAGCCTATATTAGCAATTAACTCTAAAAAGGTTATAGTTTATTCGCATATGATTTTTTTGTCCATTGTTTAAATGTGCCTGGTGACGGAATTTATCCTGTTGAGTAATTCATATCAAGATTTTAAGGTCTAGTGTTAACCCATTTGAGACTTCTACATCATCAGCAAGCATCCTTATTAGCATATCATTAACATTTCTCGAAATGGGAAAAATAAACAGTTGAGCCATTTTTCAGTGCATGTTTCTTGTATATTCAAGCAATTCTCAAGACAAATATGCTGATATCATTACCAGCTTTATAAAATGGGTATGGTCATATTAAGGCAAAATAGAGCTATTTTCTATAGGTTTACAGAAACTGTGCTTTTACAATGCCTGCAACATTTTCTCTGGCTGCAGTAGTGTTGTTGGAACGCAACAATGTATTGTGTCTTTTCTCTCATCTTCAGCCAATGGAGAATTTCCTCCGGTGGCTCCCATAAGCCCCACGCAAGTGCTGTTCACACCAAGCTATGAGAACATCAAGACCACTACACCACTCTATGGGCCTGGAGCGTCTACAGATTGTGAGTTTTAGCTACTTTCATGTGCTTCTGTCTTTTTTAAATTGTTTCTAACTTTTATCTAGCTTGTTCAGACTGAAATTTGCCCCAGTGTGATTTACAAGTCTGAAGTTTGGTGCAAACCACGTTTATTCTTGTTATTGTATTGAAACTGTACAGTACATGAGCGCTAAAACAAACACATTTTCAGTCATTTTTCAAATGGTCTGTTTTAACTAGTCTCTTACGGCTACCCATGCCCGGCTCCAGAGGGTTGCCCCCCCCCATAGACATCCCTGTGCCCCCCCTCTGGGCCGAGGGAGACGGACTTGATACTATAGTGTGTAATTTTCTCACTTAAACCACTGCCTGCTGTAGCTTCTGATTGCTTTCAGAGGGAAAAGCTGCCCATGACTGCTGGTCTGTTTTCTTCGTAATAATAGCATATTAGCGAAAAAGAGTTGGCAAATGATCCAGTGCGTATCAGTGTTTTCACTCTGGAGAATGTTCAATTATTCCATTTACAACTAGTTTTCACAGCGGTGAGCAGCCAATCACAGACATGTTTGTTGATTTCTTGAACGCAATGACCAATCACAGGTGTTTAAGTTAGAATCCACTCACCGTTCAAGTTTTTGTCCAGAGTTCTGCATGCTCGCAAATCCTCTCTAACAAAGTGTAAACATTATGTAAATAAGATCCATCGTGTACTCAGCTTCACTGATTGATATAATGGAACTTTGTGAGATTGCGATGAATGAGTGACAGCTTTTTAGTGATTATAAAGGGAGCGATATTTGTGCAGCATTTAGGCGATATAATTAATATAATATATTCAGAATTTGAATAAAGCTTTTGTTTTTATTCATGCTTGACAAGCGGCCACATATACGGCTCAATAGAAAGTTCCATCTGCATATAAATGCAGGATTCACTCTAAATATTGCTATGAATGACACAGTGATAACCATTTAGCAAAGGACGAGACAAAAATACCCCGAAGAATATTTCAGAAGCACCCTCTGTGATTTGATTCTGGAACTGGGCCTGGTCCAAATGTAATGGATTTAGGCCAGTAAGAGCTGTGCATGTAAACCTCACTCCCCTTGCCTCAAGAGGCGCGCTAGCAACTGACGCAAGAGACTGTGGTCTTTAGCATCCTTTGTGCGGTTATGCTGGGAAGTGTTGGTTGTGACTTATCTTGAAACTATTTCATGGAAATCTATTCTGGAAATTTCATGGAACTATTTCATGGAAATCTAATCTAATCAACTCCTTTACACATTTTATAAGCTCTTTAAGAGTTCTCAGCTGGTCAAAATACCATCATATGTAGGCTGCTACGCACATACAACGAGTGCATTTAGCCCAGCACACAGTATTGTTTTGGATATTCGGTAAGTACGCCATAAAAGCCAACCAATCAGGTTGTGAATGTATCCATATGCCTTTAGGTTCGGTATCTTTAGATTCTGTGTTAAAAATGCTGATGTTGAACGCAAGGCGACCAGGAATAAATGTTTTTTTTGGTCCGGACCAACCGAACTACAAGTGTGAACACATCCTAAAACAGCCATCTAGGGGTGCGTTTCCCAAAGTAATGTTAGGGGTGCGTTTTCCCAGTAATGTTAGCCAAATATGGTCGCAATAAGTTTCATCCTTATCGACATAGTTCAACAAATCTGTGTTTTCCTGAAGCAGTTGTTCCAATGAACATTCGCAAACAGCATAGCATACTTGTGTAAACTTAGTGACCAATGGTTAGAAGCATAGTTTCTTGTCAGTATGACGTGGACTTATGTCGGATTCAGACTATACAATATCAGGCGGTTTTGGCACGATTCGCTCGATGTAGGGTGTCGTGGTGATTCGTGAACAACAATGGGTGTCAGGGCGCAAGAATTGATTGTTTTATCTCGTATATTGTGTTATAGCGGACGACAACCCACGCCGTGCCTGCGCAGCTTCACGACGTCCCGACAGAAAGACTAGCATGTTTACTCCACAACGGGTTCCTTCACATCTGTGACATTGACTAATAGGAGCACAGAAGCTCTTCCGTACACAGCTTTCAAACATGGCGAAACGAAAGGGAGACGATGGTATTGGTGCTGCTAGGTGGAATTATGCAATGGAGGAAAGGTTTGTGGAGCTATGGCAACAATACTCCTGCCTTTGTTTCCTCGAGGGACTCCCACGACAGAGTGAAAAAAGATAAATGCTGGCAAACGATAGCATTTATATAGCGATAGCGGAGGCGCTTCAGCAACCCGGTGAGCACTAGAATTAGCATTAAGCTAATACAACCATTTGTTTACGCTCTTGTTTCCGGAAGTCAGTCACTAGTTCCGCCTTCTCGATGACATCACGCATGTCGTTAAAGATGGCATGTGATGTTGTCCACGACACGACAAGAATTCAGGAGTCAAAACTGCATAATCTGACACAGTGACTATCATAACACTAAAATATTGTGTAGTCTGAACCCGGCATTAAATATATCTTGCTCTTGGGCACAATAAGTAACATAATGTGTATTACATTCAATATCTTTCATTCTATTTACAAAATATATTTAATTTAATATATATATAAAAGGGAACACACAGTGACTCAAACATTAAAAAAAGCAAAACAAAAATAGTTTATTTGCTTATTATTTATTTATTTATTTCGATTAAAAATAACTAAATTGCAATAGAAAATCAACATATTAAAAAAAAATAAAAATAAAAAACCTACATGAATTGTCAACTATAACAACCTAATAATAAGTATTGGGGTAATGTTAATTGAAACTATTTTATACACACAAAATAGTTTCTCAAGTATTGATAAATGCATATTTTGATGACATGGATGTCAGATCCTAACAACACTCCTAATTCCTGACAAAGGTAGCATTGTGCATTTTAAACACTCTGGAATCTTTGTTTTCACAGCAAGTTATGAGTTATTCACTGCAAACATTAAAACACCTAATTCAAAGTCCAGACCACATAATTCCTTCTGAGCATACTGAAATTGTTGAAATGCTTGAGTACACCAAATATGTTGGATTTCTAATGGATTTAGAAGATGAATGCTTATGAACAGAGGCTCAGATGCCCTCTCTCGCTCGCTCGCTCTCTCGCTCTCTCTCCCGCTCTCTCTCTCTCACTCTCTCTCTCTCTCTCTCACGGAAGTGCACTGCAGAGAAAAGAAAGTGTGCCATCTACTGGACTATTTCTGCACCATTTTTTTTCTCAAATCACACAGTGTTGAAAGGCCAGTTGCAACATCTAAGGGTGCTTTTACACTACAGCTTTTGGTGCACACCTGAGTGCATGTGACGTCAGAGTTTGGTTCATTTGGTTAGTGTAAATGTGGATTTCAAAACACACACACCAGGGAATCTCACTGAGTCTGCTTAAAAATTGTCTGGAGAAGTAAGAAGCACAAGTCATGTCATAATCCGTACCAAATAATGGAAATGCTATTGGGGTCGTTCCTACAGTCCTACAGTGGATTTTGAACTGAGCAGGGCTGCATTTCCCAAAATTTTTGCATTTTTGTAAGCCTAAATTGATCGTAGGACAATTGCCACCCAATGGTCTCTACAATCAACTTAGGCTTATGATGCTTTTGGGAAATGCAGCTCAGGTTTGTTAAAATTTCAGTTATTTTTCAGTCTTATCAGAGGAAGAAAATGATCAGAAAAACACTGGTCAATATATAATAATAATCATTGGTCTAGGAAATTTGTCCACTGCTGTTTCATATCCAGTATCCACGTTTTATGCTAGTAGATAATTATTCTAAATATAAGGAAAATAAAGTTTATAAATGATACTTACTTTGTTCTTGGAGTTGCTTTCCCTCCAAGGAAATTATGACATTTCTAGCAAGTCATGTCAGGCACTTTTTTTCAGGCATGTCAGGCACTTCATGTCAGGTACTTTTTGTGATTTTTCGCCTCTTCATGGCGGATCGCTTCCTGTATTCCTCAGTTGTAAGTCGCTTTGGATAAAAGCGTCTATTAAATGAATAAAAGTAAATGTAAATGTCATGTGATTTAGAGCATATGCTTAAGCTTTTAAAGGGCAAGTAGCATCAATGTAAAAGGGTGAACTGAAGTTTAAAAGAAAAACAAATTTCATGGTTTTTACAGATTAAGGGCCCTATTTTAACAATCTAAGCGCATGGGCTAAAGCGCACAGCGCAAGTGCACTTAGGGCGTGTCCAAATCCACTTTTGCTAGTTTAACGACAGGAATAATGGTCGCCGAGCGCATGGTCTAAAAGGGTTGTACCTAGTCTCTTAATGAGTCATGGGTGTGTTTTGGGCATAACGTGCAATAAACCAATCAGAGTCTCATCTCCCATTTCCTTTAAAAGCTAGTTGCGCTTGCACCATGGCGGATTCGCTATTTACATGGTGGAATATAGACACCCTAAACCTGACGAGTCAGTTTAAATACATGTGTGTATTGCCACAATTGGTTAAATAATTAGCCAATTTCATTCGTCATTACTGCAAATAGGTAATTCTGATACATGCAATGACTATCCATTATGACATGTAGGCATTTTTATCTTTATGTACACAATAATAATCTTTTACATTGTAATCCTTTTACTTTTAATATTTGCCATGTTTATGTGCCCTCCTATAGGCGCATATTACTAATGCACCCTTTAAATAACAAAAAATACTGACTTTAGAGCAGGTTTTTGTTTGTCAATGGCGCAGTCGTTTTCAGTTCCTCAAAATAGCAACGCACCAACAATGCACCTGAACACACCTCGTTTTCAGACCAGCACGCCTATGGGTGAACAGATGAGTGAAAGTGCATTTGCTATTTAAACAACGTGGCGCTGCGTCGGGCTGAAACTAGCAAAAAACATTTGCGTCGCACCTGGCCCCTGTATGATAGGGCCCTATGTGTGTCATAATAAATTGTATTTTATGTCAAGGAGTCAAATTATGTCAAATAAGTAAATTAATGTACTAATACTAGAAAGAAATGTACTAATATATGTAAGTTTTTATTTCAAAGTGAAGACTTATTTAATTATTCTTAAGTACTAATCATTATTAATTTGTGTTAATGGGGTACATCTATACATGGAAAACCATGTGGCATGAAAGTTAATTAACAGTTTATGTAAAATATGCAGTATTGTTTCATGGGGACATATAATCCACCAAACTGTAAGAATGACCCATTGATGATATACAGTGGGGAGAACAAGTATTTGATACACTGCCGATTTTGCAGGTTTTCCTACTACAAAGCATGTAGAGGTCTGTAATTTTTATCATAGGTACTCTTCAACTGTGAGAGACGGAATCTAAAACAAAAATCCAGAAAATCACATTGTATGATTTTTAAATAATTAATTTGCATTTTATTGCATGACATAAGTATTTGATCACCTACCAACCAGTAAGAATTCCAGCTCTCACAGACCTGTTAGTTTTTCTTTAAGAAGCCCTCCTGTTCTCCACTCATTACCTGTATTAACTGCACCTGTTTGAACTCGTTACCTGTGTAAAAGACACATGTCCACACACTCAATCAAACAGACTCCAACCTCTCCACAATGGCCAAGACCAGAGAGCTGTGTAAGGACATCAGGGATAAAATTGTAGACCTGCACAAAGCTGGGATGGACTACAGGACAATAGGCAAGCAGCTTTGTGAGAAGGCAACAACTGTTGGCGCAATTATTAGAAAATGGAAGAAGTTCAAGATGACGGTCAATCTCCCTCGGTCTGGGGCACCATGCAAGATCTCACCTCGTGGGGCATCAATGATCATGAGGAAGGTGAGGGATCAGCCCAGAACTACACGGCAGGACCTGGTCAATGACCTGAAGAGAGCTGGGACCACAGTCTCAAAGAAAAACATTAGTAACACACTACGCCGTCATGGATTAAAATCCTGCAGCGCACGCAAGGTCCCCCTGCTCAAGCCAGCGCATGTCCAGGCCTGTCTGAAGTTTGCCAGTGACCATCTGGATGATCCGGAGGAGGAATGGGAGAAGGTCATGTGGTCTGATGAGACAAAAATAGAGCTTTTTGGTCTAAACTCCACTCACCGTGTTTGGAGGAAGAAGAAGGATGAGTACAACCCCAAGAACACCATCCCAACCGTGAAGCATGGAGGTGGAAACATCATTCTTTGGGGATGCTTTTCTGCAAAGGGGACAGGACGACTGCACCGTATTGAGGGGAGGATGGATGGGGCCATGTATCGCGAGATCTTGGCCAACAACCTCCTTCCCTCAGTAAGAGCATTGAAGATGGGTCGTGGCTGGGTCTTCCAGCATGACAATGACCCGAAACACACAGCCAGGGCAACTAAGGAGTGGCTCCGTGAGAAGCATCACAAGGTCCTGGAGTAGCCTAGCCAGTCTCCAGACCTGAACCCAATAGAAAATCTTTGGAGGGAGCTGAAAGTCCGTATTGCCCAGCGACAGCCCCAAAACCTGAAGGATCTGGAGAAGGTCTGTATGGAGGAGTGGGCCAAAATCCCTGCTGCAGTGTGTGCAAACCTGGTCAAGAACTACAGGAAACGTATGATCTCTGTAATTGCAAACAAAGGTTTCTGTACCAAATATTAAGTTCTGCTTTTCTGATGTATCAAATACTTATGTCATGCAATAAAATGGAAATGTATTACTTAAAAATCATACAATGTGATTTTCTGGATTTTTGTTTTAGATTCCGTCTCTCACAATTGAAGTGTACCTATGATAAAAATTACAGACTTCTACATGCTTTGTAAGTGGGCAAACCTGCAAAATCGGCAGTGTATCAAATACTTGTTCTCCCCACTGTATAATTTGCATCCTTACATGCTCCCAATCACATGCATTATAGTATAACGGATATCCGCTCATCTCCAAAAAAAATTGCCTTGAAGAGCAACTTGCATTCTTTCCCAGACAGCAACATAGTGTCGACCTAGATCCAGCCCACATCTGGTGCACGTGCAAACCACACGTACCAGATGTGGGCCGGATCTGGCCGACACCATGTTGCTGTCTGGGTTGAATCAGGTGCCATTCTGTAATCAAACTGTGAAAACAAGCTAAAACATCCTCTGTAAAGATACTATATCCAGAGTTGAAATTTTCCTACATTCATGCTAAATGATCACAGTAAAACATTGCTTCACATTACCATGATTATCTACTGAATGTGAACATCAGTCTGTAAAAGACGTCTTCCACATGAACTTTGAAAATGTCCTACCAAATGCCATCATCACGGTGAAGACTGATCTGTTTGCCCACAGCATATACAGGTGTTCCTCTTATGTTCTTGCTCATTGGAGCATAGCCATTTATCAATATGGTGTGCTTGAGTGTTTGTGAAAGACTCCCACGGCATTTCAACCTTAATAAATCTGAACGAGCAGCTAATCTGCTATTCATCAGGACTCATTAGCAGAGCCTCAGTCACGCAAGGCGTTCTCTGTTGTAGTTCAGCTGTGAATGGTCAAAATGCATTGTCCAACTTTTCTCTGCAGTGTCTGACAAAGCAAAAGGAGGAACATTCAGTGTTCAGTGTTCACTCTTCTTGAATGGATAGCACTGCAAACGTGTTTTACGTGGTGGTGGGGGTAAGTCATTCTGCAATTTAGGATAGATCTCCATTAATGATAATATACACCGATCAGGCATAGCATTACGATCACTTACAGGTGAAGTGAATAACACTGATTATCTCTTCATCACGGCACCTGTTAGTGGGTGGGATATATTAGGCAACAAGTGAACATTTTGTCCTCAAAGTTAATGTGTTAGAAGCAGGAAAAATGGGCAAGCATAAGGATTTGAGGGAGTTTGACAAGGGCCAAATTGTGATGGCTAGACGACTGGGTCAGAGCATCTCCAAAACTGCAGCTCTTGTGGGGTGTTCCCGGTCTGCAGTGGTCAGTATCTATCAAAAGTGCTCCAAGGAAGAAACAGTGGTGAACCAGCGACAGGGTCATGGGCGGCCAAGGCTCATTGATGCACGTGGGGAGCGAAGGCTGGCCTGTGTGGTCCGATTAAACAGACGAGCTACTGTAGCTCAAATTGCTCCAGAAGTTAATTCTGGTTCTGATAGAAAGGTGCCAGAATACACAGTGCATCGCAGTTTGTTGTGTATGGGGCTTTATAGCCGCAGACCAGTCAGGGTGCCCATGCTGACCCCTGTCCACTGCCGAAAGTGCCAACAGTGGGCACGTGAGCATCAGAACTGGACCACGGAGCAATGGAAGAACGTGGCCTGGTCTGATGAATCCCGTTTTCTCACGTGGATGGCCGTGTGATGCTTTGGGCAATGTTCTGCTGGGAATCCTTGGGTCCTGCCATGCATGTGGATGTTACTTTGACACATACCACCTACCTTAAGCATTGTTGCAGACCATGTACACCTTTTCATGGAAACAGTATTCCCTGGTGGCTGTGGCCTCTTTCAGCAGGATAATGCGCCCTGCCACAAAGCAAAAATGGTTCAGGAATGGTTTGATGAGCACAACATAAGATTTTCTGGAGTTCTATTCTCGGCTGTTGTTTTCTTTAAACTCAAAGGAAAATCAAGTTGCACATCAATCTTCCCTTGATTCATATGGAGGACCAGGAGTGCCACTTAAAAATAAAATGAAGAATCAATTTATCAGTTTAATAATTCAAACATAAAAATCTATATAAATAAATCACTTTTAAATGGACAAATTAATAGACATATTTAAAGTTGTTTATTTAATTTGTGTTTTTAAATGTAGTTTAATAAAACAATAAATTAAATAAAAACATTTTAAATGTATAAATAAATACACATTTAAAACTGTTCATTTAATTAATGTTTTAAAACGTACATTAATAAAACAATAAAAAGTACATTAATAAATCATTTTAAATGCACATTTTAAATCGCTTTTTAAAAAAGCATTTGACAAACGCTTTTCTCTCTCTATTTGCCAATTTGTTTTTCTTTGTCGTTTTGCCAAATGCTTTTCTTTATCCATTTGTCAATCGAGTTAAAAAATGCCATTGGACAGTACACACGTAGGAGCAACCAATCAACTTTCGCCTCAGTTTGAAGAGCCAAACCCTCTCTCACTTGTAAAAGTAACACGCACTGTCATTGGACAGTTAGAAAAACTATACATCATTACAGCGGGAGTTTGAAGACGAGTTAGAGCGACGCAAAATGTCAGGGGGATCTGAACGTGTTTGGAGAGGGATTGTGGATGATTTGTTAGCTTTAGCTGATTTCTGCGAAAGAAATTCTCCTCTCGATTATTATTTTAAATATAGAAGAGTTTTACAGTTGAGGGAAGACATTGCAAACACAGCGGATAATTGTGGTTGTACAATAAATGGAAGGATTTAGATTAAGTTTGATGAGGCACAGAGTGTCATTCAACGACTCAATCCCTCGGAATGCAGCAGCCGTCACGATGTGATTGTAATTCCAAGCATTCTTGAACAACACCAGTCGTTGGATGTACCAAGATGTATTGGTGTGTCACTAAGGACAGTACGACGAAAACACATGATGCACATGATGGTTTAAGATATGTAAAATAAAATGTTTTATTAAGGATAGGCAGGTCGATTCTTGTTTCTGGAAAAAAAAATTCTGGTAAGAACCAACTTAACTGTAGTTAATATCCAGCCTAATGTTTCGACATAATACTACTAAGTCAGTCATGCGATTAAGTGCTGTAGTTAAACGCGTGCAGGCCTCTTAAGGCATGGTAGTCTGTTTAACTACAGCGCTCAATCGCATGACTGACTTCGTAGTATTATATAATATATACTTCGTAGTATTATATATCTAATATATAGTATGTCGAAACATTAGGCCGGATATTAACTACAGTTAAGTTGGTTACGTGAAGGGGAAAAACTCCCTAATGTGAGTGCTTTAAAGGGCAGTGAAGTCGGAATTTGTTAATATTGTAATGTAATTTTATTATGTAAATCTTTTCTGTAATACCTTACTATAATTAAAACATGCTTTGTTTTTAGGAAATGTGATAAAGATTTGATCTCTCATTGTCCAATGATAGTGCGTGTCAGTGAAAGTGAGAGAGGGTTTGGCTCTTCAAACTGAGGCGAAAGTTGATTGGTTGCTCCTACGTGTGTACTGTCCAATGGCATTTTTTAACTCGATTGACAAATGGATAAAGAAAAGCATTTGGCAAAACGACAAAGAAAAACAAATTGGCAAATAGAGAGAGAAAAGCGTTTGCACATTTAAAATGTGCATTTAAAATGATTTATTAATGTACTTTTTTATTGTTTTAAAACATTAATTAAATAAACAGTTTTAAATGTGTCTATTTATTTATACATTTAAAATGTTTTTATTTATTGTTTTATTAAACTACATTTAAAAACACGAATTAAATAAACAACTTTAAATGTGTCTATTAATTTGTCCATTTAAAAGTGATTTATTTATATAGATTTTTATGTTTGAATTATTAAATTGATAAATGGATTCTTCATTTTATTTTGAAGTGGCACTCCTGGTCCTCCATAGATTCAGTCATGGATAATTAATATAGCTTTGATCTTTTTTTGATAAATTGTGCAACTATTGGAATTTTCTGTCATGCCGCCACTCATCCTCTTGTTATCTCTCATTTTTCCTTCTCTTCTCTGTTCCTGCCCTCTCCCACTCCATCCTCCACTATCGATTTCTCCCTTTGCCACCATGGCACCTCATTTTGGCAAGTAAAGCCTAGTTGAATGGGGGAGTGTGCTTTATGCTGACTCAAATCTTCAGTGCTGTGGAGAGAGAGAGAAAGAGAGAAAGAGCGAAAGAGCATGTTCTTCTGTCAGATCAGCTCCCTCGGCCTTTGTCTCCTTGATTGCTTCCTCTGACTTTGTCTGCGTGATTGCTTCCCCTGATGAGAAAAAAAAGAGACGGGCCGCTAACCTCATGATGCACTGAGTGCCGCTGCTCAGCTTCCGATGACTCAGCCGTTTCCACCAATCAAACCTTCAAGATCTCTGATAAAAGGAAGTTGTATAAGGCCATAATTGGTGATATTTGTCTGGCACATAACATCTTTACAACTCAAATCTTTCTTTCACTTCAGATCTAATTACAGAACTCTATAGGTTCCTGGCAAGGAACTAAACTTTTATTCTGATGTTTTATTTGCAGACTTGGGTAGAACAACATCACGGCATGGAAAGGGGTACATTAGGATCAGCACACTCCTGTTTTGGAAGTATTTGGGAGTTTACTGGCCCAAAATGTCAAATGTCACTGGTAATATACAGAATGTTACCAATTATTTTATGCAATGTCCAATTATTGGCAAGTACTTTTCCACCTGCTCACATTGATGGCACTCTGTTCTGGTTATTCGTGTCGAAACTGGATTGGCCGCACTTACAGGTACAGGCCATTTGACTGGTTCCAGGTATGCAAATAGACCCCAACCTACCTTTATGAAAATGAAGTGCACTTAATTATACTGAATGTGCACTTGAAGTATACTTCAAATCTTAAAAGAATATGGTTACACTTTAAGGTGTCTGTGTTACAGTGCAATTATACATTTAAGTACTGAGTAACATTAACTACATGCACTTACTATAGGGTTAAGATTTAGGGTTTGGTTTAGGGTTAGTTGCATGTAATTATGCATAATTTATAGTAATTGCTATAGAAACTACATGTAACGTGTAACACTGTAGAAAAAGTGTTACTAAGAATATTAAAGACAACTGTACTTGCAGATAATTACTGTTTCTAAAGACTCTACAGTTCTGAAGTGTATTTTCTAATAACATCAAATTAAAAGTCTTATTTTACTAGTGCATTTCAAATCATTGTTTTAATAATCTTTTGTCATGCTTTAAAGGCACAATATAAGATTTTTGGATTAAAATATCCAAAAAACACTAGAACAGTTATATATTTTGTTATACATTTTTCCAAGAATGTTTAAATCCAGAGAAATATGCGATTTTAACCAGGAACGCACAGAGTAGCATTATAACACCTTTAAACACACTCAAATAATGTATCTAATATGATAAAACAGCGCTGCGTTAGCCCACATACGCATGAGCAGAAAGCGTGGAAGCGGTCGGCGGCGGCAGAATAAAAGCTCAGCGAAATCAAGGCGTCATCAAGCTACACCGAAAAATTACATATTGTGGCTTTAAAGAAATACACATTTTGATGTTCTGACTAACATATCAAAGCACATGTAAAGTACTTGATTATAATTTTAACTGTAGTTTATTTGATATAACATTTCAATTTAATATATTTTAAATGTACTAAATTCCAAATATATTTAAATACATAATATAAAAGTTTCAACAGAAATTAGATTGATGTGTATTTTAGTTCATATCATATGCGTGTCAGTACATTCGGCAGTATACACCACCATATATCAAAGACAATAGAATTATGAAATTACAAATAAAAATGTACTTAAATCCTACTTAAGTTGGGCAAAAAAATCAGCTACTTGCATTTAATAGAAATTTAAACTATAAAACATTTTTATTTAATTGCAATTAACATGCAGTTA
The DNA here is from genome assembly GCA_039654105.1 of Coreius guichenoti. Taxonomy (NCBI): domain Eukaryota; kingdom Metazoa; phylum Chordata; class Actinopteri; order Cypriniformes; family Gobionidae; genus Coreius; species Coreius guichenoti. The sequence goes on from CM077177.1 coordinate 37,398,287, forward strand.
AGTTTATGAAACGTACATTATGTCTGTGCATATTTATATTCTTTTAAAGTATAAGTATGTTAAGGTGTACTTCTTTTCCTCAAGGCTATGCACCATATGCCCGTTGTTATAGGACACCAATTAATAAAAAATAATACTGAAACAAAAGAATATTGAAATAAAACAGTGTCCTTGGCCAATTTACTTAGTTTCATAAACAAAGGCAATACATAGCACATTAAGATGACGTCAATCAGCCTCCTGATAAAACTGTCAGAAACATATTTATAATACACTTTAACCTTTAAAATCTTTGTGTGTGTGAGCATACTGTGTATCTTACTGAAATGCTGACAGTGAACTCACTCAGAACATCATTCCTCTCACGACTAAGTGCATTTGACATTTAGCAATGATTGAACTGAATGCTTGAATGTAGCACTATTTTCAGGTCTGTGAAAGACATTCAACAGGTTTCCAGCTAAGAACAAATAATCATTAATTGTCTGTGGCTTTTTGACAGCCCAGCCAGCCAAACACATCACATAGCATATCCTTCTATTTCCAACTTCTAAAAGAGTACAGACTTCTTTTGTCCAAGTTTTGCACCAATACAGTCGTGTAGAGTCTTTCTCTAATTTTATGAATTTAATGCTACTGTACCTTTGTTATATCTGTGGGCATTTGTGTGTGCTTGCAGCTGTCAAGTGGATATTCCACACCTGTGGAGCGACAGGACAAGACGGTCCAACGCCAACTCAGTGCAGTAACTCTTACCGCAACACCAATGTCAATGTCACTGTGGGCACTAAGGGACCATTCAAGGGCATCCAGATGTGGCGGGTCCCAGAGACTAGGAAATACAGGTGAGCTCGCACACACACACACACACACAAAACGTCCACCACCAGCAAAAATATCCTCCTCCAGGAGTTTAGCCAGTTACTTTTTCTACCATGAAATGGGAAGACATTCTTCTTTGGCACAATTGCTGCCTGTTTTCAAGCCCGTCAGGTCATTCATGTAATTGTTGTCCGTGGAGCAGGAGGAATGAGAAAACATTTCCAAAGTCATCAGCTTCATTGCTTAGGTAGTACCCAGACTGATAATGACATTCACTTAGCAAAGTCTGTAAAGAAAACAGGTTTTTTTTCCAGCTCATTTCAAAGTGAACTGCCTACCTAGACAACATTTTAAGACAATGTATATGCTCCCGGCGCAAAGGCTGTTTCAAAAGATAGCATTATGCTGTCTGCTAAAATATCTCATTTGGCCAAATGCTGAGACAACATTGTAAGTGGCCTCTGTGGGAAAAGCAACATCAAAACAATTCAGCTTGAACAAGCCACACTGCAAAAAATGCTTTTCTTACTTAGTATTTTTGTCTTATTTTCAGTCCAAATATCTAAAAATTCTTACATTAAGAAGCATTTACTAGGCAAGCAAAAGTTTTTGTCTTGTTTTGGGAAAAAATAACTCAAAATTAAGTGAGTTTTTGCTTAAAATAAGCAATGGGGTAAGCAAAATATTCTTAATTCAAACAGAAAACAAGATTATTTTGCTTACCCCATTGGCAGATTATTTTTTCCACCAAAACAAGACAATATTTTTTGCTTGTCTAGTAAATGCTTCTTGTTTTAAGAATTTTTAGATGTTTGGACTAGAAACAATACAAAAATACTAAGTAAGAAAAGTATTTTTTGCAGTGCATCCAAGATGGCTGACAGAGTTGTGAGAAACACCAACGCTATCTCACGACCCAATTCGTACGTATTTGTACGAGGTGGCTAATTTGTACAAATTCGTACGACCTCACTCGTATGAATTTGTACGATTTGTCTATACTGCAGTGATGGGTAGGTTTTAGGGGCGGGGTTAGGGGTAGGTCATTCATATGAATTGACCAACTTGTCAAATACGTATGATTTAGCAAAAATTGAAGAGTGAGGTCGTACAAATTAGCCACCTCGTAAAATACGTACGAATTGCTGTGAGATCGGGTTGGAAACACTGATTACAAATATATTTCATTAAATACTTAAAAATTATTCAAATTATTATTAACCATGATGCAGCTTATATTCCAAAGTTTTGGAAGTTTCAGTTTCACTTTAAATACATTTTTTAAGGCTTGGCATTTATAAATAAATGTTGTTTATGATTAATTTATGTTTGTTTTATACTTATATTTTTCATTCCTGGTCTGTTCTGAATATTGTTAAGTTTAAAGGATTTGTTTTTGAGTGAGGGAAAATTAAAATGTATGATTCTGGATAAATTGAGAATCTAAATTTTTCAAACAGAGATCACAATTCCCCCACAATTCTGAGCAGACAACTAAACAAAATAACGTAATTTACTAGAGGTTCTGACAAAATGATAATTGCTAATGTTTAATTAATCTGAATGAATTATTTTAAAAACTCTGTTTGAATGAATGATTCAATGACTCGCTCATAAATACTTAATTTGTTTAATTATTGGGCGAATCAGCGTTTTTGAACGAATCTCTTGAATGAATGATTCAATGACTCACTTAAAGGTGCCATAGAATGGAAAACTGTATTTATCTTGGCATAGTTGAATAATAAGAGTTCTGTACATGGAACTGACATACCGTGAGCTTCAAACACCATTGTTTCCTCCTTCATATGTAAATCTTGTGCGTGCAAAAGACAACTGAAAAACGGGCGAATCCCAACATAACACCGGCTGTGACGTAACAGTCGGGATCATTAATATATACGCCCCCCAAATTTGCATATACCAGCCAGGGCTTGACATTAACTTTTTTTGCTCACTAGCCACTGTGGCTAGTGGTTTTCCAAAGTTACTAGCCACTCAGCATTTTCACTGGCCATAATATTGTTGTTGGGAAATTTGTTGTTGGCTATATGTAAATGAGCACTATACACACCAACTCTACATCATCAAGTCTACATGAAATTTATAACATGACGTCATCAAATAGGTCTATTTAGCTCTGATACTTTGTGTAGAGCTCCTAGAGAAAACAGTTGCTTGTCTGAAAAATATAAGATTTTTTGGTGTAAATATAATTTATTATATTATATATCATATTTATTCTCATCAGTGTTCTATCAGCTATGACATATTTAAATCTAGCATATTTTGTGAATAAGCCCATACAGTAGCCTAGTGAAATACATATCCATATTTTAATGTGATTTTATTTTATTAAATATCAAAAATCTAAAAGGTGTGCATCATACCTGACACCTAGATGAACACTTTACAGTTGGTTTTATGACTGTAAGTCATTCTCTTCAAATGCTATTGAAGTTAGAAACGTGTATATGTCTAATGTAACTTTAGAGACGGTCCCTAAATTCGCGACTATCGAACGTCCAACGTCAAGCCAACTTTATGCCAGTCACATCAGAGGTGCTATAGTTCTGCTGTGATCTTTGTTTGAAACTATTTTCGCTGCTGAACAAAACAGTTAATCACTGCATGATGAATGAATGTACTGCGTTCATCGCACATAGGCTACATCTCTGCTTTGTTGTTTATAATGAGAGTGCAGATTTCAGTGAGTGAGAGCGCGCTATGAACAAAACTCCGGCGTTTTAGCTATGACTAATGTGAACGCATCCTGAGACATTGCAATCATAAGCTCAAAAGAATCGCGTGTAATTGGTTATAACGCGCAACGCGATTGTAACAGATGCCTTTTGAGAAGACTACAATAAAATTCAACCCGCCAAAGTGGCTAGTGGGAGTGACTGTGTTACACGCCACAGCTGAAATTCATCCGCAAATGGCGGGTGTTAATGTCAAGCCCTGATACCAGCCCATGTTCAAGGCCAGGCAGTATTAACGTGGACCTGCACAGCCGAATCATCAGAAGTTTTGCAGGTATTGTGAAGCAAGCAAGCAAGGACAGTAGCGAAAATTGCAGATCATGGATATAAATGTTATGTTCCGGGCTGTGCAGGGGATGTGAGCACTTTTCATACCCTTCCCACAGGCACAGAACAGGCATGACTGATGTTCATCTATAACAGGATACCGCACCAATTTAATTCATTGTTAGTTTGCTCTGACTAGTGTTATTTTCGGGCAGCGTTCGAGCGTTCATGCTTGCGGCTGCCAGATTTCAATAATTTAAATCCGCCAAACAGAGCTTTTCTGTTAAAAGAACACGTATTCTATCCGGTGTTTTACTTAAACTTTGCAATCTGGCAACCATGTGCACGCGAGCTCTGTCTCGCGCGCGGATGATCTGAAAACACCAATAAACAAGTACGCTGCATTTCAGCAATCTCCATTTTAGATTTTCTGCTTAAAGTGTCATGCCGCTTGTGCTGTTTGTGCGACTAAAACTGACATCAAACCTTTTCAGTGATGAACTGTAATAAATCCAAGGATGGATCTCTCGACTATTTGCGATTGTGTTTGCTGAATAACTGCACTTGTGTGAGCTACTGAAATGAGCCTTGCTGTGAAACAGCCAATCAGAGCAGAGCTGAACATTATTATTCATGATCCTTCCAAATAAGGTAATAACGGCCCATTTCATTCTAGGGACAAATCCTAGGGTTGTAAATGGACATGTAAAACCGTATCTGGAGTATTTTTGCCCTTACCTGAGCCACATACCTTCAATGTAGATATCAGAGAACAATTTAAAATATTGTATCAGTGCATTCTATGGCACCTTTAAATACTTGTTTAATTACTGGATGAATCAGAGTTTTTTTTAACATCTCTTGAATGAATGATTCAATGACTTTTTTTTTTTTTTTTAAAGTCATTTGATGTCACCTTGTCAATACAATCATTATTCAAAGCTCCATGTTACTTTCTAAAGTCGACTTACTTTATTTTGATCACTTCCGTAGACATCGGTTTTTATATTCAAACTATAAACTTTCATCCCACTTCTTCTGTGATTAATATGAATATTTGTAACACAGAGACTGTTTGTGAAGCTGTTTCATACCTATTCAAATGCTCTCTGTGGGTCAAACGCAGATCTGAATGTTCTGGTGTGATTTTGTCTTAGTTTAATAGACACAGGCGAATTGTTGTCATTTAGGAATGAGATCGCATGGGGGTTTGAATTGAGATTGCAATCTTTTAATGATTAATCGTGCAGCTCTAGTCCATAGTGTTTATAATTTACTTTTTTCTTATTCTCTTATTTATTGACTTATTTTCTGGAAAATACAGTAATCAAAATGGACTATTTCACCCAATATTGATGTGTTATGTTGTTAGTTTGGGAACATGCTAACATAAGAATCTATTGGAATTGCACTACATGAGATGCTTATGTAGAGTGTTCCAATCCCTTTATGAGGTTCCATCTCAGTTAGGAATGCTGCTTATGTAGGCAGTAGGGCAGCTCACTATATTAGCTCACTATATGTCATCCCTGGTGTAGTTACTAAAAGTTAGGGCTTGTAATTAGAAGGTTGCCATTTTGATCTCTGTAAGAGGTGAGTCAAGAGCCATCGCCATTGTGCCCTTGAGCAAAGCACTTAACCCCAGGTCACTCCAGGAGAATTATCCCTGTAATAAGTGCTCTAAGTCGTCACTTTGGAAGACAGCGTCTGCTAAATGACTACTTACTTATTTGTCTTGAGTTTAGGATCACGGTGTATGGAGCAGCTGGTGGACGCAGCGTCCTGGCTGTTCACAAGTCACATGGGGTGCACATGACCGGAGACTTCCTGTTAGAGAAGGATGAGCTGCTGTATATTCTAGTGGGACAGGAAGGAGAGGACGCTTGCCCTAATGTGAGTAATCCTTTCTATCAATATGTATCAATGTGTGCTATTCAGAAAAAGAAAAAAAAAAAAAAGAGTATAATTGGCATTGTGTAACGCATAAAAGGATCTCATTTGTTTGGTTTTGTTTTGATAGATGGTGCCGACTATGGACCGGATCTGCAGAGAACAGCAAGGACCCTCCATCAACAAGACCCAGCTCAAAGGAGGGGGCGGCGGAGGAGGGGGGGGCACCTACGTCTTCAAGGTGACCCTTTATAAAAACATTTTAAATTGGATTATTTGTACATCAAAACGTGTACATCCATTGCTTGTTTTTAAAACGCACTGTAATCAGTGACTGTAATTTTAACAGTAAAGGACTGTAAAATAAACAGAGTGTCTATTTACACTAACTCCGCCCACTGACGTCTGGTTGAGCCAGACAAAATTACGGAAGAGGCTGGATTGATAACAGTAGCAATAATGTAGGGGTAAGGCGCGTAACAGAAAGTTTTGATGCAGATCAAACTCCTTTTGCTGAAACTCGCTCTTCTCCCTTTTCCCATCACATATCAGATTGGAAAAGCATGTATTTTAAATAAAATTGAAGAAAATTTCTGAAAAGTGGAAATAAAGCATCTAACGTCTGTTTAATAATAAAGTGTTTATCGGTTAGGGGTAGGGGTAGGTGTAGGGAGGGCTTTATTATCCCAATAAGGCGGCATCCATTTAATAATTTTAATAAATATAATAATTTACACTCTGTGTTATCGCATACCGTTTAATGTTCAACAACACTGAGGTACAAATAGTATCTGCGACTATAAGTATAACATCTAACTACTATTTACACTTATTGCAAAGAAAATACTGCTATTTTTACAGTGTAATTATAATGTATCACTATTTTGACTTAGTGTAAATAGCATATCTCTAAGAAAATGCTGCTATTTTCATATATATAAATGTATGTGTATGTATATGTGAAAATAGCAGCATTTTCTTAGTGCGGTCAAATCGCATCCAAAATAAAAGTTAGTTTACACATATGTGTGTACTGTGTATAATTATTATGTATATATAAATACACACTCATTCATGTATATATTTAAGAAATACTTGCATGTATATACTGTATTTATAGTACATTTATATAATTTATATTTTATATATAAATATAAATGTTTTTTCTTCAATATATACAGTTAGGTATAATCCGTGGTGGTCAGAAATTATTGGCACCCCTGGTAAATATGATCAAATATGGCTGTAAAAAATAAATCTGCATTGTTAATCCTTTTGATCTTTTATTCAAAAAATTCACAAATCTACCCTTGCATTGAAGTAAAAGAATTGAAAGTGGGGGGTAAATCACATTATGAAATAAATGCTTTTCTCCAAAACACGTTGGCCACAATTATTGGCACCCTTTTATTAAATACTTAAGGAATTATAGGAATTTAGTTTAGGAATTATAGCTCTTGAGAGTAGCCACCACCCCCCCCCCCTTTTCAAGGGACCAAAAGTAATTGGACAATTGAATCAAAAGCTGTTTCATAGACAGGTGTGGGCTATTCCTTCATTATTTCTTCATCAATTAAGCAGATAAAAGGTCTGGAGCTGATTCTAAGTGTGGTATTTGCATTTGGAATCATGCGTTCAAAGGAGCTCTCCGTGCAAGTCAAACAGGCCATCATTAGGCTTCAAAAGCAAAACAAATCCATCAGAGAGATAGCAGGAACATTAGGAGTGGCCAAATCAACAGTTACATTCTTTTTTCTAAGAAAAAAAAGAATGCACCGTCCACGGAAGACAACAGTGGTAGATGGTCGCAGGATCCTCTCCATGGTAAAGAAAAACCCATTCACAACATCTAGCCAAATAAAGGACACTCTCCAAAAGGTAGGCGTGTCATTGTCAAAGTCTACAATCAAGAGAAGACTTCACGAGAGCAACTACAGAGGGTTCACCGTAAGGTGCAAACCATTCATAAGCCTCAAGAATAGAAAGGCCAGATTAGACTTTGCCAAAAAACATCTAAAAAAGCCTGACCAGTTTTGGAAAAGCATTCTTTGAACAGATGAAACTAAGGTCAACCTGTACCAGAATGATGGGAAGAAAAAAGTATGGAGAAGGCTTGGAACAGCTCATGATCCAAAGCACACAACGTCATCTGTAAAACACGGTGGAGGCAGTGTGATGGCATGGGCATGCATGGCTTCCAGGGGCACTGGATCACTGGTGTTTATTGATGATGTGACAGAAGACAGAAGCAGCCGGATGAATTCTGAAGTGTATAGGAATATACTGTCTGCCCAGATTAAGCCAAATGCAGCAAAGTTGATTGGACGGCGCTTCACGGTACAGATGGACAATAATCCAAAACACACTGCAAAAGCAACCCAGGAGTTTTTTAAGGAAAAGAAATGGAATATTCTGCAATGGCCGAGTCAATCACCTGATCTCAACCCGATCGAGCATGCATTTCACTTGCTGAAGGCAAAACTAAAGGCAGAAAGACCCAAGAACACACAACAAGTGAGGTCAGCTACAGTTAGAGCCAGGCAAAGCATCAGAAAGGAGGAAACCCAGTCTTTGGTAATGTCCATGGGTTCCAGACTTCACGCAGTCATATTAAAAATGAACATTTTATTTATGATTATATTCATTTGTCCAATTACATTTGAGCCCCTGAAAATGGGGGGACTGTGTATAAAATTTTTTACTTGATATTTTTGTTCAACCCCTTGAATTAAAGCTGAAAGTCTGCACTTCAAATTCATCTTGGTTGTTTCATTTTAATTTTATTCTGGTGGCATACAGAGCCAAGAGTATGAAAATTATGCCTGTGTCCTAAATATATATGGACCTAACTGTACATGTATGTGTATTTATATATACATAATAATTACACAACTTTTATTTTGGATGCGATTTAATCACAATTAATCGATTTGACAGCAGTAATATTTAAACTTAGTGTAATAGCATATATCGTTAAAAAATATGCTATTTTCACAAAAAACAACCGGGTTACACTTTATTTCAAGGTGTCTTTGCTACAGTGTAATTATACTTTTAAGTATTGAGAATAGTTAATTAACTAAATGTACTTACTATAGGGTTAGGATGCATGCAATTATGCATAATTTATGGTTATTAGTATTGTAGCTACATGTATCATGTGTAACGAACACTGTAAAGTGTTACCAAAACCTGTTAATTGGTTAATAAGTTTACTTACTATTACAGTGAAAAACTGTAATAAATCTAATGGTACATTTCATGTATGTTGTTTAATGTTTATTGCATTCATTTAGTGTCATCTAAGTTACAATGATGGTTATTTGCATTCGTATGCATGACACTGTGTGCATCTGCTATTAGTATTTACCTCAGCTTGTGGAAAAGCTATTTATTATGAGCTTTAATTCTACATGTGGCTACATACCACCTTTTTTGTATTATAAAAATACAATACAGATATCAGTACTTCTTATCTTGTTTAAGTTAGAAAAAAAGAAAATAGCAGTTAAGAAAATGTTTTATTCTTAAGAATGTTTCGTGAATCCGGCCCCAGGTTCCATTTAATTTAGGAAAATATAATTGGTGAGAAAGTCCTCAAAGCTCAAACCTCAAGTTATTTAAAAAAAAAAACTGTTTAAAAACTAGTCACACTTCATGTTTCCACTGGTTACAGGTGGTGAATGGAGTCCATATTCCGCTACTCATTGCTGCTGGAGGCGGAGGCCGTGGCTACAGCAGCCAATCAGAAACCCCAGAGGAAGTGATGGACAGGAATCCCAGCATCCAAGGCCGCAATGGAAAATCAGGCACTGCAGGTAACCTTGATGTGCCTCTCAACAGTTTTGTAATTAAATTACAAATTGTCTGTATTATACATGTATTATATTATGCTAATTTTAGCATGCTATTATTGAAGTCTGATGTTAGGCCGATTCCTTCTGGTAAACCGCTCCCAATGGCAGTGAAGCAGAAATTTTTTTTTTTTTTAGCTTCATATGGATAGTTGGAATTAAGATTTTCATTACATGGATATCAAGTTTGCTTATGAAAAAAAAAAAAAAAAAAATGCTGAAACCCCAAGATTTTTTTTCTTTCCTGGACACAGACATACTCATTTTCTTTTCTGCCTGGGTTTCAGAATAGACCTTAATCCAGTCTGAGATTGAATATGATTTTTGTGGCAGTTTCTTCAAATTCTCTATAGCAGTGGCTGAAAGAGATTGATCCTGCAAATTACATTTAGAATACTGGGTCTTGAATATTCTTGAGATTTCTTCACTAGGTTTTTTGCTAACTGATTGTAAGGTGATTACGACTCTACAGTAATAACACACGTGCCCTGCTTTCCAGTCTAAGGCACATGCATGGCTGTGCATCTGTTGAAGTTTCTGCATGTGTTGTGGGTGCTCTGGTTGTCTCCTGCAGAGTGCTCAGTATGGCTTCTATCGGTGGCACTCTTTTCAAAGGCTAGATCCCCACTGTGCTCTGTTTACTGCCACTGGGGTCAGAGAGCAAAGCACAAAACCTTCACTCCTAATTCCTTTCAACACGTTTCCATCATGACATTACTGCATAGCAGGAAGTGCCCAGCTTGACTCGCATGTACAATGTTTGGTCCATATTAATCACATTTTATCTTGAGGTTTTAATTTATTTCATATTGTCATCTATACTCCAGAACATTGGTATGAGTCAGTTGCTGTATTCATCTTTCTCTAGTCTCTTTACTCTTGGATGTTATTTTTCTAATGTCTCTTTCTACGTACATTAGCACTTCAGATTCGATTATTTTTTTTATTAGTGCTAGACCATATCACATCTTTTTCTTCCCTGCAGATATGCATAAAACATGGTGAATATTCTATTCCTCTGTTTCACAGTCTATCTCTATATATAGTGCTAGTATACAGAGAGCACTGATATATGGAGATGGCTTGTGTATGTCTGCAAACGTTAGATTTGGTAGGGTATCTTGTACAAATGTTTGCCTAGCAATGATACATCCATCCGTCCGTCCATCTGTCTATCCATCCATCATCTGTCTGTCTGTCCATCCATCCATCCGTCCGTCCGTCCATCCTTCCATCTGTCCATCCATCCATGCATCTGTCCATCCATCCCTCCATCCAATCTTCCTCTATACTCTGAGAGAACTCTGTTTGAGGTTGTCTCAAAAAAAAAATCTCCTCTATTCAAAACTTGTTTAATGATCTGACTGGTATCCTGGATTTTTTTCTTTTTACTACCCAGCAAAGCATGTGCTGCTAAGAAATCATTGTAGAGTTAGCAAAATGGGACAGCTTTGCCGTCTGAAATAATTTGCCACATTTTTATTGGAATATTTTCATGCTGAGCAACAGCGCTGACCTGCTTTAGAAGTACATGCATGTTCATAGGAGACTCTGGAGATTTTTTCTCTGGAGAAACCTCTGTGCCACTCTGCATTCTAATATCTGTTGGAGGATGATGCAAAAAAAAGTCACCTATTGTGAAATTAATTAGCCACACTGAGAAAGTGAAATGGGGCGCAAGTGTCTTTTTATCTGTTTTTTTTTTTATGAAGTGTGTGGCTCTGTGTATTTCAGGGGGTGGTGGAGGCTGGAATGACAGCGCCCCTGTTCCTCAAGGTGGTAGACCACTCATTTTGGGAGGTCAGGGTGGGGAACCATGTCAAGTCATGGGCTGGAAAACTCGAGGAGGTTTTGGAGGTGGTGGAGGAGCCTGCACGGCAGGTGGAGGAGGTGGAGGATACAGAGGTTAGACTAAATGTCAGCCTTGATTTTCATGAGTTTCTTGAGTTTTGCCACATTTTGACTTCTTCTCTCCTCCATGGCTATAGGGGGTAGCGCCTGGCATGATAATGATCCCAGAAAGGATGGAGATGATGGAACATCGTTCATAAGCCCTGACGGCGAGATGTACCTGGAACCACTCAAAGGTAACACAATAAAGGCCTGGTTTCACAAAAAAAAGTATTAGGCCAATTCAATTCAATTTGGACATTTAAGTAGCTTTTATAAACGTGCCTTAGAATAAAAAGTTTGATTTTAATAATGTATTACTAAATGTTGAAATTAACTATTAAATGCTGTAGAAGTATTGTTCATTGTTAGTTCAAGTTAACTAATGTAGTCAATTAATGTTATGAGACCTTGTTGAAAGTGTTACCAATTAATTTGAGTTGAAATAGCAAACCTCTTGTAAAATACACATCGGAATGACTGTGGACTAATAGTGGCATATCTCTACAGTTAGTTGAAGTTTGTACCTAAAGTTGGGGTGACCCAAATTCTGTATGGTTTCTGAGATCACATTCCCTCTCAGGCACCATTGTGCCCTAGAGCAAGGTGCTTAACTCCATGTGGTTCCAGGAGGACTGCAAGTCATGAAAAGAATTTCCTATACTGTTAGTAGGATTGGGCCATCTAAAAGTTTGCTTTTGATTTAAAGGGGTCTTATTATGAGGAAGATAAAACAGCTTGATGTACTATGAAAACATGAAAAAATAAGTTTTACACATCAGTGGCATGATTCAGAACCTGTGGGACCAAGAAATAGACATCCATTCACAGTGTGATGGGGAAAAATATAAATAAATGCACTGAAAAAAAAGTGCGTTGGATTTTACATGATTTAATCTTGTACATCGGTCCCACATGAATCAATTAAGTTAAACAAACATAATTTGTTCATGTAACTTCAACATCATGGAATGAAGTCATTTTAAGTGACCCAATTAAGTAGTCTCAAAGTGAATTTTATATGGCTCTGTGACATGATTCAGGCATTTAATTTCATATTCATTCATTCTTTCATCCAATTCAATTTAATATATTTTAATGTTACAACTGAATTATAATACTGCACTAGCTAGTTGGCAAACTTTTAGCTAGCAATAGCACATATTAGCACACAAATGCTAAGCATTAAAGGGATAGTTTACCCAAAAATTAAAATTATCCCATAATTTACTCACACTCAAGCCATCCTATGATATTCTTCTTTCAGACGAATACAATCTGAGTTATATTAAAAAATGTCCTGGCTAATCCAAGTTTTACAATGGCAGTGAATGGCAGCCCAAATTTGAAGACCAAAAAAGTGCATCCATCCATTATAAAACGAATCCACACGGCTCCAGGGGGTTAATAAAAGCCTTCTGAAGTGACTCGATGGGTTTGTGTAAGAAAAATATCCATATTTAAAACTTTATAAAGTAAAATATCTAGCTTCCGCCAGACCGCTTTCCATATTCAACTTACGAAGAAAGTGTAGTGCCTCTCGCATGCATCATGCAATACATCATTCGAAACTGTTAAGTGTCTACTTTATTTGTATACACACACAATAAAAACAAAATTTTGTGCTTTTTGCAAAATAAAGCAAACATGATGCACGATCTGCCACCTCTCTCTCTCTCTCTCTCTCTCTCTCTCTCTCTCTCTCTCTCTCTCTCTCTCTCTCTCTCTCTCTCTCTCTCTCTCTCTCTCTCAATGAAGTCCATTCTGATACTTGTCAGAAAATGAACTGTAACTTGGTGAACAAACATAAGACATATGTCTAAAGAAACGTTGAAATATCAGTTTTAAAATGTAAATCAAATCTAAAACAAATATTCTCTGTTTATGTAATCTGTTTGAAAAGAGATATCAGTCGCTCACGAGCTGCCTCATTATCCGCTAATGCGGCCACGCCCACGGAGAGCGCGTTCTATTCAAAGGCAAATTCTGACGCAATCCATGCAAGTATCCCCGCCCGCATCAGCTCGAAAAAAACTCATCAAGTTTAGTAAGATTCATGTACTTTACATCGTTTTGAGACACGGTGAGGAATTAGCAAGTCAATTAGCAGATGCTCCTATCTAAAGAACGTACTGTACAGTACAGGGCCCTTATTACAGGGGAAGTATCCCTGGAGACACCTGGATTAAGGTGCCTTGCTTAAGGGCACAATGGTGATAGCTCACCCCTGTGGGGATCAAAGCAACAACCTTCTGATTATAAGCCACAAGCTTTACTACTACGCCTCACCATCCCACAAGTATGATACGGTAATGTCGTTTCCAGGCATGGAAGGTGACGGTGAAGTTATTATCAACCCGGTGCAGAACTGCAGTCACTGTGAGTCAGGAGACTGCCATGAGACCTCTGAGGGCATAGTGTGTTACTGCGATGAAGAGCTCACACTGGCCCCGGACGGAGTGTCCTGCATCAACTCCACCGGTTAGTTCATTTATAACACACTTCATCACCATCATCAGATGAACGACTGTCTCATAAAATGGTAAAATGAAGGTCTAGGAAGAGTGTTCTTTCGATTAAGTTCTTTTTCAAGAGCGGCACTTACCTCTGTAAAACCCAGTTCAATTCTCTACCATTTACAGTCTCTTTGAGAGAGGTCATCACTGTGAACCGAAGCTCCGTTTGCCAGCTTGTGCTCAAAAAGAGATAAAACCACCTTTCCACTAGCTTGTTTCGTTCTTTTAGAATGTTTTACACATCTGTTCATATGTAAATTCAATCTGTTCTTCGATGCTTTTCTCAATTTCATAAATGTTTTAATCAGTAAGTGAGTTAATGCCCATGGATTCATTCTGATTATATGCTAATATTAACATTTCAAAGCTCCTAGATAAAGCTCAAAGTGTAAACACTTTGACAGGTTTTGGAGACATACACTCAAGAAATAAAGCTTTTCACTCTCAGTTAATCTATAGGCTAAAGATCAGATGAAATCACTTGAGCATGGTTTACTCTCCTGTGTTGACATATTTCTAAACAGGAAGTTGGGACAGGGCATACTGAAATGTTCATCCTTTATTTATTTAACCAAGAGCTTTTAGTTTACCTCATAGATGTTAACCATTGTTTACTACTAAATACTGCTTGTCAGAAGTATGTGATATTAGGGGGAGGGGAGGGTACATTCTCTATTTATGGTTTGTTTTACCGAAAGAGACAGACTAATTTTTATTTACACTGATCAGGCATAACATTATGACAGATGAAGTGAATAACACTGATTATCTCTTCATCACGGCACCTGTTAGTGGGTGGGATATATTAGACAGCAAGTGAACATTTTGTCCTCAGAGTTGATGTGTTAGGCCCTGTCCACACGAACACGGGTATTTTCAAAACCGCAGCTTTTTCTATGCGGTTTGGCTGTTCGTCCACACGCAAACACAGTATCTGGTCACTGAAACCAAACTCCTGCTAGAGTGAACATTTTTAGAAACTCCGGTTGCAGTGTTGTCGTGTGGACAGTGAAACCGGAGATTTTGGCTTATGTCAGAACCTGAACCGGCAATAAAAAAATGTCCAGGCTTCTGATTGGCCAACATGGCTTTACGGTTAGGGTTATATTGCTACCTGTTGGTTTGGCATGCTTTTGACAGCGCTTCATAGCGTGTTTTGCCTTTTCATGTGGACGTGATTATTTATTTATTTATTTATTTTTTTAAATTTTAACGGAGGAGGGAAAAAATCCACTTAGAGTGCACTTAGAGTTTATAAAAATACCCGTGTACGTGTGGACTAGGCCTTAGAAGCAGGAAAAATGGGCAAGGGGGACCAACACAGTATTAGGTCATAATGTTATGCCTGATCGGTGTATATATCTTCTGAAAATTAATTTTAGCCTCAATGATAGCCTCACAGCTATAGTAACAGACAATGATTAAAACACAGAGCTTTTAGATTAATGCTACCTTAAATGATTAACACAATCCTTTGACCCACAAAAAAAAGAAAGAAAATGGAACAAAAGTTTTGAACCAGACTTCATCTAATGTTCATATTTTTGTTCTATGCAAATTAGTGCAGATTTAATTAGATAACACCTCATTTAAATATAACATTTCAGAAAACTTGTAATACAAAAAATGTTTGCAATTATTAATGTAATCAATCAACTGGGGAAGTATGGTGATATCTATTGGTACTTTTTTTTTTTTTTTACCCTATTCACCTGGGGTGTCTTGCATTAAAATAACATACTTAAGTGGTTAAGTTTTTTCATACGGACTAATATAAGACAGAATATATAAGTTTTCTTTCAAGTTCAAATTTTTTTTATTATTGCAGAATGTCCATAAGAGAGTTAACAATGTTAAGACACTTCCATTGGGACAAACACACACAGTTTGAATTTGAGAAGGAATAAACAAAAAAACGAAACAAATACAAAAAAAAAAACACAAGGAGTAAGGATGAGAACAAACAGGTAGCCGATATAGACAAAGAAAAAAAAGTTTTATTTTAAAACTAATTTAGTTACTAGTTTAGAACCTGTTCAAATCCAGTTGTGTCCCTTCAGTTTTGATCACGCATGATGCATCTGACATGAACACAGTTAAAAGTGGTTCTATGAAAAGCAAAACACTAATGTAAAGTGTATGTTTGTTGCTGTGTGTTTGTGTAGAGGTTGTGTTGCCCGCCCAGCCGTCTTTGTCTCATCTGGCACTGGGTCTGTCTGTAGGGACCTCCGCGCTCATCGCTGCTTTGCTGTTGGCTGTTTCAGGTGTTATGATCAGTAAGTAGACCATGTCAAATCCTGTTCATGGTTTCACTGTTGCATTGACCTTTTTATAAAACTGCCCTTGCAGAGAGATCACAGAAAATGATGTATAACTATGTTGTGCACTTTGTGTTAATGTTTCACAGATTGATATGACTGTGGTCTTAGACATTATACTGACACCTATGGGAGTGGATGTAGCGTCACGCCAAAGCGAAAGGTTTCGGTTATCGATGCCTTTGTAGAATTTACTTTATTTTTTGTAAAAAATTAAAACACTACACAATTATATAATTTATTACAGTTTTGCAACATTAAAATATATTTGCAAAAATAATATTCAGGGTGGATGGGGGCTGCCCCATTGCAAAAACAGCATTCTGTAGGAAACCCTGGTGGTAAATCTTTTTTTTTAAAAGTTCTTTAGTTTCTGTAAGAAACTTTAACACGGATAAAATGATTGAGTGCTCCTTTAAAAACCCAACTTAATGGTAATTTGCTTACATGCACATGCCACACAATCCGGTGAGATTCAAAATGAGGATGCATGTCTCATGTTTGGGATCTTGTTTGCACAATGCATTAACCACAGGTTCTCTCACACTCTCTCTCTCTCACTCTCTCACTCTCTCTCTCACACTCACACTCACACACACACACAAACACACAGCCATCACACCTAACACATCATCTGTCCATCTACACTGTAGTAGCAGTAGCAGAGTGATAAATAGAATAGACGCATGATAAATGGGCTGTTAACTGGGCTCTGACAAGCCTTGTCGTTTTACACTTTATGAATAAATCACTTCCAGA
This sequence comes from Coreius guichenoti, assembly GCA_039654105.1. NCBI lineage: Eukaryota > Metazoa > Chordata > Actinopteri > Cypriniformes > Gobionidae > Coreius > Coreius guichenoti. The sequence continues at coordinate 37,415,365 of CM077177.1, forward strand.
CGCTGAACTAATGTGTTTACTGGCTGGGTCAAGCCCACCAAACTTGGGCAAACGTGCCTGTTTGTGAAAACTGTTTGTGGCTGTGTAATAAACATGATGACAATGCACATTAAATTAGAGTCTCATTTAGTTGGCCTCAAATTAAAGAATATATTTCAAAGATTCTAAATCATGAACCCATGCAAACTTTGGCAATTCTGATTAATTTTTCTCTAACTCTCTGTATTAATTGGTCTTTATTATTGTATTGTAACTCTTTTAAATGTTGTGCATTTAAAAAAATATATATATTTTTGCACCATTAAAACTAAACTGTAAAAGAAAATTACAATAACAGTACTGGCTATTGTACAGCAGTTTGCTAGTTCATTTCCACATAGATTTTGAAATGAACAATGCCAACAGAAAAATATCATGCTGTGCTGATTATTGTCCAGTGTACAGACGTAAACACACCGAGCTCCAGTCTATCCAGCTGGAGCTGCAGAGTCCCGACTGTAAGCTGAGCAAACTGAGAGCCTCCACCATCATGACTGACTACAATCCCAACTACTGCTTTGGTGGGAAGACCGCCTCCGTCAATGACCTGAAGGAGGTGCCCCGGCGGAACATCTCTCTCACTAGGTTAGGAGCATCACTAAGTCGCTACTGTTTAGTTGGATCGAAGATTTGTTTGAAGTGTCAAGTGCTAGCCTTTGTCCAAGTGTCCTTATACAGTCGATAAAAATGAATGTTCTAATAAGTCTGAAATACACTATATTGCCAAAAGTATTGGGACACCCCTCCAAATCACTGAAAGAATGGGTCGCTCTCAGGAGCTCAGTGAATTCAAGCGTGGTACCGTGATAGGTTGCCACCTGTGCAATAAATCCATTCATGTAATTTCCTCACTACTAAATATTCCACGGTCAACTGTTAGTGGCATTATAACAAAGTGGAAGCAATTGCGAACAACAGCAACTCAGCCACGAAGTGGTAGGCCACGTAAAATCACAGAGCGGGGTCAGTGCATGCTGAGGCGCACAGTGTGCAGAAGTCGCCAACTTTCTGCAGAGTCAATAGCTACAGACCTCTAAACTTTGTGTGGCCTTCAGATTAGCTCAAGAACAGTGCGTAGAGAGCTTCATGGAATGGGTTTCCATGGCCGAGCAGCTGCATCCAAGCCTTACATCACCAAGTGCAGTGCAAAGCGTCAGATACAGTGGTGTAAAGCACGCCGCCACTGGACTCTAGAGCAGTGGAGACGTGTTCTCTGGAGTGACAAATCACGCTTCTCTGTCTGGCAATCCGATGGATGAGTCTGGGTTTGGCGGTTGCCAGGAGAACGGTACTTGCCTGACTGCATTGTGCCAAGTGTAAAGTTTGGTGGAGGGGGGATTATGGTGTGGGGTTGTTTTTCAGCGGTTGAGCTTGGCCCCTTAGTTCCAGTGAAAGGAACTCTTAATGCTTCAGCATACCAAGACATTTTGGACAATTTCATGCTCCCAACTTTGTGGGAACAGTTTGGGGATGGCCCCTTCCTGTTCCAACATGACTGCACACCAGTGCACTAAGCAAGGTCCATAAAGACATGGATGAGTGAGTTTGGTGTGGAGGAACTTGACTGGCCTGCACAGAGTCCTGACCTCAACCCAGTCGGAGACTGTGAGCCAGGCCTTCTCGTCCAACATCAGTGCCTGACTTCACAAATGCGCTTCTAGAAGAATGGTCAAAAATTCCCATAAACACACTTCTAAACCTTGTGGAAAGCGTTCCCAGAAAAGTTGAAGCTGTTATAGCTGCAAAGGGTGGGCCAACTCCATATTAAACCCTACGGATTAATGGGATGTCTTTAAAGTTCATGTGCATGTAAAGGCAGGCGTCCCAAAACTTTTGCCAATATAGTGTATCTTAAATGTATTATGTGAAATTTGTGGAGTAAAATGATGTAACAATATAAGTAACAATAATGTGTGTTTTGGTTGTAGAGGATTGGGTCATGGGGCATTTGGGGAGGTCTATGAAGGACTAGCCGTTGGGATCCCAGGGGAGCCCAGCCCGATGCAGGTGGCTGTAAAGGTAAGATCTGCATACAGTATATTCACACCACTGTTTAAACGTTTCGGGTTAGTAAGTGTTTTTTTTTTTATGTTTTTGAAATAAGTCTTCCACACAGGCTGCACTTATTTGATTAGAAATACAAAAACAAACTGTAGTATTCTGAACTAATATAGAGTGGTGCAGGTATAACGTCACTTTGTAGGCTAACCGGCAGTTAGCATCGCACTGGTTCCCTCGAGAAAAACCCAATAGGATTTTCCCATAGGCTTTCGGATTATCGCTAAAAACAAGCTCTGTGACCAACAAAGTTTATGATTTGTCCATCAAGATAATTTTCACAGATGAACAAAACTTTTATGAATTTTGAAGCCTAAATGCAGTCGCCAGATGTAAAAATTTAACGCACGACTTCAACATCAACATCACCATCACTGAAAGAGATGTCTGAAGCTTAGTTTTTATCTCAAAACATTTTCCCAGAACGTTTGAGTTAGACTAGTTTATAAGAGCATATGGCATATTATGAGCATAATGAGGCTGTAAAAGCGGACTGAGTTTATCTGTTCAGCGTGATGACGTTTAATCTCCTCGACAGCCTCTGTAGTCCTCATGAGTGAATCAGTAAATCATGAGTGGGGTAATACAGATGTATTTTATGTCGTAGAATAAAACGTGAAAGTTTCTTAAGCTTGTGTTCACCACAAACCTTTTTTCAGCCATTTAAACAAAATCCCATTCAAAACACCCATTGACTTCAGGACGATGGAACCGGAAGTGCTAAAATGCTAACTCTCTTCCACGTTTTGGCCTACAAAGTGATGTCATACCTGCACCACTCTATTACAATTTAAAATAGCTGTTTTCAATTTTAATATATTTTAAGTGTCATATGATGCTCCAGAAAGCATTCAATGCTTATTTGGTGCTCAATAAACATTTCTTGTTATCAATGTTGAAACCATTCTACTTAATATTATTGTAGAAACCGTGATTTATATACACTCACCTAAAGGATTATTAGGAACACCATACTAATACTGTGTTTGACCCCCTTTCGCCTTCAGAACTGCCTTAATTCTACGTGGCATTGATTCAACAAGGTGCTGAAAGCATTCTTTAGAAATGTTGGCCCATATTGATAGGATAGCATCTTGCAGTTGATGGAGATTTGTGGGATGCACATCCAGGGCACGAAGCTCCCGTTCCACCACATCCCAAAGATGCTCTATTGGGTTGAGATCTGGTGACTGTGGGGGCCATTTTAGTACAGTGAACTCATTGTCATGTTCAAGAAACCAATTTGAAATGATTCGAGCTTTGTGACATGGTGCATTATCCTGCTGGAAGTAGCCATCAGAGGATGGGTACATGGTGGTCATAAAGGGATGGACATGGTCAGAAACAATGCTCAGGTAGGCCGTGGCATTTAAACGATGCCCAATTGGCACTAAGGGGCCTAAAGTGTGCCAAGAAAATATCCCCCACACCATTACACCACCACCACCAGCCTGCACAGTGGTAACAAGGCATGATGGATCCATGTTCTCATTCTGTTTACGCCAAATTCTGACTCTACCATCTGAATGTCTCAACAGAAATCGAGACTCATCAGACCAGGCAACATTTTTCCAGTCTTCAACTGTCCAATTTTGGTGAGCTCGTGCAAATTGTAGCCTCTTTTTCCTATTTGTAGTGGAGATGAGTGGTACCCGGTGGGGTCTTCTGCTGTTGTAGCCCATCCGCCTCAAGGTTGTGCGTGTTGTGGCTTCACAAATGCTTTGCTGCATACCTCGGTTGTAACGAGTGGTTATTTCAGTCAAAGTTGCTCTTCTATCAGCTTGAATCAGTCGGCCCATTCTCCTCTGACCTCTAGCATCAACAAGGCATTTTCGGCCACAGGACTGCCGCATACTGGATGTTTTTCCCTTTTCACACCATTCTTTGTAAACTCTAGAAATGGTTGTGCGTGAAAATCCCAGTAACTGAGCAGATTGTGAAATACTCAGACCGGCCCGTCTGGCACCAACAACCATGCCACGCTCAAAATTGCTTAAATCACCTTTCTTTCCCATTCTGACATTCAGTTTGGAGTTCAGGAGATTGTCTTGACCAGGACCACACCCCTAAATGCATTGAAGCAACTGCCATGTGATTGGTTGATTAGATAATTGCATTAATGAGAAATTGAACAGGTGTTCCTAATAATCCTTTAGGTGAGTGTATGTGTATATATATATATATATATATATATATATATATATATATATATATATACAAAAAAAAAAAATATTTTTATAAATATCGGTAACACTTTGTTGATGTTCTCCAACAGACATTCTACTGACTATAAGTAACTTTGCAAGTACATGTCAATTTATTTTGCTAACCCTTAACCCCTCATTCTACTAACCCTAATCCTTCCCCTAAAAGTCTACTAATACTCAACTAATACACTAATGAGAGTTAGTTGACATGTAGGTGTAACATTATGTATAGTCAACAGAATATCTAAAGGGGACCATCAAAATAATGTGTAACCAAAACATCTTTACTGTCACTTTTAATATAAAATTTACATGGATGGACGGACAGACTGATTGATTACTAACATGAATATTGTTCAGGGGGAAAAAACTAATATGATATAATGGTGTGATTTTAAATGATTCTTTGATTAGACCCTTCCTGAGGTGTGCTCTGAACAGGACGAACTGGACTTTTTAATGGAAGCTCTAATAATCAGGTAAAAATAAGCACACAAGATACAATATTTCATATGCCAATTTATCAGGACATATAGCAAGAGGACCACATTTCTTTTTCTCTTCCTCTGACAGCAAGTTTAGTCACCAAAACATTGTGCGATGTATTGGGGTGAGTCTCCAGGCTCTGCCTCGCTTCATTCTGCTGGAATTGATGGCCGGAGGGGATCTCAAGAGCTTCCTGAGGGAAACTAGACCCAGACTAGTAAGAACACACACACACACACACACACACACAATCCCCTTTTCCACTGTCTGGCCAAACCGTTCTTGTTGCTTAACCGTTCGTTGCGTGCCGATCCGGCCCAACCGCTATGGTTTCATTTTCCACTGTGGGGTTGATAACAGAGCTCTTTGGAATGCTTTACCTTGATAATGCAAGAGTTTACAGACAGATAAGAGATGTAAATAGCGATTGCGTTATGGAGGATGATCAGATATTTCTTTTAATTTTATTATTAACTTGTTTACTTTGCTCAAATAGCACCAGCTACAGAGAAACTGGCAGTCAGACGACAGCCAACGGTGCTGAGAATTCAGGGCCGAGAACCGTTTGTAATCATGTTGTGCCGAACCAAGCTCAATTGGAAATAAGTAGCGAACCGTGACGCCCTTCCCTTGTCGGGGGAAAAAAGTAAACTCAGCCTTAAATCAGCCTAGCTTACTGTGTCCTCTTTTATAATACTACATGTTACCTTTGACAAGAAATGAGTACACAAGTAAACAGAGTGAGCGTGAGAGTTATCACCAAAATGAAACAAAAAGTAATAAAATTACAAATATTTGCATCATCACACAGTGTGTGCATTCCAGTGGAATATGGTGACAACTGGCCACAAAACAACAAAATTTATCGTAAGCCGATGGATCATGACAGCGCTCAGACCCAAGCACATTAGTGACAGACACTTTGGCATATGTTGATAATAAATCATATAATTAGACTGGCACAACAGCCTATTAAATGTACTGTATGTAACCAGGGCTTGACATTAACTTTTTTGCTCAGCAGCCACTGTGGCTAGTGATTTTCCAAAATTACTAGCCACTCAGCATTTTCACTGGCCAAAATGATGTTGTTGGCTATATGTGAATGACCTGTATCTGATATCTGTACACACCCAAATCAAGTCTACATGAAATGTATAACATGACAGATCATCAAATAGGCCTATTTAGCTCTGATAAGGTTGTGTGTAAAGCTTAATCTAGACAGAGAAACACTAACAGTTGCTTGTCTGAAAAAAAGAAGATATTTACACCAAAAAAAATTTATTCTCAAGCAATATTCTCATCAGTGTTCTATCAGCTATGACATGTTTAAATCTAGCATATTTTGTGTATGAGCCCATACAGTAGCCTAGTGAAATACATATCCATATTTTCATGTGATTTTTTATTTTATTTTATTTTATTAAATATCAAAAATCTAAAAGGTGTGCATCATACCTGACACCTAGATGAACACTTTACAGTTGGTTTTATGACTGTAAGTCATTCTCTTCAAATGCTATTGAAGTTAGAAACGTGTATATGTCTAATGTAACTTTAGAGACGGTCCCTAAATTCACGAATATCGAACGTCCAACGTCAAGCCTTTATGCCAGTCACATCAGATGTGCTATAGTTCTGCTGTGATCTTTGTTTAAAACTGTTTTCGCTGCTGAAATAGAACAAAAACAGTCAATCACTGCATGATCAATAAATCTCTTATGTACATCTCTGCTTTGTTGTTTATGATGAGAGTGCAGATTTCAGTGAGTGAGAGCAAACTCTGGCGTTTCAGCGATGACTAAACTGAACGCCACTGATTATTAGACATTGCATTCATAACCTCAACAGAATTGCGTGTGATTGGTTATAATTCGCAACGCGATTATAACAGATGCCTTTTGCAAAGACTACAATAAAAAATTCCACCCGCCAAAGTGGCTAGTGGGAGTGACTTTGTTACACGCCATAGCTGAAATCCACCCGCAAATGGCGGATTAGCGGGTGTTAATGTCAAGCCCTGTATGTAACAGACCGTATTAAACGTATAATTTGGGAAAATGTAACTATTATGCAGAATTACAGCAAATGTGTGTGGTTGCTAAGTTAGTACATTTACAGACTGACCAGAAATTCGGCAAAGTAACCGTTTTCTCAAATAAAGCTTAACATATATAAAGCAGCGGCGGCCAGAATACAATCAGTCACGTAACCTATTAGATTTTAAATAACTTCCCCAAACAGCAAACAAATCTAGCAGTACAGCTTTAGCTTCTTGATTGATGCTGTCATCCAGGGGTATCGCTTAATTGATAAAATGGCTTTTGTGTTCCACGGCAAACAACTAAATATTACATCATGAAGTAATAGTTAAACAATTGCCGAAATGTTATTCACTTTCAGGTTTCAAAGTTTATTCTTGTGCCGTAACCACCATAGACACTGATGGGGACAAGTCCCCTCCAATAATTAGAAATGGCCAAATTTCCCCCCAATATTTGAAATTATTGCACTGCTCTGCTGCACTTCATTACACAGCGCTCTGCATGTTAGGATGACAATAAGGTTTAAAAATTACATTTTTAGTCTGTTCTGCCACAGCGGTCTAACAGCGCTCATCAATCAAAATGATTGAGATGGCCAATCAAATCAAAGTAGGCAGGGTTTACCAGTCACAGAAGCAGAGCGTAAATTCCAGCGCAAAGCCTCAGTTTAACGTTGAAAGAGAGTGAGGTAAGCAAAACATTTAATACATGTCAACTGTTTTGTGATAGAAATGTTAAAACGACCGACAGTAATTTCCAATGATGCAAACTTCTCGACTTTTTCCCTCATATGGCTGTTGTGAATAGAAAATATGCATTTATGTGGCTCATGGAATTCCTATCTGAGTGTGGAGACAAGAAACGGTTTATGTTTTTGACATATTAGGCATACAAATAAACATACACGTGCATATTTTAATGCAAATGTTATTTGCAAATAGTTCAAAATGATTATTTCCCCAACTAGAATTAGACCTAGAATTTCCTTCATTGTTCTGTTTCTATAGGCTTTATAAAAAATTGGTCCTTCCCAATGCTCAAGACATGGTTACGAGTTACGGCCATGGTGTAACATGCAATTTTTTTAAATGAGTTTGCACCAGAAGTCACAATTTAAGTAAATGAGTCAACTGCATTAAATAAATGCAACTGAAAACATAATATCCTTTATCATAAATGCAACAGAATCAAGTGATTAATTCCATACATTCAGTATTAGATTAAATAAGGATTCATAAACATTTGTATGTCTTTAATGTTGCTGATACATAATGTTGTTAATATGGTACGTTTCAGTGTCTTCAGTGAATTCTCATGAGATCAAGTTGTATGGCTGTAGAAATCGCACGATTGACGAATATCAATAAACAGTCTTTTAAAGGATTAGTTCACTTCAAAATGAAAATTGATAATCTGATAATTTACTCACCCCCATCTCATCCAAGATGTTCATGTCTTTCTTTCTTCAGTCGAAAAGAAATTAAGTTTTTTGAGGAAAACATTCCAGGATTTTTCTCCACATAATGGGCTTCAAAGAGCTTCAGAGGGCTCTGCACGATCCCAGACGAGGAATAGGGTCTTATCTAGCGAAACTATCAGTGATTTTCAAAAAAAAAAAAAAAAAAGTACTTTTTAACCTAAATTGCTCATCTTGCGCTGCTCTGTGGTGCGCCACGGATTACGTAATCACGTCGGAAAGGTCCCGCTAGACGTAGGCGGAAGTACCGCCCCAAGTGAGCGTGCGAAGACTAATACAAACGCCCTTTACCAAAAAAAAACCTCCATCTCCAACTTCAAAATCGTGAGACGGACTTCATGACAAATTCGTGACGATTCGTGAGTTAAATATCAGGAAATTTTCATTTTGAAGTGAACTAATCCAAACTACTATATACTACTAATAAATCCAAAGAGAAAACACAGGAGAATCACAAGGAGAAATATAATAACAGTCACCACATAAATGCAAATGAGACTGAACACAGAACTGAGGAAACTCAGGGATTAAATACATGGGGAGAGTAAATCAAGGTAAAACAGAACAGGTGTGTAAATGAATTAGGAACTATGGAAACTAATAAGCACTATGGAAACTGACTTTCTGTAATGTTTCCCAGGAGCACCCTTCAAGTCTAACCATGGTAGATCTTCTCAACATTGCCAGAGACATCGCCCGCGGCTGCCAGTACTTAGAAGAGAACCAGTTCATCCACAGGTATCATTTCCAACACCCCAGCACACCTACACACATTACAGATCAATTTGACAACAGATGGATGATCTGCTTTTTTCTGAAGTCAGCACAAAATCAGCCCTCCTCGGCTCCGTTCAGGAGTTCTGCTTCCCTCTTGTTCCTGCAATGGGAGTTCTGCTTCTTTTTGACACTCTCATCCAGAATGGCATGAAAAATGAGTCCACTTAGAGCTCATTTATGCTACATGAGCAGTCCAGTCATCAATCCAGCTATAAAACAGGGACACTGAGACACTTACCCATCTGCAGTTTCTTACTGAAGTTCCTCACACTGCCGAGTTAAAATATATCTGGGCCTTCGAGTTCAACTTCAACTTTTTGGTCAAAACCCAGAGGGATTGGTTGTTTTGCCCTTTCAGGGGATTTTTTTAGCATAAAAAGCATAATCCATTGCTGTCAGATATAGGGTGCTCAACACCAAATGCCTTCAAACAGTACTACAAGTAATTGGAAACATGACTTTCATGACTCAACCTTAAAAAAGAAACAAGAATAGTCTTGCAGATCAAGAATTCTTCATAGCTTTTTTGGCCAAGAACCACACACTTAGACAAGAAGCCTGGCAACAAGTCCAGGTTTCTGTGAGGTTTTGAGGCAGGTAAATAAATAATAAGAAATATTTGATTATTGTGCTTAAAGAATATCTAAAGTATATTTAGCTATAACATTCTCAAATAAAACTCTGAATACCAAGGGTACTGTGTGTTAAAAAACTTTGAAAAACACATTTTTGACCTTGACAACAGCTAAAAAACCCCAAACATTGCACACTGACTCCTAGAAATGAATAGAAGCCAGATTGGAATAGTCAATTTTAGACAGCTCTCTCCTTTTTTGTTTAAAATGCAACAAATTGTTAGTTCTTTAGAATAATGGATAAATCTCTAAAAATCTATCCATCGCTCTGTTTAAAGGTCACTAAAATAATGTTTGCGAATGGCTCTTATATTAAACAAAATAAATGGGGGGAAAATATAATGAAAATCATTACATCTAAATGAATATAGTATTCATAAATTATCAAATTAGTGCTTTCAAAATTAATGCGTTAATGTATGCAATTAACACGTTAAAAATATTTACCGCAATTAACGTAGCATCTGTTTTTTTTGTCTTCATTGGCTGCCGCATATGACCATTCATTTAAGCACTATTAAACCATTCAAGCGTGATAAGATGCAAAATTAAGAACTTAAATATGTACTGGCACGCTGTCTGTGAACAAATGCTTCAAACGCGCACAGAAAGTCGCTTCAGACAGTGCGCCAGCGCTGCATCGAGTTCTTTCGCGCTTGAACTGACAAAAACACACAAAATGATGCCAAAATTCTCGTTTTGTCGAGTATCCTCGTAAGCACAGTCTTAAATGAGTTAAAAAGTGTTAAATGGACACAAAGAGTTGTGAGAAAATAGGATGTGCGTCAGGTCTTAAAGTGACAGCAGCCTAATAAACCTGCTGCTGTCTGTGATTAATGTTCATCAAAGAACAAAAGACAAAGAGAAAATCACTCTCTGCTCTTGACTGAATAACGTTTGTAGCTTTAATAAGGATTAATCTGTTTAATTTATAATTTATGCACTGAGGACTGTGAAGTGTTTGATAACTTTATTCAATTTCTGTATATTTCCTACCTGTTAGACCTACCTGAAAATCTTAAAGCACTGTTAATAAGGTAACATGGGTCAAAAACAACGAAAACAATAACTTTTTTTGTGCATTTTAGCAGGGCAGGAAAAAAGCAGGGCTGGAAAAAAAACCTTAGTGTTGAACCCTGATATATTAAAGGCACAGCTAAATGTGACATTTATTACAATGGGTTTATGTGAAGATTGTTTTAAGTTCACTTAAATTAAATGTTATATTTTTTAAAGCCTATTAAATGTTAAAATCGATAACTTTCAATTATACTGTAATGTTGAATGGCTATAATTAATGGCTAAAATTGAGGGGAAAAAAATCCATGTAATAGAGACATCAGTACTGGTATCAGTGATACTGGCCTTCAGCTTAGTAAAAAGATTTCATTAAACAAATATTTACAATATACTGACTTTATGTTGTTTCTACATTATTTTGGAGATTAAATGAGAAAGTATTACAACATAAAAATATATTAACTTTACTGTTAGGTGCAATTAATTGCGTTTAATTACAGGAAAATGTGTGATTATGTTTTTTAATCGATTGACAGCACTAAATCAAATACAGACAAGGCTTAAGATAATCCAGACTAAAATGCATGTTTGAGCTGTTTTAACTGAAAGCAACTTGCACTGGCATATCTTAAAATATGTCAGTGCCATTGTTTTGTCTCAAGATTCACACCAGTAATGTTTTTTTCTTAGGCACGTTTATATTAAATGTCCTAATTGAACTAAAGCCTAATCCTGGCTTAATCTAAGTCCTGTCTGTGAAATGGGGCCAATAGTTTTTAAAAACTAAAGAACTATCTTTGTGTTAATAAAATCTGTACTACATTTGAGTCTTCATTGTGTTGATAATACAGTAAGAGTCTACGTTATCTCCCAAACTCCCTTTAATTTACATCATTTTTATTTGTTCAACAATCTTTAATTGTTCTTTACTAACAAGGTGAGATGAGAATCCTCATAAGTACAATCTTTTTGGGTTCTTCACAGTTAAAGAAGGAAAGAGTCATCTGACACCTTAAGTGACGTATGACCATAACGCAAAACATATTTTGGTGTCAGGTGTGCGAACACCTAAAACTATCAGGAGTTTATTCATCCTACTGTATCTGTACCGTCAGAAAACAATAGATGCTAAAATAACCCGTATATTTTAAACAACAAGAATGTAAAAGCAAAGCACTGTTCATTGTGTTTGAGTTTCACAAAAGTCTGCCCGTGATACGGACAGAGTTTTGCTTCAGTGTGGTTTGAAACTGCAGTGTTGACAGCTTCATTGTTTAAAGTTGGAGTGTTCTGTCTTTTTGTTAGCAGTGTCATTCATTTCACATGCTCTAAATATGTATAGACAGCATCTCATAATGATGCAAATAACTTAAAATACAAAGTGGACATAAGTAATTAGACAACAGACATAATTGGGCATTTATAACTAGAATTATTAGATTACAGATTGTTTTAGAATTATTCTTTCTTTCGGCAAAAGTACCAGTATAGTCTAAGAAAAATATACTGCATTTGCAAGAATGTTATTTGCAGTAAACCATTTAAGTCCACAATATTGTTGCTGAACAATGCTATAAATCTTAAACTGGCAGAAAATATTGGATGTAAATGTGTCTGTCTGATAAATTTGACAGTCAGAATAATCCTTCTTTTATTCCTAACAGGGACATTGCTGCCAGGAACTGTCTTCTGACCTGCAAAGGTTCAGGGAGGGTGGCTAAGATTGGTGACTTTGGCATGGCCAGAGACATCTACAGGTATGGTACATATTTTAAATGGCATCATGAGCTCATAAATTACTTTTAAAATCCTCTTGATAGCGACATGAAAGTTCTGTTTTGCATCTGAGTTTATATTCATTTGGCTATAAAATTTGAAGGTCTGTTATGTGGCTGCGTTTTTTTCCTCCACGGTATTTCAGCTGAGAAAAGATGAAAGCGTATCTCATTCTGAAAATCCAATTGCGAGCTATTATTACCAACATATTTCTCATTTTAAGGCAAGAGTCAAGCAAACTAAATTAATAAGTGCTCAGCTAATTCAAAGGGTAGATTTCTATTCCCTTATTATTTACACCGAGGTTGACCTGCATGATTTGTTCTCCCTCAAGAACAAATCATGGCTATGCTTGATATAACATACTGTACCACTCTTATACAGTATGTAGACTGTAGTACATAGATTTTATGAATGCATGGAATGGAAAAAAAAAAAGGTTAGTTCTCTTATTATAATGGGACATTAATTGCTGAAATAATCATAATGTGCATTGTTTTTTTTAATACTGGGGGAAAAAAGAACATTTCTAAGCTGTCTTCTGAACAAAACCCCAGATTTTATTTGTTTAATTAATTTTTTTCAGGCAATACTAGTAAAGTGGGTCTCTTTTCATTTTTCCCCTTAAGCCAGACAGGAGACTATTTTATTTTATTTTTGCCACATAGGCTGACATAAAGATTAAAATATAATAGATTAAAATAGTAGCTAATTATCATTAAAATATTCATAAAGTACAATCACTTGAAGAAAAATAAATGGGTTGTAATAAATGGGGGGCGGGGGGGGATTAAAATAAAAATATTAAATAGAAAATATTACAACTTTTTCTATATTTTCTGATATGTTTTAATTCTTGAAATAGTATATAACATATATAGTCATGAAGTGAAATTGCTTAATTACTTTAACAAGTTTTACCCCAGATTTATTTGTCATTACATTCAGAAGCGTCATTCAAACTGATGGGGAACTGATCATTTCATTTAAAGAGCCACTCAAAACTCATTTGACTTTCTTTTTTTTTTTCTCTCTTCTCTGTGGAAGGAGCACAAAAGGAGTTGTTATGAAAATGCAGTCACTCTTTTCCATAATGCGAAAATGCACAGTGTTCGATTAAGGTCAACAGCAAGTAACTACACCACTGATGTCCCTTCAATCAATCAATAAATACATGCATACATACAATTTTATATTAGAGTTTTTCATATCAGAAGACTGTGAAGCAATGTGGTGTTTAGAGAGGTAAGCATCTAACTAACAGTCTTCATAAGCTATATTTTCAGATACTGTCTTTAGAGAGATACACAATTTGGCACTAGTGTGAATCGTCCTTTGACATTATTCGTCAGATGAGATGGCAGCACCGCTGTGATGAAATGAAAGGAGTTGTGAGCTTGACTGCCTCTCATCCGCTACTAGAACGTGTCTGAAAATGGCTCACTTAGCTGGTGAAAGAAGGGTATTATTAGCCAGAGAAAAGCTGAGGGGAAAAGATGGAGCCTTGTTTTACTCCCTCCGGAGCATTGCCATGAAAGCGTGCTCTAATTGCTGATGTAGATTTTTCTTGCATTTTCCCGCTGAGTTCTACAGACAGGACAGGAGTTCAGAGCTGTGAGAAATGCGATTGGGGATGGGGAGAATTACAGTGAATATTTCATCTCATCTTCTGAGATTTGAGGATGCTGAGATGTGATCAATTTAATTCACAGTTAACCCTTACAGGTTACTTCAAATTTTCGACAACCTTTCATTATCACTGTGGTCGTCCAAAAAGCCAATTAGTGAAGTCGACTAGTTTATCTAGTATTTTATGTTCAATATTTTTAGCATGCTGTTTTAAAGAGGATGAATTTAGAGATGCAAAATCTTTGAGGGGATTTTGGCATGTTGACAGCAAACAGTAAGACTGTTAGCATACTAAAACTCTTTCTGACAAGCTGCATCTCCAAATTGATCCTCTTTAAAGCACCATGCGTAAAAATATAAAAGCTCAAAAAAAAAAAATCAAACACCACTATACCCATCAAAACACCTCGTGTGTATTAAATCCCTCACATTCAACAGTTAGGCAGTCACTGCTGGAGTCCAAACCTGTTCCTGTTTTCATGCACAATCCATTGTTTTGTGAGGAGTTTAATTATTTTTTAAATCCCTTCATGTTGTATTCTGTTTTGTCTTGCTGGTTTTAAATACAAGAGCATCCCATAAATCCCCTGAAACACCTTGATCCCAAATCAGCCTAACTATACAAGGATTCCTGAAAGACCCCATAAATCAAAATGAGACTTTTTTTGTCTTTTTAGTCCTTGCCATTTTGAAGTCATCTATATGCTGGTGTACATGTAAATGTTGAAATGCAGTATCTAGCAGTATAGAGGGTATTCGCATTTAACCCTCATGTACTGTTCGATTTCTAGTTACAGCCTGTATGGTCCGGGTCAAATTGACCCTAACTAACTACTACTCAATAGGATGTATTATAAATATTTTTAAGTATGGAAATATATGGTTCAGATCACTAAAACCATATATGGAAATCGAAGAGTCCTTGTATGGTCAACGGTGGAGTCTGAATGTCATCTAGTGGAAAAGTTTGGTACTGCTCAAATTTTTTACTAAAAGTTCTTTTTTTGAGATCTAAAATTTGGCACAACTTGTTCAGATATTATTTCTTGAAGTTTTAGAGTTGAACATGTTTTGAAAAATATATATTTTATATAATATACCACCGATCAGGCATAACATTATGTTGTGTTAATATTAGCACAATAATGTGTCGGTCCCCCTTTTGCTGCCAAAACAGCCCTGACCCGTCGAGGCATGGACTTCACTAGAGCCCTGAAGGTGTGCTGTGGTATCTGGCACCAAGATGTTAGCAGCAGATCCTTTAAGTCCTGTAAGTTGCGAGGTGGGTTCTCCATGGATCGGACTTGTTTGTTCAGCACATCCCACAGATGCTCGATTGGATTGAGATCTGGGGAATTTGGAGGCCAAGTCAACACCTCAAACTCGTTGTTGTGCTCCTCAAACCATTCCTGAACCATTTTTGTTTTGTGGCAGGGTGCATTATCCTGCTGAAAGAGGCCACAGCCACCAGGGAATACCGTTTCCATGAAAGGGTGTACATGGTCTGCAACAATGCTTAGGTAGGTGGTACATGTCAAAGTAACATCCACATGGATGGCAGGACCCAAGGTTTCCCAGCAGAACATTGCCCAAAGCATCACACTGCCTCCGCCGGCTTGCCTTCTTCCCATAGTGCACCCTGGTGCCATGTGTTCCCCTGGTAAGCGACACACACGTACCCGGCCATCCACGTGATGTAAAAGAAAACATGATTCATCAGACAAGGCCACATTCTTCCATTGCTCCGTGGTCCAGTTCTGATGCTCACGTGCCCACTGTTGGCGCTTTCGGCGGTGGACAGGGGTCAGCATGGGCACCCTGACTGGTCTGCGGCTATGAAGCCCCATACGCAACAAACTGCAATACACTGTGTATTCTGACACCTTTCTATCAGAATTAACTTCTTGAGCAATTTGAGCTACAGTAGCTCGTCTGTTTGATCGGACCACACGGGCCAGCCTTCGCTCCCCACGTGCATCAATGAGCCTTGGCCGCCCATGACCCTGTCGCTGGTTCACCACTGTTTCTTCCTTGGAGCACTTTTGATAGATACTGACCACTGCAGACCGGGAACACCCCACAAGAGCTGCAGTTGTGGAGATGCTCTGACCCAGTCGTCTAGCCATCACAATTTGGCCCTTATCAAACTCGCTCAAATCCTTACGCTAGCTAATTTTTCCTGCTTTTAACACATCAACTTTGAGGACAAAATGTTCACTTGCTGCCTAATATATATATATTTATAACTTTTCTATAACTTTAAAACTTTACTTTTTTTTTTTTTTAACTTCTACAATAATCTGTGAAATGTTCCCTTTAAAAAGATACCAAATTTAAGTGGTAAAATTTGACCCACAAACAGCAAGATCGTATAACAATTCTGTATGCATATTTAACACCACATCAGTATGTTGAAACTTTGCATGCATGTTCATGCATAAATGAGGAAAAAGTCACAATTTCAAGAAAAACAATGTAGGTTAGATAGTATTTCAGACAGATTGAAAAAGAAATGATAGCTCATTTTTACCATATGTAGCTGACAAAATATTTTTCAGTATTGAAATAAGTAGGAAAAAAGCCCCTTTTTACCTTCACTAGGGTAGTTAAAAACCAACATAAAATATAACCAAAAAAAAAAAAAAAAAAAATCAGGTCTGTACAGTCGCCTTAAAATGTGGGCAAATTGACCCACGAACATCACAAACATAACAGAATTTTTTTTCATGTCAAAACACATCAGCGTGTTGAAACTTTGCATGCATGTTCATGACTATAAATGAGATCACACAATTTCAAGAAAAAAAATCATAGGTTAACTGATATTTCAACAACTCAAAAATCAAAATGGGTCAAATTGACTGAAAATAAACTAAAAATGTTGCTCTACACAGATTTTTGCCTAATCAAATGCTCTCTAGAATGAGAGAGCCCCTCATTCTGGAACCAACCAAGTAGTAAATCATGGTAGCTAAATGCTGAACATAAAAATGTAATAACTTTGGTAACACTTTAGTATGGGGAACACCATTCACTGACTATGACTTTTGCCTCAAACTCTTAATTACTGCTTATTAATAGTAAGGTAGTTAAGTTAAGGTATTGGGTAGATTAAGGGATGTAGAATATGGTCATGCAGAATTAAGGCATTAATATGTGCTTTATAAGTACTAATAAAGAGCCAATATCCCAGTAATATACATGCTAATAAGCAACTAGTTCATAGCGAGAATTGAACCCTATAATAAAGTGTTACCAAAACATATCTATCAAGGGCTGAGCACTTTGATATGTCCCACCCCAAACTTCCTGTTTCAATATGAAGTGTCCAAAAAAAAACAAAAAAAAAAAACTGCTAGTTTGGAGTGTAAACGCACATTTTGAAATATGTATATGTTTTGCACATCCGACTTCATGTTATCACTTCCTTCCTCAATTTCATAAATTAATAGGCTTCGTGCTCTCTGAGTAGGTCCTTCTTTTGAACAAGTAATGACTCCGCAACCATTAAAAAGTATCTTCTATATAGTATGAATGTAATCCGGACGTACTGTGCTGCCATTATTATGTGACTTTTCCTGTGGCCTCATGGGCGTTGGATGCACACTTCAGACTCTCGCCCTTTTCACATACTGTTTTTCAACTACTACAGTATACAGGTGGGCAGTATCTAGGGCTGGACCAGAATATTCCAATATTCGTTCGGTGGGTTGGTATTCGATTTTCAATTTTGGGATTCGAATATTCTTTTTTTTCCTTGCGCATCTGGCATCCCCCTCGAAACGGTTCTCATTCGTGCTTGAATATGTTTATACTATAAAATCTGGCGAAATACAATACTTTTTTTCACAATTATCTTATAGCCTAGCCGTTTTTAATAGGATGGACAGTTGAGGAACCCAACCTCGTTATACTTAATATATTTGCTGCTTCTTAGCCTAAGTGTTCCCTGCAAGGGTGCAACTGAGTATTCTCTGCCTAGAGTGCACAACTCCATGAGCTTATGCCTGAACTTGCATTTTGGGTTAAGCTGCGTTCATTTGACATTGTGGAAAATAGAATAATAGAATCAAAATGTATTAGCCTTTTTTACCTGTTAGGGATGTGACGGTGAGAAAATTTTCCCTCACCGTCACATTACAGTGCGTGTGCACTGTGGGGCCGTGAACGAATGACAGCTGTGCGCATGTTACTTTCGGTTTAGAATTAGCGCCAATTCGGGGGTGGGTTGCTTGAATGGTGGGTTCATTAGCCTATTATTCTGAATGAAAAACACAACAAAACAGTACAATGACAAACTCCCTTAAATAGGCGCTTTTACATTTAGCTTTGAAACCAAATCGTCCGCAACCATCTTGTCATTCAGCTCCTCACTCTCGTGATGAATGAAATCTGACTCCTGCTGCTAGTTTGTGCTGCGACTCTCGTTCGGCTGACGCTGCATGCTCAGTTTTTAGTTGTAGGTAATCTGTTCTCTAACTGAACTAAATGATTTTTACTACTATAAAATATCAAAATGACGATGGGGGGCAGTGCCGCGGTGGGCAAGTGATGTAACCGGTGTTATGCCTGAACACCGGTAACACCCGACTATCGCCGCAAGCCTATTACCCGTTATTATCAGTCTAAATTAATCTACTGCAAAATATAGGAGCTTGTTACTGGGACGTAACAGACCCTGTGTGTTTTGTATCACTAGTGCAGTGTCCGTTCTCGGAGCGAGAATAATGTTATTAATAATATGCCCCCTCCCTCCGAAGCTGATTACTACCGAAGTGTCGAAGCTCAAGCTATGTTCATATACACACTTCAACTTTCACAGTACTTTTTTTTTAAACTGACAATTCGAAATACGAATTGAGGAATATATTTTGGTTAATCTCATAAATTGAGTTTATAACGTAGTGTTCAACATCCCAAACTTTGCCTCCCCTGCCTCATATTTTTCCTCCATCTCCTCGACTGTGGCAGCAATCCATCCCACCAGGGACCAGAAAGTCAGTAGCAACACAAAGGTACTCTGTGATCATCTTCGATTTCCTAGTTCAAAGGGTTTCATTGTTGGTTTCCCTTAAGTCCTGGCGTGCGAGGTCCATTCGCATGAGTGAGATTGCTGGAAACTAATATTACACTCATGTGTGTGAGGCGTGTTTTCATGCGAGAGGTGGAACAGGCCTCGCTGCCACAATCCCAGAAGGCCACACGCTAGTTTATATAGAACCAGAGTCCGATAAGACCAGCATCATCAAGATTTTGTCAAAAGTGCAAATGCTTTTGTTTAGGAGATAGTGGGCAGTATATCTTTTCAGCCTCAGTCTCTCATTTTCTTTTTGTGATAAATGCACAGCATAATACCCTCCCAAGATTATTGCTTTAGCCACCTCAGGATAGCTGTTGGCAAAAAAGCAAGACCTATTTGTCTCTCCATTTTCTTTCTCACTTTATTCCTTTTTCACTGTTGTCAGCAGAGGGTCAGATATTGGAACTAGATCTTGATAACATCAGCTCTGGGTGAGGAAAATGGTTTCAGACTCACAGTGATCGCACCATGCGAAATGTGAAGAAAGTTTCTCAGACAAGACATTCAGTAACTTTTTTGGTAACACTTTAGTATGGGGAACATATTCACTATTAACTACGCCTTTTGCCTCAAACTCATAATTTACTACTTATAGTCAGTACGGTAGTTTTTGTAGCGTTTAAGTATTGGGTAGATTAAGGGATGTAGAATATGGTCATGCAGAATAAGGCATTAATATGTGCTTTATAAGTACTAATAAACAGCCAATATCCCAGTAATATGCATGCTAATAATAACCAACCGGTTAATAGGGAGAATTGAACACTAGAAAATAAAGTGTTACCACTTTATTTTGTGTGTTTTTTTTAGTTTTTTTTTTAAATGTTGAACTGCCTGTGCAGAACTCACCTACACAGTATTATGGGGTTCTGGGAGGTTGCCAGGATTGTTTGAGGTGGTTTTTATACTAGTTTGTTGTTGTTGCAGAGTCTCAAGTCTCAGTAATAGTATGTGCCGAGTTTCAAGAAAACCCTTAAAGGGATAGTTCACCCAAAAAAAGAAAATTATGCCACCATTTACCCACTTGTTTCAACAATAACAATAAGACATCTTTCGGTAACACTTTATTTTGATGGTCTCTTTTGAACATTCTGCTGCCTATAAGTAACTTTGCAACTACATGTCAACTAACTCTCAGAGTATTAGTAGAGTGTCTACTTAATATCTGCAAACACTTTAGTGTGATGGTCCCCAACAGACATTCTACTGACTATAAGTTTGCAAGTACATGCCAACTTATTCTAACCCTAACCGTCTACTAATACTCTACTAACACTCTAATGAGAGGTGCATGTAGGTGCAACGTTACTTACAGTCAACAGAATGTGTTAAAGGGACCATCAAAATAAAAGGAGATATTTTGAAAGATGGGTCTCACTTTATGTTCCACCATAGAAATTAAGTCATCACAGTTCACTGCTATTAATTACTTATACAGGTTATTTTTTTTCCAGTGTTATAGAAATTTAAAACAAAACAAGTTATTTTCCTGCATGGCACAATTTGGAATCTGCTTCCTGGAAAGATTGATCTCATGAAACATTGCAGACAGGATGCTGAATATTTTAACAGCTAAATGCTTTTTGAATTTCCACATCACCTTGTTTGTCGCTTTGAATAAAAGCGTCTACCAAATGCATAAATGTAAATTAAAATGCAATGCTGTTACTGCTACTACTGTACCTCACATATAGTGTCAAAAGCACAGTGCAGATCAAACCCTAATCCTACAATAACCCTATAGTAAGTACATCCTTTCTGCTTGCAATATTACTCATATTTAAGTACTAATTACACTGTAACAATGACACCGTAAAATAGTGTAACCGAATGTGTTCCTGGTCTAGAATGTTGTTCTATAAACCAGTCGGTTACACTATTTTACAGTGTACTTACCAAAGAAAGTACTGGTAATATAAGGTTGGGTTAAGGTTAGGTTCAGGTTTAGTACCTAGTTATTACCCAGTTATTGTAATTGCTATAATAAGTACATAGTATGCACATGCAGAACAGGACTGTGAAATAAAGTGCTATCAACTAGTCTTACTTTAGTGGCTAGGTTCAGCCTTCAACTGCTTTATGACAGGAATAGGAAAACAATTGTCTTGATTCATTTGAATCATCTCAGGAAATGTACTTAACTAGTCCATAACATTTGCACGTACAATTATACCAATGAATAAAACAAACAAATTAAGCAAGACATCTCAAATGAACTAGGTCTAACCCTAACTACCTAACTTTAAATTTACACCCCTTATGATCAAAGAGTTTGAAGGTTGGGACTCAAGCCAGACAGATCTAATGTTTGGAAGTTGATTCAACAAAGTAAATTAACTAAATTTTCACATTTACGAAGTTCTGGACAAACAATCACATTCTAAAAACAAATGTTTTGGTTCAATAAGAAAAACAAAAAAAAGTTTGCATCTATGCAACTTCTAATGAAATTATGTTCAACCAACAAACTACTGCATTAGAGGAATGTTATAATTTTTTGCATAAACAAAGGTTTAAACTGATTACTCAAAAAAAAAAATGTTCCAACTAATTTAATTTCAGCATAATTTAGTGGAGCCAAATAATCTGAACTATTTGAGTTTAAATTAACAGCTAGCATTGCACATTCTAAATCTAACTTGTTTAACGTAAATTTAATGAACGAGTAAGATCATATTTCTCCCTGGCATTAGCGCAGTCATTGCTGGTCAGTGTAATCCATACCTTAATGTACTCAACCTCAAACTAACCACAAGCACTACTCTGGTAACACAAAACAACAAACTCTTTTAAATGTCAAATGTAACAGCATTACACACTTACAGGCCTTTCCCTTTACTTAATTTTTTTTTTTTTTTTTCGCATGACATGGCACTTAATTTCAATATTTATTCTCCTTATCCAGTCAAAGCATACTGTGAACTAGAAATCCACTGCCAAATTTATCACAGAAGGACAAAAAGTACTTTCAGATTCAAATACATGACTCTTATACTGTATCTTGGCAACTCAGATTCTCCAGCAAGTGTTAGTGAAGTCCTTTGTGATAAAAATTAACAGTTCTTCCTTTGTTTGAAATGTTCCTACACCACATCCTGATCCAAACAAGAGACCCTTATTCAAGATAGTGGGCCCTATCATACACCCTATTCTAGCTTCATGCATTCCTTTATCAACACTTAAATATGGGTAAATTTCATAAAAAAAAGCAACATTTTGAACCAAAAGCTGAGAAAACCGTGTTTTTGTCAAAGACTGTATCCAGATCAGATTCAGAGCGATGATCAAAACACAGATAGAGTAGATGGAGTCCATCAACACTCCTAATGCTTGCACAGTCCTACACCTCGCCCTGGGTCGACATTTCATTGTTACATTAGGCAGTTTTGATTTATATGCTGTTTAATGTTGATGATCACGTTATTTTACATATGCATCTGCTTACATACGATCGCTTGTTTTTTTTGCATCTTCTTCGCCTGTCTTTTGATCAGGAGATTCTGAACTCATTCAGAAGCTGCGTAATAGCGCCCCCTAGCGTATAACAGTGAAAACACAATTTTCCGGGTTTCTGTGTTTGGCGGGGAAAGAGTTAAAGAGAATGGGAGATGAGACTTAGATTGGTTTATTGCACGTTATGCCCAAAACACACCCATGACTCATTAAGAGACTAGGAACAACCCTTTTGGACCATGCGCATTTTTCCTGTCGTTAAACTAGCAAAAGTGGATTTGGACACGCCCTAATTGCACCTGCGCCATGCGCTCATATCGTTAAAATAGGGCCCAGAGTCTTCTTTCGTCAACTTTATCAGTCAAATTGAAGATTCGGTCAAGTTCTCATCTGGCTCCTCTTGCGGGTATAATGTCGATCTCGAACATCTGCCACACTTGCCCAGTTTTTTCCCTTCTGCAAGGCATCTCAAATGAACTAGGTCAGCCACTTTCCATAAACCCTAACTTAACCCTCTAAATATCAGATGGGTTGATGGTTAGGACCCAAGACAGACAGATCTAATGGCTGGGTGTAGATTCAACATTTGGTTGATACAGGGGGGAGAACAAGTATTTGATACACTGCAGATTTTGCAGGTTTTCCTACTTACAAAGCATGTAGAAGTCTGTAATTTTTATCATAGGTACTCTTCAACTGTGAGAGACGGAATCTAAAACAAAAATCCAGAAAATCACATTGTATGATTAAGAAATTAATTTGCATGTTATTGCATGACACAAATATTTGATCACCTACCAACCAGTAAGAATTCCGGCTCTCACAGACCTGTTAGTTTTTCTTTAAGAAGCCCTCCTGTTCTCCACTCATTACCTGTATTAACTGCACCTGTTTGAACTCGTTACCTGTATAAAAGACACCTGTCCACACACTCAATCAAACAGACTCCAACCTCTCCACAATGGCCAAGACCAGAGAGCTGTGTAAGGACATCAGGGATAAAATTGTAGACCTGCACAAGGCTGGGATGGGCTACAGGACAATAGGCAAGCAGCTTGGTGAGAAGGCAACAATTGTTGGCGCAATTATTAGAAAATGGAAGAAGTTCAAGATGACGGTCAATCTCCCTCGGTCTGGGGCACCATGCAAGATCTCACCTCGTGGGGCATCAATGATCATGAGGAAGGTGAGGGATCAGCCCAGAACTACACGGAAGGACCTGGTCAATGACCTGAAGAGAGCTGGGACCACAGTCTCAAAGAAAACCATTAGTAACACACTACACCGTCATGGATTAAAATCCTGCAGCGCACGCAAGGTCCCCCTGCTCAAGCCAGCGCATGTCCAGGCCCGTCTGAAGTTTGCCAATGACCATCTGGATGATCCAGAGGAGGAATGGGAGAAGGTCATGTGGTCTGATGAGACAAAAATAGAGCTTTTTGGTCTAAACTCCACTCGCCGTGTTTGGAGGAAGAAGAAGGATGAGTACAACCCCAAGAACACCATCCCAACCGTGAAGCATGGCGGTGGAAACATCATTCTTTGGGGATGCTTTTCTGCAAAGGGGACAGGACGACTGCACCGTATTGAGGGGAGGATGGATGGGGCCATGTATCGAGATCTTGGCCAACAACCTCCTTCCCTCAGTAAGAGCATTGAAGATGGGTCGTGGCTGGGTCTTCCAGCATGACAACGACCCGAAACACACAGCCAGGGCAACTAAGGACTGGCTCCGTAAGAAGCATCTCAAGGTCCTGGAGTGGCCTAGCCAGTCTCCAGACCTGAACCCAATAGAAAATCTTTGGAGGGAGCTGAAAGTCTGTATTGCCCAGCAACAGCCCCGAAACCTGAAGGATCTGGAGAAGGTCTGTATGGAGGAGTGGGCCAAAATCCCTGCTGCAGTGTGTGCAAACCTGGTCAAGAACTACAGGAAACGTATGATCTCTGTAATTGCAAACAAAGGTTTCTGTACCAAATAATAAGTTCTACTTTTCTGATGTATCAAATACTTATGTCATGCAATAAAATACTAATTACTTAAATCATACAATGTGATTTTCTGGATTTTTGTTTTAGATTCCGTCTCTCACAGTTGAAGAGTACCTATGATAAAAATTACAGACTTCTACATGCTTTGTAAGTGGGCAAACCTGCAAAATCGGCAGTGTATCAAATACTTGTTCTCCCCACTGTATACTTTGCTTTGTCTACAACATCTGCATATTTTATATCATGAGAAAAACATGCAAATTAAGCAAGGCATCTCGAATGAACTAGGCCAGTCACTTTCCATAAAGCATTTAAGTCGTCTCTTTAATTCTAGCCTGGTGGAGGAGAACAGTTAGGTTATTCAAGCAATAATAATTATTTTATAATACTGCATTTTCTTTTAACACAAAGCCAAACTATATGCACACAATTAATAATTTAGGGAACCATTTAGTGACTAAGGATCATGTAACACCAGTTTGCACTATGAATATTATTTGAGATTTTTTTAAATACTAAGTGCAACTATGAATGTTAATTTGGACCAGTTAGGTTCAACTAGGGAGCCTGTGATTAATGTAATTAAAGAATTGTACAGATAAAATGATCAGAGCTTCTTTTGATGCCAGCTGGTTATTTACTGTTTGAGATGGTAAATAATGAGAGAAAAAAAAAAAATTGTAAACAACCAAGAGAAACAATCACGGAGAAAGATAACAATAGGATGAACAATATACCGGTATGAAAGAGTATAAAAGTTAGCTTATACAAAAAAACTATAGGTGCACCTTGTAAATAAAACACACATATATCTATATGCATGTCAAATCAATTTGTTCACATCCATCCATGAAATTTGTATAAGCACAAAATCACAATGTGAATCAGTTATATTTCTCAAAGTCAATAAAGATTAAGTTCAACAATTTTCAGTTCTTTGTTTCCAGTCAAATCAGTTTGGTTTTCCTCAGGAAAAAAAATGAAGGAAAACAGTTCAAGAAAGTTCAATCCTATTGCGTGGATGCGCAGTAGAGAAAAAATTAGAGGGAAAAGAAAAATGGTCCTTTAAACGATCCAGGAAACGAATCACTCAGTTTCAGTCAATGAGAAAGAGGAAAAAACATGTGATCGGAGAAACCCGAGTTCACAATATGAAGTTTTAGGCCTACTCAGTCAGTCAATCTAGTGTCCAGATCTGTGGGGGCTCGCCGTCAATGGAACATCCAGAACCGTTTCCACAGGAACAAAAAAACCTGACCTGTATTTTAGGCCAAACGATAACAGAGATATTTCCAACTTCAGTTTGCTTATTTCAAAGAGAAATACAATTAAGACAGCGATAGGCTGAATTACCATCTCGTTACAGCAATAAACTAAATAAAATCACACGACACACTCACAAAACAATTAACAACATGACTCATATTAAACTCAAATATAACATTCACACAGTGTAGGTTCAGATAAAACCTATATTAAACCATAAATACATTATTATGAACTCAAAATTCTACTTGGAACACATACTTTCAAGAGAATTTCGTCACACAATTGCGTAGAGACTGGTTTACTGATCGTTGTCGAATTAGCGTTTGTCTCAACTTTGACCAAAAACATACAACAACATTAAACACTCACCAAATCCGTGTTAAATGATCGTTTTATAAATATTTGGTCCCAAAGAGCGATGTTTACGCGAATTCAGCTGCAGAAACTCTGCTCTGACACCTTTCACAAAATAGATGATTCAATTCTCCCTCTGCTCGAGAGCACGTTCTAGAAAGAGCAGGCTTTTTTTTTTCACATACATGACGCAACCAAATGGAAAACTCAAATTAAACATACAAAAACATTTTCTTTTCATTTTTTACACTTAGAAATAAAAGACAATATATATATATATATATATACACACACTCACCTAAAGGATTATTAGGAACACCATACTAATACTGTGTTTGACCCCCTTTCGCCTTCAGAACTGCCTTAATTCTACGTGGCATTGATTCAACAAGGTGCTGAAAGCATTCTTTAGAAATGTTGGCCCATATTGATAGGATAGCATCTTGCAGTTGATGGAGATTTGTGGGATGCACATCCAGGGCACAAAGCTCCCGTTCCACCACATCCCAAAGATGCTCTATTGGGTTGAGATCTGGTGACTGTGGGGGCCATTTTAGTACAGTGAACTCATTGTCATGTTCAAGAAACCAATTTGAAATGATTCGAGCTTTGTGACATGGTGCATTATCCTGCTGGAAGTAGCCATCAGAGGATGGGTACATGGTGGTCATAAAGGGATGGACATGGTCAGAAACAATGCTCAGGTAGGCCGTGGCATTTAAACGATGCCCAATTGGCACTAAGGGGCCTAAAGTGTGCCAAGAAAACATCCCCCACACCATTACACCACCACCACCAGCCTGCACAGTGGTAACAAGGCATGATGGATCCATGTTCTCATTCTGTTTACGCCAAATTCTGACTCTACCATCTGAATGTCTCAACAGAAATCGAGACTCATCAGACCAGGCAACATTTTTCCAGTCTTCAACTGTCCAATTTTGGTGAGCTCGTGCAAATTGTAGCCTCTTTTTCCTATTTGTAGTGGAGATGAGTGGTACCCGGTGGGGTCTTCTGCTGTTGTAGCCCATCCGCCTCAAGGTTGTGCGTGTTGTGGCTTCACAAATGCTTTGCTGCATACCTCGGTTGTAACGAGTGGTTATTTCAGTCAAAGTTGCTCTTCTATCAGCTTGAATCAGTCGGCCCATTCTCCTCTGACCTCTAGCATCAACAAGGCATTTTCGCCCACAGGACTGCCGCATACTGGATGTTTTTCCCTTTTCACACCATTCTTTGTAAACTCTAGAAATGGTTGTGCATGAAAATCCCAGTAACTGAGCATATTGTGAAATACTCAGACCGGCCCGTCTGGCACCAACAACCATGCCACGCTCAAAATTGCTTAAATCACCTTTCTTTCCCATTCTGACATTCAGTTTGGAGTTCAGGAGATTGTCTTGACCAGGACCACACCCCTAAATGCACTGAAGCAACTGCCATGTGATTGGTTGATTAGATAATTGCATTAATGAGAAATTGAACAGGTGTTCCTAATAATCCTTTAGGTGAGTGTATGTATATATATATATATATATATAAAAAAATAATTAAGTGAATTGTCAAATGAATAAAATCAACATGAGATGAATTAAAGCACTATTGTGCATTGTGTCTCTTTTATTATGTGGCTAAATCACCTGTGCTACAATCAGATCGAGGCTTCAGATAACATGGTGATGAATTCCATCCTTGCATAATTCACATGGAGTTTCTCCTTTATGTCTCTCCATGCAATTTCTGCTCCTTTCATTTTCCCATGCTTTTTCACTCTCTGATCTGCGACTGGAGTTAATAAGTCACTCCACTCTGCTTCTGTCTACTGTGGGCATTCATAACAATGTCTCTTTTTTTTTTCTTTTTGTCTGGGCATGTTTTTCTACAGAGCCAGCTATTACAGGAAAGGAGGCCGCGCTATGCTGCCAGTCAAATGGATGCCTCCTGAGGCCTTTATGGAGGGAATCTTTACTTCGAAAACGGATACATGGTGAGCGTTGTAATATAATTACATACTTGATGCGAGTTCTTTCATATGCTATTGCAACCCCACTGTTTTTCACACTGTAATACATTTTTTTCTGTAATTACTATGCTTTCATCTAACTCTACTGTTCACTTTCTCTCATTTTTCAGGTCATTTGGTGTTCTGCTGTGGGAGATCTTCTCGCTGGGCTATATGCCGTACCCGAGCCGCAGTAACCAAGAGGTGTTGGAGTTTGTTACTAATGGAGGCCGAATGGACCCACCCAAGAACTGCCCCGGGCCAGTGTGAGTGGACTCAAATATGCAATATATAAGGATCTGTCATTGCATATGCATCAGACATTCTAATTCTCAATTTTTCAGCCCTTGGTAACTTTCCCACTGCTTTATCTTTTCAGTCTCTGACAATATTCTAATCAAATAATAATCAAACTTTCCTAGCTGGAGTTTTGATTTAATTCATTTTCTAATCTAACCTGATCTTGCAGAGCTGATCTTTGAAACAAACTGAAAAAGGCTTAATGTATCTCTGAAATTAATAAAACATATACTCATTCAATTGAGACAGTCAAGATAAAACTGAAAAGGAAGAGAATACAAATATTATTTTGTTTTGTGAAATAGGTACCGTATAATGACACAGAGTTGGCAGCATCAACCAGAAGACAGACCAAACTTCTCAACTATTCTGGAGAGGATTGACTATTGTCTGCAGGTACTATATGTGAAAACTTTATCTGTTCATGGTGGGCAACAGTAGGCTTGTTAGAAGTTGCATATTGCCATACTAGTACTATTTCCAATATTGTAATATGCATTATGTATACTGTGGACAGTAGGGCTGGGTATTGAGAAAAATTTCACGATTTCGATTCAGAAGCTTGCAATTCGATTCGATTAGATTATTTTGGATATATATCAGGTACAATACATGGCAAATTTTCTCAAGGAAAACAAATCTCTTACCTAATGCTGTAAACTATGGGAGTCAGTTGTAGCCTACTAGGCTACATTAGCCTATTATAATATTGAAGGTAAAAATTAACTGATTTGTATACAAACACTTAAATTACACTTGATGTTTTTTTTTTTATAATAATAAAGTTATAATATTAACTTTACAATTACATAATCATATTTCTACTCCAATTAGTTTTTTGAAATATAAACATTTAAATGGTGGCTGTCATAAAAACGTGCCAGATGAATTCATACATGCATTAAATATTAAAGAACATTCAAAATGATAATGAATAGCCTATGTAATATGGTGCATATATTTAGCAAAATGCTCCTCTCTAGAGTTAATTTTTCTAGCTGACTAACGAGTTTATGGACACTGGATATGGTTTTTCTGAGGTAAATGTGACATTACATGACATTGTTTACAAGCTGTTTTATTGACGTCTTTCTGCGGTTTAAACACTGAGCGATTCCATGCGACATTATACGGATTTCGGTAAGTTGTACTGTATCTTTTAACACACTTTCAGATGCTCATTCATGTTTATTTTGCGCTGTAACTGGTATTAAGGTGGAAGAGAAGATCAGTTCATGTGCGCTCTGTGCTGCGCTTCTTTTGAGCTGAGCCGCGCCACAGCGGCAAAACAGTACGTTTTTGAATTTCGTAATAAAATATACGTAATTTGAAATCTGACACTTGTTTGATATCAATATTAACAAAGCACAAAGATTATTGCGATTTATTGGATGGAAGGCATGCTACAATGTTCCTTTTATTCATCAACTGAAAACAGGACGACTAATCGATTCTTGGGATTTAAGAATCGATAAAGAATCGATATCGGTTCGTAAAAATGAGAATCGATTAAAATCGAGAAATCAATATTTTTTTTTACCCAGCCCTAGTGGACAGTATGCATGGAATTTGCCAAAGTATACAGTATAAAGCAGAGCACATTGCATGGAACAATACCAACAATCTGTGTCACCTGTAAAACTGGCAAGTTTGACTGCTTGGGTAGATAACAGACTTTTCAATTCCCCTAGGATCCAGATGTGGTGACTGTGCCTTTGCCTGTCGAGTACGGCCCCATCCCTGAGGAAGAGGAGAGGGTACCCATGCGTCCCGAAGACCCTTCTGCACCCTCCTTGCTTGTAACCCCTCAGGGCACAGAGGATGCTCCATGTGCAGCCCACTCCAATCAGGCTAAGAGAGATGGGGAGGTCATTCTCATGGCCAGCCAATCTTCTGACAACAAACTACCACCCGCTCCCCCATCTCAGCCTCATCCCCATCACCACCTCCAACCCCCTGTAGTCACTGCCCCCATACCAGCTGCCAAACCCTCCTCTGCAACTCCCCAACTCCCCACCCAGGATGGAGGGCATGTGAATTTGGGATTCATGCAGGCCCACCCGTCGGAGAAGGAGAGCCGTAACGGGAAGCCCACCAACCTGTGGAACCCTACCTATGGCTCGTGGTTTCTACAGCAGCAGCAGAAGAGGCAGCAGGCCCAGGCCCAGGCCCAGGCCCAGGCCCAGGCCCAGGCACAAAGGCAGGTGAGTGGCCCACGGATCCCAGGTGAAGGGCAGGAACAAGCAGGCCGGACTGTGACAGTAGCTGAAGCTTTGGGCCTGCAGCAACAGCACAAACAGCAGCAGTACCAACAGCAGCTCCAGCGCCAACAGCAACAGCAACAACAACAACAAGGCCTATGTCGACCGCTTTTGCCCCCTCCTCCTCCACCTGCCCCGACCCCTTTACTCCTGGATTCGGCCACCCTAGCACCAGTTCCGCTCTACAGACTACGCCGCTTCCCATGTGGGAACATCGGTTATGGCTACCAGGAACAGGGCCTGCCCATGGAGCCCATGCCGGGGCCCCAGCCTCCCCCGCCTCATCCTGGCCAGCAGAGGCCCATCTCTTTGGCTCGGGCCAGTGGCCCTGAGGACAGCCGCCCGCTTTTGGTCACCATGGGTACAGTGCAGGACTCCAGACTCCCGAAAATGGAAGGACACAACGCCACTGTGCTGTAACCTTGCACGCTCTCTATCAGTGCCCACTTTGTAAAACACTGTGCTGTCAATCTACGTCCACCTTTGCCAAGCCCCTTTGTGCTTTTCCTTTGTGCTTTTCAGCCATGAGTATGTAACTGGAAAGGTTCTGCACTGAAAACTTTCCCTACACATCAGTCATTGAAACAGATTGTCGATTGGATGAAGAAACGAGACTGCTGAGTTTCTGAAAGCCACATTTGAGAGGAAAAAAAAAACAAACTGATTAAGCCCTCACAAGGATTAATTCTGTGAAAAAGACTATTATATCTGATATTTTTCCATAATGGGGGAGAAAAAAAAAAAAAACGGGTTTGTTGATGTTTGCTTGCCTGCTTGTTTATTTATTCATTTGTTAATTTATTATTTGGAGGTCATGTAAATTATTAATGGGTGTGCTTCAGAAAGCAAACTGCCCCCCGTTCATTATGTATCATTTTGTTCACTCTTGGACTTGGTTGGCTTTTAAACGCAGCAGTTTTCATCTATCGTCAAACATAATGAATTACAGAAATCTCTTAATGGCTAGTATGTGTGAAATTGATGATCGCTGGTGGCTTTTTGCAATGAGAAAACCTGTTGCTATGGTGTTGGAATAGAAACATGCAGCAACGTGGATAAAGGACCAGTGAGTGAAGGCTCTTTCACAAGACTCATGTCAGGGACATTAAAAGTAAACAGTGAAAGCAAAGATGTTAAGCTTAAGAATAGGAAAGTCCTATCAGTTACTTGAGAAGATGAGCTTAAGCTAGCATTAATTTTCAGGTTTGGTGCTGGTCTGGATCAGAAATGCCAACTTTGCCAAGAGCTTCACCAGCAAGTCTTAGCTTGTGAAGGTTATGGTCAGGGAAGTTTAGTTGAGGGCATCAGCATACGAGCTTCGAAATCACATCAAATTATGTTCTTTTCAGCAAGGAACAGCCTTCGGCTGGTAAACCTAAACCACCCACATAATGATACATCTTGCAAATTGTTCAGTAATCATGAACTGCATTTTGAAAGGTCAGGAGAAAATGGCTTTAAAATTGTTTAAACGTTGAGCATATTAAAAAGTTGGACTCGCACACAACTAAAGGCCATATGATGCTGTAGACTTGATGGTTTCACTTATAGAGTTCAATGCATTAGGGAATGTTGACAAGAGTCATGTGAAAGAGTGTATGCTGTATGAAACTTTAGCATTGGCTGTGTAAGAAAGAAATTTCAGCAATTTACTTTTAGAAATATCCGTCATTCCATTACTTTACTGTTTGGCATTGGCATTGAAATAAATGTGTACATAAGAGCCTTACAACTGTATGCGCAGAACATCATTAACTGTCTTTCATGCTGTTTATTTGAGTAAAGGACTAAAGGAATTTCAAGCATATTGATGAGAAATTCATTTTCACATGATCTGTCACTTTAATGTCTAAACAGTCATTGTTACAGTCATACTGCTTACTGTTCAGTTCTTTCAAGCTGCTATTTCAAAAGCAAATGTTGTACATTCTTTTTATACTATCAGAAAGAACTGCTGTAGTGTCTTTGATAGTGAGAGTTTTACAAAGGAATATCTTGTGGCAATTTTTACACTATTTTTTTGTTAAATAGTAGTCTCGTTGAAAAAAAAAAATGTTTTGTCTTTATTTTTTATTAATTTTCAATAATAATTGTATCCTTATTTTTTAACCTTCATAGAAAGTTCTATATTAATACCATCAAAGAATAATACCTGAAATATTTCATTCATTTATTTCCCTCTTGAATTTACGTCATAATTTACCATGTCATAGACACTGATGCTACTCTGTTTACCATAAATGGTATATTTAAATGTAAAATGCTGTTTCACATTTTCGAGAGAGAAATATTTTTGGCTTCACTGAGGTTTGGAAGCTGTCTGATATGTTTAGGAAGGTAGATAAATTGGCACTGCATGAAGATGAAAATTAAGGATTTTTATTGCTATTTCATTTTATTTATTTTATTTTATTTTATTTTATTTTGCTAATGACAACTTGACCACACTTGTAAAAATGTTGTAAAACCTTACTGTATCATGTATCTGTTAATCTCTGTAATTTGACATTCAATGATGAGATCTGAGAAATTAATAAATTACTATTTAATAAGTTTGGCCTTGCCCCCAAACACAAAATGTGTATTAAGAATAATTAGAATAACTATATCACAGAACATAATGTTGAATAATGTTCATAAAGCTGAAACATGATTTTGACTAAATCATGACCACTGAGTGCAAGTAATAATTGATTAGGCATGCTTTCAAACAAAGGTCTAACAGCAGAAAATGGATATCAAAGTGAAAACCAATCCACAAGGTCAACGGAACAACCTGTATAGTTTTAGGGAAGACTACAGAATCTATGATCTAGAAAAGGCTACCAAAATGCTACATTAAAGGATCCTAAGAGCAAAGTAGCCTCTGTGATTCTTAAAGGGTTCATATGATGGTTCTAAAAAGAACATTATTTTGTGTATTTGGTTTAATGCAATGTGTTTACACGGTTTTAGGTTCAAAAAAGTCATTTTACACATACCGTACATTATTGTTGCTCCTCTATGCCCCGCCTTTCTGAAACACATCGATTTTTACAAAGCTCATTGTTCTGAAAAAAAAAAAAAAACACGGTGTGTACTTGCGGTGTGTACTGTACTTGCAAAGTTGGAATTGCCCCACTTTTTAGAATCAGCCTTTGTGCACAGCCGGCCTTGTACTCTCCCAGGTTCTGGAAACAGTCCTCCGAAAAATGCACAGCACACAGTGGAATATTTGGGTTGTACTGTTCTGGAACAGTGTTGTAACTAAAGCTTAGCCACTGTTTTCTAATTGCCCCCTCTTTTGGAAGGCCAAACAAAGTAGTTTGGCTCTCGCAACGAAAAACACAGCCATGTCATGGCGGCAACAATACTACAACGAGAATAAAAGTTACGCCTTCTTTCTTTGCATGTACATTTGGGCGGTGTTATGAAACCCTGCCCCCACAGACTGACGTAGATTTGTGGGGGTGTTTGAACGAAGTGTTTTAGGAAGTTGTGACTGAGCCTTAACTTTTACCAAGAATGTTTCTTTGGGTTTGAGACTTTGAGCTTTGTAACTCTGCAGATCATATACATGCACAAACAGCTACATAACACACTAAAGAAAAAGGAAAACAAGAAATCGCATCATATTACCCCTTTAAATAAATAAAAAAAGTTGGTAAAAAAGTAAGTGTTCATGCTGCCTTAAAATAGAGTTTAGTCAACTTGATATGTAAGTGACAACTTGGATATTTGAGTTGACTAAACGTAAAATTTTAAGGCAGCATAACCACTTTAAGTAGAAACAACATGTTTTGTGCCCTGTGAGGTTACAAGCGAGATTCTTCTTAGAGCTGGCCACCTGGTTAACTGAGCAATAGGAGAAGAATAGCCTTAAAAAGAGAGGTGACCAAGAACTTGATGGTCACTGTGGTTGAGCTCCAGAGATTATACATGGAGATGGGAAAAACAACCAACACTGCATCACTCCACCGATTTGGGTTTTATGCCAGAGTAGCCAGACGAAAGCTTCAAAGTGAAGACACATGAAATCTTTGGAATATGTACCTAAAGGACCCTCAGACTATGAGAAGCAAGATCCTCTGATCTGATAAATCTCAATTCCAAGCGTCATGTCTGGAGGAAACCAGGCACGCTCATCACATGTACAATACCATCCCAACAGCGAAGCACTGTGTTGGAAACATTATGCTGTGGGGGTGTTTTTCAGAGGCTGGGACTGGGGGACTGATCAGGGTAGAAGGGAAGCTAAACAGCAAAATATAGAGATATCCTTAATGAAAATCTGGTCCAGATTGCTAAGGACCTCAGACAGGGCCAAATGTTCACCTTCTAACAGGACAAGTACCCTAAGCACACAGCCAAGACAATGCAAGATTGACTTAGGGACGCTGTGAATGTGAATGATTGGCCCAGACTTGAACCAAACTGAACATCTCAGGAGACACCTGAAATAGCGGTCCTCTGACAGTCGCCCTCCAACCTAACAGAGCTTCAGAGGATCTGCTGGGAAGAATAGCAGAAAACTTGTGTCGCATCATACCCAAAAAGAATTAAGGCTGTAATCCCTGCCGAAGGTACTGAGTTAAGCATCTGAATACTTATGCAGTGATTCTTTTTTTTTTTTATATATATATAGACTTGCTACTGCCAATACATTCACAAACATTGCTGTGAGCATTTAAGTAGTGATGGGGAGTCAACTCCAAAAGAGTTGATTCCTCGACTCTGAATAGCCTCAGAGTCGGGGTCGACTCCAGCACAGGAATGGACTCTCGGTGTCGACTCTGTTGCTGTGTCCAAAATCGCTCACTTGTTTATGGATTCTCTAATCCCTATATAGTGCATGGCAGTTGAGTGCACTATATAAGCAAGAAGTGCACTCAATGAAGCGAGAAATTCGGACACTGACTGACGTACTACACCGCATCAGAGAGCTGTCGCAGAAACTTTGTCACATACATTTATCCTACATGTAGCCTACTGTAGCTCACTTTAGATATAG
Source organism: Coreius guichenoti (assembly GCA_039654105.1). Taxonomy (NCBI): domain Eukaryota; kingdom Metazoa; phylum Chordata; class Actinopteri; order Cypriniformes; family Gobionidae; genus Coreius; species Coreius guichenoti. The sequence continues at coordinate 37,451,212 of CM077177.1, forward strand.
ATAACATCCATATAGACTTTAGTTTGTAATTATACATACCTCCATGCCAGCTTTAGTTTAATTGATGGTATATTATTGCAATAAATATAGATTTGGTTTTCCATGGTTAACCTTGTGTTCATAATCATTAAACTAACCAAAAATCATAAAAAAATTTTTTTTTTAAAAAACTCTCCTGTCCAAGCACCTTTTAAGACAATGTGCGTTTAGCGCCATCACCCGACCATTAGCCTATAATAAGAATAATTCATTAAAGAATACCTTCTTTCTCATTTATACAATTCTTACATAATATTCGACCACGGCTGTTTTTCGTGACTTTTCCCTCTGTAAAATTAGGTATTGGCAACAGCTAGGTAGCAACGTTGATAGCTCTACTCATCAAGTCATTGCTAAATTGGACTAATTTGAACAGTCACGTTAAATGTGTGTTGTTTTATTAAGGGAATTTTAAGACTTTGTGTTGGGGGTAAATAAATTAAGTGTGTAACGACTGCCATTTTGTCTTATGTCTGACCCTGTTTTGATGTAAAGTAAATGGAGTCGAGGAGTCGATTCCATCAACTCCTACAGTGGGAGTCGGAGTTGACTACAAAAAACCTGGAATCGAACACCCCTACATGTAAGACATGCCCTGCTGTTGCACATGTAACATATATGAACTAACCCCCCAACAAAGCAGGAGACATGAGAAAAGTGCAGGCATATATGTTTACGGTTGGGTACCGAAACCCGGTGCAAATATGGCACCAGTACCTATATAACCGGCATGTAACCGGACTGAATCAGAATGCAGATTTCGGTGCCTTAAATTCAAATGTGCTTTCGCGCTTTGGCTGGTGCTTGTCACATAACAACTACGTAGTTTTTTCAACCACATAATGTTTATTTTATGTTTCAGACATTTACAGTAAGTACTAGCAAACGATACATTTATATTTTGTTAAATACACACTGATGTGTATGGAAGTGGCAATAACAATCCTTTCAGTTATACTTTGACTTTGTGTTTTACTCATATCAGATACACATTACATAGTTAACTATGTAGTTTACTCTATTCTTCTCCCAGTTCATCCGTCACTTACTTTCATGTATTTCGTGAGACGTGGATGAATTTACGTGATGTAAATCCGACCAGTGGCGTCCACAAGGGGGTGGGGCGGGGGATTATGCATCTAAAAATAGTGGAGTGTAAACAGTGCAGATGCTGCAGGAAAGATACATGATCCAAGCGCCCAAAACATGAGAATTCTTTATTTTAAGCGTTAAGCAAATGCATTCGTGTTTAACATACCGTCATGAGCTTTGACAGATGCGTGTGTCCTCAGTGCAAAACGTTAATTTTACAGGTTATATCCACTGATCTATATAGAGAACAGTGGTTATATCCTCATCTGTAAATGTTACTAATTCACGCGAGTATTTCCATTTTGCATGAAAGCACGTCAGTCTGACATTAAGCTTCAACTTCACTGAACGACGCGTCAAACAGACAGCACGCAGTCGATAGTGAGAATTAATTTTCAGCACAAAAACATTCATTTAGCTGAAATATCTGCTGTTGGACGCTAAATTTAGGTTTAAAAGTCAACATGTAATTCACGTATTTTATGAGAGTAGTAACTGTAAAGGGATAACAGCGTGTAATTTGAATATAAACGTAAGATGTTTCTACAGGATAAAGAAATGACGGTAACAGGTTACTTTGTCCATAGAGAATGTGTGTGTTCCTGCAGAATATTCCTCTTATCTGGTAACACTGAGTGTGTGTTTTTTGTGTTTTTGTTTTTCTTTAATATAATTTTAATGTAGGGATTTAAACTGTCCTTTTGCACATAATGTAGGCTATAGCACAGATATACCCTTACGAACATTATCCATGGTTCTATTAGATAGTAAAACCATGTTTTTTGGCGTATTGATTACCATTTGTATAACCACACAAATACCATAGTTAAACTATGGATTGAAGCAAAATATGGTTAATTTGTGGTTACCATGGAATAACAACAATAACCCTGATTTATTTATTTATTTATTTATTTATTTATTATTACTTTTTTGTTTTATTCGTTGTAAAACCATGGTTAATTTTTGTAAGGGTATATTCACTTTGTATGTTTTCATAGCACTCAGCTGACATGTTTGTTTGAAGGACATCTTTGGGCAGGATGGGGAATAGTGTGTTTTGTCAGTTTAAAAAAAAAAGAAAAAACAAAAAAAAAAAAAGGGGCTTTTTATCCGATTAATCAACCAATCGAAAAAATTATCGGCCAACTAATCGATTATCAAAATAATCGTTAGTTGCAGCCCTAGTTCAGGAACCATTTAGGCACCGGTACCATTTTAAAAGTATCGATTTGGCGAAAGTATCGTAAAAAACCCAAACGATACCCAACCCTATATATGCTGCACGTGCTACGGAAAAATTGGTCTTTGGGATGAATAAATTTGCTGCAGTAGCATGCGTGCGATACAGTTTTCCAGTGTGTAAAACACATCCACTTGTTCATGTGTGAGGTTAGTCGAGGTTAGCCGCATGCGCCCCCTGCTCATTATCCTTCAAAAACAAGAGTATTTGTTTAGTGCAAGTTAACTGGCTGAGACCTACACACCGGCAAATCCGCTCATCATAAAACCAAAGCTTAGGTATGATGTAAATGAGATTCATTGTGCGGTGTGTAGTTTAAAGTATTGCGTGAGCTCAGGCGTGCTATAAACGGGCACTCTTTTCTCACTTTCTTTAATACTTTTTGTGTGCAAAAACAAACAAAAATAACAACTTTATTCAACAATTTAGTTCTAGCCTGTGCCAGACTCCAACGTAAACTGCGTAGGAGACTGACACAGGCTAGAACTAAATTGTTGAATAAAGTTGTTATTTTTGTTTGTTTTTGCACACAAAAAGTATTCTCGTCGCCTCATAAAATTAAGGTTGAACCACTGGAGTCACATGTACTATTTTAACAATGTTTTTGCGACCTTTCTGGACCTTGAAAGTGTTAATTAAAAAGTGCTAAATTCTTCAGAGAGTCCCTCCTGAAATGTCTATGATTGACAGTGATAACCATTGCAACGGACTAGACAAAACATCTGACAAGCCTATGTCAAAATAGCTCAGTGCACAAAAACTAGTCTGTATTGGCTGAATACATTCAGCAGCTTCTACTGTTAAAGAAAAAAAAAAAAAAAAAACTAAAAATATTAGATTTTTTTACAATAAGCTATTCAATTCGTTATTCAAACAATTTATTACATTATTGGTATTAATAATTACATTATTTATTTTGTATTTTCAAGTAATCACAGTAGTTAAATAATTAACCCTTCTAGGATGTTGGGGTCTGGGCTTAATGAAAAAAAAAAGTTCCGTTCATCTAAATGGCATGAGACTTTGTGACTTTTCCTGTACTTGCCATCATACTTCAGAACAATAAAAGTACTAATATATATATATATATACACACAGTGGTGGTCAGAATTATTGGCACCCCTGGTAAATATGATCAAATATGGCTGTAAAAAATAAATCTGCATTGTTTATCCTTTGTTTATTTTTTCACAAAAATCTAACTTTTCATTGAAGTAAAAGATTTGAAAGTGGGGGGTAAATCACATTATGAAATAAATGCTTTTCTCCAAAACACGTTGGCCACAATTATTGGCACCCCTAGAATTTTTTATGAGTAAAATATCTCTGAAGTATATTCCCATTAATATTTAAATTTTTTAGCACACCAGGGTGACTACGAACATGAAATTGTCCAGCTATGATGTCTTGTTCCACAGGAGTATAAATATGAGGAAACACAAAGGCCAAATTCCCTTAATCATTCATCACAATGAGTAAAGCCAAAGAATACAGTTCTGATGTGCAGCAAAAGATTGTTGAGCTTCACAAAATAGAAAGTGGCTGTAAGAAAACAGCTAAAGCATTGAAAATTCCCATTTCCACCATCAGGCCAATAATTAAGAAGTTCCAATCAACTAAAGATGTTACGAATCTGCCTGGAAGAGGACGTGGATCTATATTGTCAATGCACTGCGAGGAGGAGAGTTTGAGTGGCCAAAGACTCTCCATCTGTGATCCTTGGAGAGTCGCAGAGATTAGTTGAGTCTTGGGGTCAGAAAGCCTTAAAAAAAACAATTCAAACAACCCCTACATCACCTCATGTTGTTTGGGAGGGATTCAAGAAAAATCCTTCTTACTCAACCAGAAACAAACTCCAGCATATTCAGTTGTCAGACACGACTGGAAATTCAAAAGGGACCTGATTCTGTGATGAAAGATGAAACTATAAAAAGAGCTTTTTGGCAGCAAATCCACCAGATGGGTTTGGTGCAAACAGGGATAAAAAAGTACCCCATGCCCACAGTTAAAAATACCGCTGGATCTTTAATGTTGTGGGTCTATTTTTTTTGCTGGAGGTCCTGGACATCTTGTTCAGATACATGGTATAATACCAACAGATAAAAAAAATCAAAACCTGACCGCCTCTGCTAGAAATCTTATAATGGGCCGTGGTTGGATCTTCCATCAAGACAGCGATCCAAAACAAACATCAAAATCAACACACAAATGTGTCACTGAACACAAAATGAAGCTTCTGCCATGACCATCCCAGTCCCCTGACCTGAACCCTATAGAAAAGAGTGGGGTGAACTGAAGAGAAGAAGCACCAACATGGATCTGGGAATCTGAAGGATCTGGAGAGATTCTGTATGGAGGAATGGTCTCTGATTCTCCAAACTCATCAGGCGTTATAGAAGAAGACTCAGAGCTGTTATCCTGGAAAAAGGAGGTTGCAAAAAGTATTTAATAAAAGGGTGCCAATAATTGTGGCCAGCGTGTTTTGGAGAAAAACATTTATTTCATAATGTGATTTTCCCCCCACTTTCAATTCTTTTACTTCAATGAAAGGTTAGATTTTTGTGAATTTTTTGAATAAAAGAACAAAAGGATTAACAATGCAGATTTATTTTTTACAGCCATATTTGATCATATTTACCAGGGGTGCCAATAATTCTGACCACCACTGTATGTATGTATGTATATATATATATATAAAATTTAATAATCTGTGAAAATTATGGCAAATGAGCTAATGAGTGTTCCTCTGCAGCCATCTACTGGTTACAATGGTAATTTCATGCCATTTTCATTTTAAAAGTGCATGTTAGCCACAGGTGGCAGAAACTTTCCACAATGCCTGGCAATTTCCATATCTCCATGAATGAAAATGAGAAATGTAGATCTTCTTTAAATTGATTTTTACTTAAGTTCAATGTTGTTGTGAGGTTGAATTGTAAATGGATGTTGTTTGGACTGTAGTCAGAGATATTGGGCTATATAAACAAAATTGACCTGCAGTTTGCCATTTTGGGCAAAGAAAGAATATGTTTGTCTGAAAAGCTTTCTGGTTAAGGGTTGAATTTTGCATGCCCAGTGTAACCTGTGATAACACTCTAGTGTTGGGTTCTAAATGAACAAATCAGGGCTGCATTTCTCAAAAGCATCATAAGCTTAAGATTATCGTAGAACAATTGCCACCAATGGTCTCTACGATCAACTTGGGCTTATGCTTTTGGGAAACGCAGCCCAGGTTGAATGGGCACAGTAGCATGACACTATACTGAACATCTAAGTTCGTAAGGAGGATTTGAGACTGCAATTTCACTACAACTTGTGAAAGAAGAAAATGTATTGTATTGGTACCGTCAATTGAAATGAGTTCAACGGTTGCAAACATACAGTCAATAGAACTAAGAGTAAATACAATCAGGCCTGTTTGGAAATGTTTCCCCAAACACAGTTCTTGTTTGTCCTGAAGAGGTTATAGATAGATAGATAGATAGATAGATAGATAGATAGATAGATAGATAGATAGATAGATATAAATAGAAGTAGAAGAAAAATGGAAAAAAAAAGTCTAAGTAGTCACGCAACAGAAGAATGATTTACTACCCAGGTAGTTTTAAACTCAGTTTCACTCAAGATATCCGAAGTGTATGGTGTGTTGTATTCTCTTATCTGTATCCAGGGATTGATGACAGATTAAGGATACTGAATTCGCTCCAGAAACGTTCCGACATCAGTTAGACACTGTTGGCTCGCCGTACACTCGTCCAAGGTCGACTCAAGTATGCATCAACAGGAACAAACAAACAAAAAAAAAAAAAACCTGCATAATGCAGAGAACGTATCACTCATTCACATTCACTTAATTTGAACTGGCAACAGATATAAACAACATGAAATTTCAGATAAAATTACAGAAATTACTCCTCTCTTTCTTCAACTGCATATTAACTTATTTTACAAAGAAAATCCTGGGAGAATGTGTTTTAACAGTATCCCCAGAGTTGATTAATAATATCAAACTATCACAAAATGTATGCACATTAATTAGCTTGTGACACAGTTGATCACACGTTTGATCATCACATTTGAATTAACTCCGATTGGTTTTATGACAAAACCAAATCTTTTCATTTCTTCGTAACATGTATATTTCAATATTTATTCATCATCTGTTAGTTAATCATATTTCTTACCATAAATCATTAATTGAACACATATGAGCGATTACAGAGCAACAACAGAGGAACAAAACACTCACCGGAGTTCCTCGAAATAAAAGTAAGAAAGATGTTTCTTCCCCGGGATTTCACTGGAAAAGAACTTAAAATTATTTTTTCCCCACTCTATTTTACTCTTTTGAAGTAGTTAGGCTCTGAATCAAGTCTTTTTCTCCGCTCGCTCTCATTTGTAAAAATGGCTGCTTCAGTGCTTCCTTCTTTCTCTATTATTACACTCGTCACTGAGAAACGCCCTCTAGTGAGAAATAGTAGGTACTACATTTTTTTCTTCCAATTAAGAGTCTGTTTTTAACACCTTAAAGGATTAGTTCACTTCAAAATGAAAATTTCCTGATAATTTACTCACCCCCATCTCATCCAAGATGTTCATGTGCAGTTTCAAAGGGCTTCGAAGGGCTCTGCACGATCCCAGCTGAGGAAACTATCTAGCGAAACCATCGGTCATTAAAAAAAAAAAAAAAAAAATTATATACTTTTTAACCGAAAATGCTCGACTTCTTCACGGCGTATGACATCATCACATCGGAAAGGTCACGTACGTGACGTATATGGAAGTACCCTCCTAGTGTTAAAACGAACGTGCAAAGACTAAATCAATTGCCCTTTACAAAAATAAAGGTAAAACAACGATGTCAGACAATTTTAAAGTTGAAGGAGAACATGAGATGAAGTTTTTCAGCACTGGGTTGTTATTTCCACCTACGTCACGGACGTGACCTTTCCGTGACGTCATGATTCGGTCATGATTCCAATGAATGTGTTTCGTAATAGTTTCGCTAGATAAGACCCTATTCCTCGGCTGGTTATCGTGCAGAGCCTCTGAAGACATTCAAAGCCCTTTGAAACTGCATTGATTTGGACCTTCAACACGTTGGTTGCCACTGAAGTCCATTACGTGGAGAAAAATCCTGGAATGTTTTCCTCAAACTTAATTTCTTTTCAACTGAAGAAAGAAAGACATGAACATCTTGGATGAGAAATGAAAATTTTCATTTTGAAGTGAACTAATCCTTTAATTTAAAGGGGTTAAACCTGTATGAGACATTATCAGTCCTTTTGCCAATCACTTGCCTGTTTAAGCGACAAACAGTGCTACTTGTGGTTGTTTTATGAGATGTAACGTACGTTTTATACTTGTGCTACAATTGTGCTAACCTGTGCTAAGAAACCCAGCAACCACCTGAGTAAGTATCATAATAAAATCATTTGATGTATCATTGACATAATCCTTAGATTCTTATTGATAAGTAAAAAAGCTGTTGAGGTGAAGAAAGAAAGGCGCGTGCTCTGACGCTGTGTGCAGCTGAAATCAACCGCACACATTGCTAATCAAAACATTGCCCTTGGAAATAAATGAATGCGTCATTAGAGTTATGCAGCTAAACATGGTAATCCTGTTGAAAGTGTGAATACTTATTTCACTTTAACCCTTTCTCACATCCGTAGCTTATGCTGCCTTCACGTGCTATCGGAAATTTGATAATTTCCACTTCTGAAGTCGTGATTACGAGCTCATCCCATTCAAATTTCGAAACTGGAGGGCGTTTATGTGCAATTTTTACCTAGGAAACTCGTATTTACGATATTTTCCGAGAGCACGTGAAGACAGCATTAGATTGCGTATCCTCACAGCAATTACATACAATAGACTGCTGGCTGCTGTATAAACACAACTGCGTAAACTGCTGCAGCTTATATGCTTAGTAAATCACGCCACAAGACTGCTAAACATAACGCTTAGATTAAACTGTTATGATTGCTCATTTAATAAGCAAACCACACAATATGCACAGAGATATGGAGTAAAAGAGTGTTCACTTATCTTAGATGTTGATTTCAGATGCTTTCTGAAAGCACGCTGCAGACTGCTAAGAGAAAACACTACTAGGATTTTTTTGAATGTTTGAGCCGCAGCTCATTAGCCACTGATGCATTTGTGAGGTCAGGCACTGATGTTGGACGAGAAGGCCTGGCCCGCAGTCTCCGCTCTAATTCATCCCAAAGGTGTTCTATCGGGTTGAGGTCAGGACTCTATGCAGGCCAGTCAAATTCCTCCACACCAAACTCGCTCATCCATGTCTTTATGGACCTTGCTTGTTGGAACATGAAGGGGCTATACCCAAACAGTTCCCACAAAGTTGGGAGCATGAAATTGTCCAAAATGTCTTGGTATGCTGAAGCATTAAGAGTTCCTTTCACTGGAACTAAGGGGCCAAGCCCAACCCCTGAAAAACAACCCCACACCATAATCCCCCCTCCACCAAACTTTACACTTGGCACAATGCAGTCAGGCAAGTACCGTTCTCCTGGCAACCGCCAAACCTAGACTCGGCCATCGGATTGCCAGACAGAGAAGCGTGATTGGTCACTCCAGAGAACACATCTCCACTGCTCTAGAGTCCAGTGGCGGCATGCTTTACACCAGTGCATCCCACACTTTGCATTGCACTTGGTGATGTAAGGCTTGGATGCAGCTGCTCGGCCATGGAAACCTATTCCATGAAGCTCTGTATGCACTGTTCTTAAGCTAATCTGAAGGTCACACGAAGTTTGGAGGTCTGTAGCTCTTGACTATAATTGTTATAATACCAGTTATAACAGCTGACCATGAAATATTTAGTAGTGAGGAAATTTCACGAATGGACTTATTGCACAGGTGGGCAACCTATCACAGTACCACGCTTGAATTCACTGAGCTCCTGAGAGCGACCCATTCTTTCACAAATGTTTGTAGAAGCGTCTGCATGTCTAGGTGCTTGATTTTATACACGTGGCCATGGAAGTGATTGGAACACCTGAATTCAATGATTTGGAGGGGTGTCCCAATACTTTTGGCAATATAGTGTATGTCAAATTTACCATCACACTCTCAACCTTTGTATGAGAAATCCTGATATCTTTTCTCATGTACTCTGTACATACACTAGAGCTTGCAAAGAATTGTACAAAAAATACAGTGAGTGGCATTTTTGTTGGACTATAACACTTGTGATGAGAATAACTGTTAATCTGAATAATCTGTTCCACCTGATACAGTAAAAAAAAGACCACAAATAAACAAAATTGCAACACTGAGGTAAAGGTCATCTCTCACTGTGCAGTATGTCAAACCTTCAACGCTGATGGGCTTGAGCAGCAGGACACTGTGATAGAGTTCTTCTCTCCTATCAATCAAGGTCACAGAGGACAGAACCACCACACTGAATAATTGAACACTGACAAATGGTCTGATGAATCTTAATTTTTGCTTTGACATGCAGATGGCAAGATCACAATCTGGCATAAACAGCAGGAATCTATTGATCTATCCTGTCTAATGTCTCGGGAATGTGTTCCTCTCATAAATTAGGCTCATTAAAAACATTTGAGCTAGTGTGAATGTCATGGCATAGCAAAGCTTTCACGCTGACCACACGAGTCCTTTCATGGCCACGGTCCACCCATTTTCAAATGGATACTAATTCAGCATGTCACAAATCATCTCAAGCTGTTTCCATAAATATGAGTCCAATGGCAGTCCAATGCACTGAGCGATCCCCTGAATTTACGGTATCGAGTAAACATGGAGCAGATGGCTGCCCATAGTCACAATGTGGTATATCCTGACCAATTCTTATATCGTCCTAATCAACCATGACAAGCAATTAGATATCATGTTGAAAGCTTAGTTTTATTTCTGCAGCGTCACAGTGGGAAGCCCCACCAATCATGAAATCTCATTGGTCCAATTTTCACTTTCAGTGTAAACATCTTGTAGCTTAAAACATCACATCATGCTGGGGTAGTGCATGATTCTTGACACAAATAAGATGTAAAGTGGACCAAGGAGAAAAAAGGGGGAGAGGTGACCTTTTAAGTGATAAAATGGTCTTTAACTGGCAATATGAATTTAAACGAGTTGCTGCAAAAAATTATTTTCAAATATTATATACTGACTCACAAGTATGTAGCCAACACACTGCTTGAACCGGTGGGTTAATTTTTCTCAGCTCAGATCCAAATGCTTCAAGCGTTTTTTTTTTTAGTTTTTTTTTTTATTTGTTACATTCTTTGTATGTTTTAGAACACTTCCAACTTGGATCAGAAGAATAATGTAATGCACTTGATGGGAACTACTGGGGATCTGTTAAAACTCCAAAATCCAAAAATCCAAAATTGCGTACTGAGTAGGTTTTATACTGTATTTAACGAGGTATGAACTTTGCAACTGTAAAAAATGTACACATTCTAAAAAGTATGTATGAATGTGTATAGTATGAATTAAATCTGGACATACTCGTGTTAGTCTACTCTAGGGAGAAAAAAAAATTATTTTAAAATATTAGAACTTTTTATTGTTATCAGCTGACAATTTTGACAAACATTCTTTGTGCATTACATTTACTAAATCAGATTTACTGCTAAAATACTACATTTAAATTCACACAATATACACCCAACACACAGCAAAGCAGATAATGTACAGACAGTACAAAACATCCCTGTGGATACAGGCTGAATGTGCAATTAGACCTCAACTTCCATTGGAAATTGTATAACCCTTATCATTGTTTGACTATGTTGCCATTTTTTACCCTCATGTATTTCTTTTCAGGATTTTCTGATATCATAAACAGCATCTTTTCATTCATTTCCTCATTAGTGCAAAATGATGTGATTCATTAAAAAATGATTCATCTTTAATTCTTGCATTTATACTAACTGTAAACATCCTAGACTTATTTAATTAAGAATTTAGAAAGGAATATAAGCAAATAAATAATTTAAACCAATTAAATACATTTCAAACAATTCAAAACAATTAAATTCAAACAATTGCCTTTAAAAAAAATGATGACAAACAACAATTTTATCTAAATTATTCTCAGTTATTGTCAGTCTCTTCTCATTAAGCATTTTATTATCCAAAAAGAATCCAAAAAAATAAAATTCTGTCATCAATTACTCACCCTCATGTCGTTCCAAACCCGTAAGACTTTCATTCATCTTTGGAACACAAATTAAGATATTTTTAATGAAATCTGAGCGTTTTCTGCCCTTTCATTGACAGCTATACAACTACCACTTTGACGCTTCAAAAAGTTCACAAAAAGATCGTAAAACGAATCCATATGAATTGAGGGGTTTAGTCCAAATTTCTGAAGAGACACGATCGCTTTATATGATGAACAGATTGAATTTAGGCTTTTTATCACATATAAACTCACACATAAGTTGTGGTAAACGGAAGCTCAAGCATGTTCGCTTGATGAGAACCAGCGAGGTTCATTCTTGTGTTACGCAGGACGTTTGAGCTTCAGCGAGAACCAACGAGGATCATTCTCATGTTACGCGGCACGTTTGAGCTTCAGCGAGAACCAACGAGGATCATTCTCGTGTTACGAGGCACGTTTGAGCTTCAGCGAGAACCAACGAGGTTCATTCTCGTGTTACGCGGCACGTTTGAGCTTCAGCGAGAACCAACGAGGTTCATTCTCGTGTTACGCAGCACGTTTGAGCTTCAGCATGAACCAATGAGGATCATTCTCGTGTTACGCAGCACGTTTGAGCTTCAGCAAGAACCAATGAGGTCCATTCTCGTGTTACGCACCACGTTTGAGCTTCAGCAAGAACCAATGAGGATCATTCTCGTGTTATGCATCACGTTTGAGCTTCAGCATGAACCAATGAGGTCCATTCTCGTGTTACGCACCACGTTTGAGCTTCAGCATGAACCAATGAGGTTCATTCTCGTGTTACGCAGTACGTTTGAGCTTCTGCAAGAACCAGTGAGGTTCATTCTCGTGTTACGCAGCACGTTTGAGCTTCAGCAAGAACCAATGAGGATCATTCTCATGTTACGCAGCACATTTGAGCTTCAGCAAGAACCAATGAGGTTCATTCTCATGTTACGCAGCATGTTTGAGCTTCAGCAAGAACCAATGAGGTTCATTCTCATGTTACGCAGCATGTTTGAGCTTCAGCAAGAACCAATGAGGATCATTCTCATGTGTTACGCAGCACGTTTGAGCTTCAGCAAGAACCAATGAGGATCATTCTCATGTTACGCAGCACATTTGAGCTTCAGCAAGAACCAATGAGGTTCATTCTCGTGTTACGCAGCACGTTTGAGCTTCAGCAAGAACCAATGAGGATCATTCTCATGTTACGCAGCACGTTTGAGCTTCAGCAAGAACCAATGAGGATCATTCTCATGTTACGCAGCACATTTGAGCTTCAGCAAGAACCAATGAGGTTCATTCTCATGTTACGCAGCATGTTTGAGCTTCAGCGAGAACCAATGAGGATCATTCTCGTGTTACGCAGCACGTTTGAGCTTCTGCAAGAACCAATGAGGCTCATTCTCGTGTTACGCAGCACGTTTGAGCTTCAGCATGAACCAATGAGGTCCATTCTCATGTGTTACGCAGCACGTTTGAGCTTCTGCAAGAACCAATGAGGTTCATTCTCGTGTTACGCAGCACGTTTGAGCTTCAGCGAGAACCAATGAGGATCATTCTCATGTTACGCAGCACATTTGAGCTTCAGCAAGAACCAATGAGGTTCATTCTCATGTTACGCAGCATGTTTGAGCTTCAGCGAGAACCAATGAGGATCATTCTCGTGTTACGCAGCACGTTTGAGCTTCTGCAAGAACCAATGAGGCTCATTCTCGTGTTACGCAGCACGTTTGAGCTTCAGCATGAACCAATGAGGTCCATTCTCATGTGTTACGCAGCACGTTTGAGCTTCTGCAAGAACCATTGAGGATCATTCTCATGTTACGCAGCACATTTGAGCTTCAGCAAGAACCAATGAGGTTCATTCTCGTGTTACGCAGCACGTTTGAGCTTCAGCGAGAACCAATGAGGATCATTCTCATGTTACGCAGCACGTTTGAGCTTCAGCAAGAACCAATGAGGATCATTCTCATGTTACGCAGCACATTTGAGCTTCAGCAAGAACCAGTGAGGTTCATTCTCATGTTACGCAGCATGTTTGAGCTTCTGCAAGAACCAATGAGGCTCATTCTCGTGTTACGCAGCACGTTTGAGCTTCAGCATGAACCAATGAGGTCCATTCTCATGTGTTACGCAGCACGTTTGAGCTTCTGCAAGAATCAACGAGTTTTGCTCTTGCTCGTCAAGCAGGTTCTGTTTATGTTCGCTGATCAATGTTTATATCTGAATAAAAGCCTAAATTCGATCTGTTCATCATATAAAGCGATCAAGTCTCTTCGTAAAACTAATCCATATGAATTGAATTTAGTCCAGATTTTCTGATCTCTTTATGAACTTTTTGAAGCGTCAAAGTGGTAGTTACGTAGCTTTCAACGGCGGGACAGAAAGCTTTCAGATTTCATTAAAAAGATTTTCACTTGTGTTCCGAAGATGAACGAAAGTCTTACGCTTTTTTTCTGAACGACATGAGGGAGAGAAATGAATGACAGAATTTTCATTTTTGGGTGAACTATCCCTTTAAAACATCCCAAACAAAAACGTATCCATAAAACTGCTTCTGATTTGGGTTTAAACTACTAGTGGCAGCTTGATTTAGTCCTCATTGTTTGGTCTGTTTATCATTGTTGACTAACTTCACAAAACTGACTTAAGTTTCTATTAGGGATGTCTCAGTCAAGAGTACTTCTTTTCAGGCAAAACAAAAACCTGATGAAGCCTGTCAGCTGCAACAACTGCTGCATCATCTGTGGAACAATCAAGTTTTGATTCTCTGAGCTGATTAGATCTTGGATTATGATAATATATTAAAGTGCTTATTTCATCGTAACTGTTCTCACATCAAGATGAAAGATTACGAGTTTCTGAACGTGCAAGTGCCATGTTCTGAAGGGACTCACACCTGCTGACAAGAGTAGACAAACTAAGCTATGCTTCATTCTGAGATAACTTCTGAGGGGATTTGAGGAGCTGATATTCTCACAATTATTAAAGTTATTAAATTGTCTGAACTTCTTAAATCCTGCTATTCAAGTCATTGTCTTCGCCCACAGACTTCTATTAAAGTGCTCCAATATTGCTACTGTTTACTTTATCCGACGCATCTGAATTCAAACCTCCAGTTAAAATTAAAACCTCAGAAGAATTCAAATGTAATATTTAGTTAGTTCACAAAATGGAGTAAACAGTTTATCAGCAGTAAACGTCTGAGTCTTAGTGCAGTTAGAAAGAAAAATGTCTCTTCAGGTTGGCTGAAATGTCAAGACAAATCCATGGAAATCAAAAGCCAGATGGGTGTAGATATGAGAAGCCCACGTTTCAGTGTGTGGCGGTCTCAGCTGCTTTCATCCACCAGCTTGGCTCCGTTGATTCCACGGTACGTGACCCTGCTGGGTCGCACCAGAACGCCATGGCCAGGTCGGCAGCTGAAGTAGCGTCGGTTGCCCACAGAACCATCGTTTTTTCCTTTCGGGCTTCGCAGCTCGAGGCCGAGCCAGAGGCCAGGGGCAAAGTCAGCTGTGCCAATGTAGCGGATGGTGCCCATCTCATTGGCACTAATTAGCAAGACCTGCATGCCCAGGTGGAGTCTGACAGCGCCATCTGAGCCAGAGGAACTGGTGGTGCCACCCACTCGGTTAGGCCCTGGGCCAGCGCTGCTGTTTGCCCTTGATGCACCCCTGCCAGCACTGACTGAGCTCCAACGTCGCCGCAGATTACTGGAATGGTTCCTGAGAAACGACAAAGAGAATTTGAGAATGGGATACAAGGGACTAATTAATGTTTCAATGAAATTTCGGCAAATTAAACCATTCAGGCAAAAAATTATTTTTGGAAACACTTTTGGAGGGCCGAAATCATTGTCATTATCATACGATAACTAGGTTGAACCACGGTGGCCAATAACCGATAAATCAACCGATAGTTTTAAAAATGGAAACAATGAAAACAAACATAACACATGAAAAAGTGCTGAACTTTTCACAAAAATTGAAAAACAGTACTGAACCATGTAAATGTATTGTACTTTTTAAATATAAAAAAATATTAATATATTAATTATACATTGATCATTCATGTTAGTTCATAGTGCATTAACTAATGTTAAGAGATACAACTTTAAAATGTAAAAATGTATTAGTAAATGTTGAAATTAACAATGAACAATACTTTTATTAATCTTAGTTAATGTTACAAGTGGAATCTTATTGTAAAGTGTTACTATTTCATATAAAATCCAAACAGTAATGCTTAAAGATGGCCATCTTTAAATATCTACACAAAGGCCAGAGCACTGAAATTAGACACATATATTTTACTCTCACACTTTATTTGTTTCTATTATAGAACACTTGATGATTATCTAATCAAAATTACAAAATATGTAGTACAGTGACAATATAAATGAACTAAAAGCCTCTTCTGCATGACGATACAGATCGCTTTCTCACGTCACTAGCTTTAAATATGCAGCTTCACTGCATAACAAATGCATAAAAGCGAGCAGCTGGATATAAACAATGCAAATAGATGGTAAAAATCGTGACATTAAACATTTGGGTCGGGCTTGCGTGTGTTTTTGTTTTAACCACAAGATATACTACTAATGTTAGCGTCCTCTCAACCTGGATGACGGATACACTGCTATTCTCCAATAATGCAGCATCTAGTCAACAATTTACTTATTGCATAATGATCTGAAAACTCGTATGGTAGTGTACTGTATACATACCGTCATTGTCTGTTTTAAATCCGCATCTTAAGTGTCAAACGCTGTGCAGTGCGTTTGTTTGTTTTCAGCTGATGTGTGAACAAAACTACATTAAACATACCATCCAGTTCCATCTTTTGGAACTTAGTTTGAGCTTTCAAATTCTATCAATTTTGTAACGAAATTCAAACTATAAATGTGGTTTTGGCACTCTAATGTGGTGTGACAGATCACTGTAGCCGCCACAGTTCAAGCGGTAGTGTAGAGCGCACGTGAACCAATCATCTCTTCCTTTTTACTATTAGTTATAGCACAAAATAAACATGAATGAACATCACAAGGTATGTTGAAAGATACAGTAAAACTTACTGAAATGCATCATGTCTCATGTAATCCCTTAAAGGGATAGTTCACCCAAAAATTTAAATTACCACCTGATTTACTCACCCTCCAGTCATCCTAAGTGTATATGACTTTCTTCTTTCAGACAAATACAATCGGAGTGATATTAAAAAATGTCCTGGCTCTTCCAAGCTTTATAATGGCAGTGAATGGCTGTTTCTGTTTTGAAGTCCATAAAAGTGCTTCTATCCATCATAAAAGTACTCCACATGGCTCCAGGGGTTAATGAAGCAGAGCAATGCGTTTGTGTGAGAAAAATATCCATATTTAAAAGTTTGCAAACTGTAATCTCTAACTTCCGCTAACTGTCGTATGCGCGTTCACGAGAGACTGGCGTTCCAGTGTGTGACGTACACCTAGGATGGCTTGAGGGAGAGTAAATCATGGGCTAATTTTCATTTTTGGGTGAACTATCCCTTTAAATCAATGTTTCAACAGAAAGAAGTCAATAAAACAGCTTGTGAACAGTATGTCTAGTGACATTACATTTACCTCAGGAAAACCATTCATTGTCCATAATTCTTTAGTCAGCTAGAAATAAAATAACTTTCATTTTGCTAAATATTCACTGTATTACATAAGCCGCGTTTCCACCGCAGGAACTTTTTCCAGGAACTAGGGACTTTGGGGTGGTACTCGGTGTGCGACCGCAGGGACCAGGGTCTAAATGAAGTTCCGGGTAAAAATTTCCGCCTCAGAAAGTCTTTTTCAAAGTTCAGGAACTTTCGGGGGTGGGACTTGGGTGCTGAACATGCTGATTGGTTGAGTTCACGCAGCATTTTGATTGGTCGACGCCACGCAGCATTTTGATTGGATGACTCCGCGCAGTATTTTATTTCACCCAACATTTTTAAAAGTCTGTTGCGGTGTGTGCAGTAAGAGGTTTTTGCTATTTGAATCAACAATGGAGTTTAAAAATACGATTGATGGGCCAACAACGAGGTTCAGGCTTTATTAAGCTTATATGAGGAGGACGAAATCCAGTGGGAACTACGTCACCTGGCCTAATCTTTACCGTACTTTAGACTTTAGACCGTACTTTTGTCTGTGTTTACGATGGAAACACAGACAGCAACAGGTCTGGGGGAAAAAAGTTCTTGGGACAAATTGTTCCGGGTAATTTAGGTGGAAACGGGGCTAAAGTCATTACATTTTTACTTAACCTGTTGTCTTCATTATTGTTTTTTGAATAAATCTGTCATGAAAACAAGTTATAGTCACTGTTTAAATGTTTAGATTTCATCAACGAATTGAAGTAGAGGCATACATACATCATTAAAAAGTTTATATAAAACTGCCTTATATACAATTGAAACTCTTTTATTTTGAAACTTTTATTTCAGTGTTGATTAATAAGTAAACGTAATTATTTAACTTTATTTTCAGTTTCCGGCTAAATGAAAACATCAGTAAAAAAAAATTCAGTTTAAAAAAATAAAAGAATAAATCAATTAATTCCAGTGCTGTCAAATCAATCAATTGCGATTAATCGCATCTAACATAAAAGTGTATATATATATATATATATATAAATATATAAAAACAGACTTTTATGTTAGATGCAATTAATCGCGATTAATCGATTTGACGTCCTAATTAATACTAATTCATACAAACATTTCTGAATTTCTAAATTAATTAATACTAATTATTACATACATTTCTACCAAAAAGTGCCTGTTTTGAAACGAAATGAATCTTTGAGATTTGGACTTCTTTTTGATCTAATAAGACACGACTGTCCCGTAGCTGTTGTTGACAAGTAACAAAAAATAATCATGGAAATGAGGACAGACAATTATATTATAACTCAAACCAACATTTCTCCAACATGAGCACCAAGGTTCAATGTATGCAGAACACACGCACTAACCACCGAGCCACACTTCTGGAGAAAAACTCTTTACTTGAAAAAGGTACAGTCATATTCACATTATTCCCACCTGCTTGCTTGACCTTTGTGACTTGGTTCTCTCTGCGCGGCAATGGCTGAGGAAGTGCTGAGAGTGCGTCGGATTCCTTATTAAAACAAACACAAACATTCACTGAAAAATGACCAAATATCTGAAAAACGACAGTTTTATATGAAAAAAGGAATGTCTAAACTGTCTTCAGTCTTAAGATTTGATAGAGGAGAAAGAATCAGACAGCAGACAAGCAGAATGGCTCACCTGTGAAGGAATAGTTCATCCGAGACGAGGACAGCTCTGACAGACAGTCCACTGAGCCATGAATCCTGCTAGTTAAAACAAAGTGAATGTTCAGTATTACTTCTTCCACTGCACTTTTACAACTGATGCTCTGCCAGAAACTGTCAAGACACATTATTTTACCCTTGCGTATACTCTGTTACCTGTCAAACAACAAATTTATCACTTCAAAATAGTGACAGTCACATGGGTTTATTTTGACAAATGCTTGTCAAAATTGTCACAAACAATTTGACATGTAAATATGTAGCAGGAACAAAATCACAAACCTTTACACCTAAGGAGGGGGGGATGGGGGGGGGGGGGTGGAATGATTTTCCAATGGACAGGTAGAAACTATTTGAAATGAATATCTTTGAAGCCAACATGAAATGGTACTTGAAACTCATTTTACTTCCATAATTTGATGCATTTCAGATGGAAATAGTCTGACTGGATTGTGAAGCGTGGTCGTTTCATACCAGAATGGAGACAGACTTAAATATGAGTTTGCAGTAAATTGAAGACAAATCCTCTCCTGAAACACATTGACTTCACTGCCAACAACCTCTTTTGAGGAGGCATTTTTAAGAGGATGTGGATGCTGAAGGTAAAGTTGTAGAATGTTCGTCATTTAAATTTCTTAAAATTAAACTTTACCGTTTAAAGTGCCATTATAAAAGTCCCAACAAATGTTCGAAGAGCTTCAAAAAGAGTATTAAAATAATATTAAAATAGTATAAAATAATTATGGACAATACAGTAAATTACTATAAATAAAGTGTTTATTAAGACTTCAAATCATCTCAGCATATCTGAATAGTTATGGTTCTTTTTAAATGTACCTTTATTTGCTATTATACCTGTAATATTTGTTAACCAACATTAACACTGGCACAGAATTAGAAACGCTGCATTGACAACAACAACAATGGCCTAAAACTACAATAACATTACAATAACTATTTGACTACAGGTTAACATTATATTCTCTTCTCCATTGACAAAGTTTTTACTTTGGAATAACATGCACAAATGAATTATGCACGTTAAAGGCCTGTTCACACCAAGGACGATAGCTATAACGAAGTTTTCATTCAATCATTCTAACTTTTGCAATAATCAGTTTTAATTTTAACAGCAAATTTTGATTTAGTTTTAGTCGTAGTCTTTTGACTAAAATGCCATTTAGTTTTAGTCATATTTTAGTTACCTGAATTGTTTTTAGTTTTAGTCTAGTTTTAGTCGACTAAATCTACAGTAGATTTAGTTGACTAAAATCTAATGAGTTTAGTTAAATTGTAATGCATTAATTGAGCATAAGCATTACATAACCGACTGTTACTTGAATACGTCAAAACTGACATTTTGACATAATTGTGTTTTTGACCTTTCAAGCGCAAAAATACACGAAAGAGAGCTCAATTCACTTTTTTTTGTTTGTTTTTTAAAAACATCTATATAGTTTCTAACATTTACACTCACCTAAAGGATTATTAGGAACACCATACTAATACTGTGTTTGACCCCCTTTCGCCTTCAGAACTGCCTTAATTCTACGTGGCATTGATTCAACAAGGTGCTGAAAGCATTCTTTAGAAATGTTGGCCCATATTGATAGGATAGCATCTTGCAGTTGATGGAGATTTGTGGGATGCACATCCAGGGCACGAAGCTCCCGTTCCACCACATCCCAAAGATGCTCTATTGGGTTGAGATCTGGTGACTGTGGGGGCCATTTTAGTACAGTGAACTCATTGTCATGTTCAAGAAACCAATTTGAAATGATTCGAGCTTTGTGACATGGTGCATTATCCTGCTGGAAGTAGCCATCAGAGGATGGGTACATGGTGGTCATAAAGGGATGGACATGGTCAGAAACAATGCTCAGGTAGGCCGTGGCATTTAAACGATGCCCAATTGGCACTAAGGGGCCTAAAGTGTGCCAAGAAAACATCCCCCACACCATTACACCACCACCACCAGCCTGCACAGTGGTAACAAGGAATGATGGATCCATGTTCTCATTCTGTTTACGCCAAATTCTGACTCTACCATCTGAATGTCTCAACAGAAATCGAGACTCATCAGACCAGGCAACATTTTTCCAGTCTTCAACTGTCCAATTTTGGTGAGCTCGTGCAAATTGTAGCCTCTTTTTCCTATTTGTAGTGGAGATGAGTGGTACCCGGTGGGGTCTTCTGCTGTTGTAGCCCATCCGCCTCAAGGTTGTGCGTGTTGTGGCTTCACAAATGCTTTGCTGCATACCTCGGTTGTAACGAGTGGTTATTTCAGTCAAAGTTGCTCTTCTATCAGCTTGAATCAGTCGGCCCATTCTCCTCTGACCTCTAGCATCAACAAGGCATTTTCGCCCACAGGACTGCCGCATACTGGATGTTTTTCCCTTTTCACACTATTCTTTGTAAACTCTAGAAATGGTTTGGCGTGAAAATCCCAGTAACTGAGCAGATTGTGAAATACTCAGACCGGCCCGTCTGGCACCAACAACCATGCCACGCTCAAAATTGCTTAAATCACCTTTCTTTCCCATTCTGACATTCAGTTTGGAGTTCAGGAGATTGTCTTGACCAGGACCACACCCCTAAATGCATTGAAGCAACTGCCATGTGATTGGTTGATTAGATAATTGCATTAATGAGAAATTGAACAGGTGTTCCTAATAATCCTTTAGGTGAGTGTATAATGTTGTATTTCTGTGTTAGTTAGTATATCAGGTTAAGCTTTAATTTCAAGTAATGAATATGTTTTAATGGTTTTAGTTAACTATTATAACCCTGATACTTTATTGAGTAATATGTGTCAAATACTGTTCATAGTATTTCCTCCTGACTATGAATTAAATGGGAATGAAATTAAATACAGTTTATTGTGTAACCAAAAACGTATTTATAATGCGTGACTTTTAATTATAAACAAGCTCGAAATGTCTGCGCCTTACTAATGCAGTTGCAGGCTGCTCTTTCAAGTTCAGATGAGGGAGATAAATATGCATTGTTACAACCGTCTAAACACATTACTATATAAACATAGTAAAGTAAACATTGTCATTATTCCACAGCATTAGTTAATAAACAATTACCTGGCATAAATGTGCGCTATTCATTGATTGCGACCTGCTCTGAAGCAGTCTGAATCGCTGTTGCTCGAGTCTGTAGAATGCGCAACAGCGCCGCATTTTCCCGCGGTTAGATCGGCACGTTACAATTCAAATGTGCGCATCTATTACACAGGACATGAGTACTGACTGGATCTCTTCCCTAATTGTCCCTCCCTAACATTTTCGTCTCGTTTTTATTCGTTGATGAAAATGACAGTAGATTTTCATCATAGTTTTTGTCATCCAAAACTGGTTTTTATTTAGTTATCGTCTCGTTTTCGTCAGTGAAAAAAGGTTGATGACAAAAATTATGGCAAATTATTCGTCAACGAAATTGTCATTGGCCATAATAATACAAAGGAGCGATATTGTTGGAATCACTTTCAGAATGATTTTTTTCCCCATCTGATGAACAATAAAAAATACATGACAGCCAATCAGAATCCAGCAGAATTTAAAGAGCGCAAGCATTTAAAGTGGCAGATGACAAAAATACAGCATGTGCTTATAATAAGCAGTAAACTGTTTATTATTGTGCGCTGGGGACGATTTTGACTCTTAAATTCTTGTCGTGAACAAGAAACATGTCAGACTACAAGTTGCTTCCCGACCAATCATTGCTTGCCGTCTTCAATGATGTGCGTGATGTCATCGAGAAGGCAGAACTAGCGTCTGACTTCTGGAAACAAGAGCATAAACAAACAATGGTTGTATTAGCTTAATGCTAATTCTAGTGCTCACCGGGTTGCTGAAGCGCCTCCGCTATCGTTTGCCAGCATTTATCTTTTTTTAATCTGTCGTGGTAGTCCCTATTATAGTAATATTTTTGCCATAGCTCCACAAACCTTTTCTCCATTGCATAATTCCACCTAGATCATACCATAATCTCTCTATTGTTTCACAGATGTGACGGAACCCATCGTGGAGGACCGGAAAAAAATGATACACACTAGTCTTTCTGTCGTGACATCGTGTAGCATCGCAGATGCAGTATTGGTTGTCGTTCACTATGACAAACTACACAAGATGAAACGAACGATTCTTGCGTCCCGACGGCCATTGTTGTTTACGAATCACCCTACGTCGAGCGGATCGCGCCAAAATCGGGCTGATATCGTGTAGTCTGAACCCTGCATTACTAATTACATGCCATGTATATCACTGTGGAACACAAATACATTTTTTAGAGAAATAATCCATCTCTGTGAGTCCATACATTGCAAGGAGCTGGAACCCTCAAAGTTGAAGCTTCAAAAACCACATTAAACAAACACTTTGCTAATCCATATGACCCAAGTGGATGAATCAATGTCTTCTTAAGCAAAATTAAAATATAGTTATATTATAAAACCATCCCTTCCGGCCAACAGTCATACACGTGTTCATGTGAGCGTTGTGAAGCACTACATCAGCACGTTATGAAGCGTGATGTAAGCATGTTCTGAAGCTTGTGCAGGAAGTGATGAATCTCCAGCAAACTTCACAAAACGCTTACATCACGTGACATTTTCGTCAAGCGCAAACTTATGAATGTGCGCATGATAAGTTGGCCAGAAATGATGGTTTATAGTTTAAAATATCAGTATTTTTTCTCACACACACCTATCGTTTTGCTTCAGAAGACATTGATGGGGTCATGTGGGTTTCTGTCGTGTTCATTTTGCGTGGTTTTTGACGAGTCAACTTTGAGGGTTCCATCCACTTGCATTATATGGACTCACAGAGATGAATTGTTTTTCTAAACAATCTTTCTTTGTGTTCCACAGAAGAAAGTAAGTCATCTGGGATGATGGCATGATGGTGAGTAAATGACGACAGAATTTTCATTTGTGGGTGAAGAATAATTTTAAGACGAGGAAAACGCATTGAGAAATAAATCGTGGCTATTTCAATTTGAAAAGCCTCTGACAAAATGAAAGGAAGCGGTTGGGTTCACTCTGCCGGCGTGTCTGTGGCTGCCCCGAGGGTTAATTAAGAAGACAGAATGAAAGAAAGCTTCTAGAACAATATGCTTATCAGACACTCAAGACGCTTTACAGAAATACAATGAGAAAGAAAGAGAGGAATATGGCATAGGTGAATGGTTCTGAATTAAGAATATATGATTCATGACAGATGGAGAAGATACGAACATTGATCATTTGCTGAAAAAAACAAGCAGGTGAATAAAAGCCGTAAAAGGTAGAGAGGGACAAATGGAGGGCAGACCGCTGTCGATGGAAAGGGTTAGAGTCGTAATGGAAGACTGACTGAAGAAAAGTAAATCGAACACAAAGAAAAAAAGACTGGATATTTAATCAAAGGAAAGTAGAAAGGAAGTTGTTCCTTTCCCACTATCAACCTGCCAAATTAAGTTCAA
This sequence comes from Coreius guichenoti, assembly GCA_039654105.1. Lineage (NCBI taxonomy): Eukaryota > Metazoa > Chordata > Actinopteri > Cypriniformes > Gobionidae > Coreius > Coreius guichenoti. The sequence goes on from CM077177.1 coordinate 37,475,528, forward strand.
GTTCAAAGTTTATTATAACCTCAAAGGGCGATTTTTGGTGCAGCATAAAATTTGAAACCACATCATACAAAACACACAAACAGCAAACACAACAATCTGACATCTTACAACAGTGGGAATAAAATAATATATACCGATACCTATACCGATTGCTTTTTAGTTTAGGCATACTATAATGTATACCAGAAGGAAGCATTTTAAATTCATGGAACAGTGGATGATGGCAATCTGCAAGAACAGCTCTGGCTTTCTGTAAGACAAACCGTTCAAAGCTATTTGATAACCCGGTCTTCTTAATGCCAATAATATTACTACCCTGGTTGACAATGCCATTCTATGAGTTTCGATGTTTAACATTTACATTACCATACCAACAGCATATAGAAAAGAAAAGTGCAGATCCACTATAAGATTTATAGTACATGGTTTGACATTAACTTTTTTGCTCACCAGCCACTGTGGCTAGTGGTTTTCCAAAGTTACTAATTTTCACTGGCCAGAGTTTTGACATATCATGGGGAGAAACTGCCATATAGATATTTTTAATATTATCTCTCAATTTGGCAGCAGGTATATTAGGCTGCTGTCACTTTAAGACCTGATGCATGGACCCATTATACTGTTTTATATAGCCAATATACTTGGCTTTATGTGCACGGACTTTGGGTGTGAGCACAAAATCTGCGGGAATAAGTAAAATTATGTGCAATGTGCACAATCCCATGCCGAAATTCAAGCCCTGTGACACCAGCAATATCCATCCGGCTAGTAGGAGGGACTGCATTACACGCCACTGCTGAAATACACCCACATTTGGCAGGTTGGCGGGTGTTAATGTCAAGCCCTGGTCATAAGAGTCCTTTTGATATTAAAAGTAGAGAGCTTCTGAAGACAGTGTAACCATTGCTGGCCTTTTTGCATACTGCTTCAACATGAGTATCGAAACGCAACTTATCAATGATTACTTAAAAAAGTAAAGGTCAAATATTAACTACATTTTATGAAGAAATGTGACTCTTGCTTTTGCATGCAAAACTTGCCACCCCAATGCTAGGTTGGGTGGATCCCAGGGCATTTCTATGCAATTGCTAAAGCTTCTGACCCCTCCTTCAAATACTATTGAATTTTTCACAAATTTTATTGTCTGCCAGAAGTCTAATTGCCAAAAAGTATGCCAAAAAAATCCAGCAATTTGATACCAGCCTGGTAAAGGGCAGGGCGGTTATTTTCTGTGGGGGCCGTTACGTCCCTCATGCAGAAATTACTTACAAATGTCGATGCACAATCTTATTAACGCTTCTATACAGAAAGGTCGAAATCTCTGCCCAACAATCAAAGACACAGTCGGCTAGAAATAATCACGCTAAAAGTCAGTAAGACACCAGAAATAAGACTCAGTTAAGATGTGGCTATGGCTGCAAATTCTCTACGGTACACTTGCCTCTGAACTCGTGAGGGTGGGGCGAAGACTCCGTGTTTAGGAGGACAACTGAAGTATCGTACTCCTCCAACTGATCCATCATTCTTTCCGCTCGGCTTGTCCAACTCAATCCCCAACCAAAATCCTGTCAGGGACGCAAACACACACATACTGTGAATGAGCACACACTTTTTGAGAAATGTAGCGATTCTCTCGCCGACCTGAGCTTGGTAAACAATCTTCAATCTGTCATCTCTCAGTACAGCTCGAGCCTAAACAAACGAATACCAAATCTTGCGATTTCAGTAAATCCAGTTATTCCTTCCAAAGGCTTTGTAATGCTTTGTAATGCAAGAACAAACAAACAGTTGCTTTTTAGTAAACAAAGCACAAAGCACAGGGTGAGCGTTATTCTATGAATGTATGAATAGCAGATGAAAAGGGCACATTGAGAGGAAGACGGATTTCACCTTAGGGTACTCCATCAATAAAATGGCAAGGATAAGACCCAGGTTCTTTGAAAAAAAACAAAACATGAATAGAAAGTCATTACTGTCTTGTTGAAGTGAGGGCACTTAAGTTCAGTTCTCTTCCAGCAGCAAAATTTAAGACAGCTGCTTGCTTAGAGCAAATCCAATGTTCAAGAGGCTTTAGACATCATTCAACAAGTCCAAAGGCTTCATAAGTGACTATCGACTCCTGGCATATGTTTGTTTGAAAAAGTTGTCAAGCTTCATTCTGTCTGAAATATAGTTGACTTGTGATAATATAATTTGGTAAGAAGATATTCGTTTTCAGTTTAATGCTGGGCACTTCCAAGTCTTACATAGCCTCCTCGTCTGTCAAAAAATTCAAATATGGTCCCCAGAAAAAAACACATACAATTTTCTGTTCTCTCGGGTAAAATAAGTAAATTGTCGCTGTCGGGCTGAGAACTTGTACCATTTTTTTTCATTAATCATTAATATTGGTCACTCTTTACATCTTTCTGTGGGTTTTGAAAATATCTAACCAATGAAAAGTATTAAAAAAGAGCTTGTGACTAAAGCTCGTAACTCTATTGGATCCTCAAACTGTCAGTCAAACCTCATAACTCCACCCGCCTCTATCCTGAATTAAGTGCCATATGCAGTTTGGAACGTCCCTCCTTGTTTGCAATAAATAAAGAACTGGTTCTCTGAAAAAGTACAGAGTTTTCTTTACTCAAGAAATACTAATATATATATATATATATATATATATATATACACATATACACACACATATACACATACATACATACATACATATACACACACGCATACATACATATACACACACCGATCAGGTATAACATTATTCCTAATATTGTGTTGGTCCCCCTTTTGCTGCCAAAACAGCTCTGACCCATCGAGGCATGGACTCCACTAGACCCCTGAAGGTGTGCTGTGGTATCTGGCACCGAGATGTTAGCAGCAGATCCTTTAAGTCCTGTAAGTTGCGAGGTGGGGCCTCCATGGATCGGACTTGTTTGTTCAGCACATCCCACAGATGCTCGAAAAAATTCCAGCTTATTCAGTCGTCAGACACTGGAACTTAAAACAGGACTGAGTTCTATGGTCAGATGAAACTTAAAAAAAAAAAAAAAAAAGAGCTTTTTGGCAGTAAACCCACCAGATGGGTTTGGTGCAAACAGGGAGAAAAAAAGTACCTATATACCGCTGGATCTTTAATGTTGTGGGCCTATTTTTTGCTGGAGGTCCTGGACATCTTGTTCAGATACACGGTATCATGGATTTTAGCAAAAACCAAGAGATTAAAACAAAACAAAAAAAATCTAAAACTAACCGCCTCTGCTAGAAATCTTATAATGGGCCGTGGTTGGATCTTCCATCAGGTCCAAATCCAAATAAACATCAAAATTAACACAAAAATGGGTCACTGAGCACAAAATGAAGCTTCTGCCATGGCTATCCCAGTCCCCTGACCTGGGAATCTGAAGGATCTGGAGAGATCCTGTATGGAGGAATGGTCTCTGATCTCTTGCCAAGTGTTCTCCAAACTCATCAGGCATTATAGGAGAAGACTGTTAGACTGCCAGAGCTGTTGGCAAAAGGAGGTTGCAAAAAGTATTGAATAAAAGGGTGCCATTAATTGTGGCCATTATTGAAGGCAAAAAATTTTTAAAGCACAATTTTCTTTCACCATTCCTAATTTCTAACACACACTCACAGTGATTGTCGTGGTCTTGCAGCTGTCCGAGTAGAAACAAAAGCTTATGCTTTCTGTATGTTTTTCCGTCGTCTCCGGTCGTGTTCATATGTAAATTGTGCAAGCTTATTTTGTCCATCAGATCGAAAGATCTGAAAAGCCCATACATTTCCCCGCCCATAGACCCTCCCCTCGAAGAAATCAGGACAGAAGTGGTTGAAAGTGGGCAAAAGAGATGGATTAAAACACCAGGTGTAAATGGGAATGTGTCTCCATCGTCTACATGTGATCCGATCAACCAAAACGCATCTTAATACCAGGTGTAAACAGGACCTTATTCTCACAGGCTTATTTGTTCATATTTACCAAGGGTGCTAATAATTTTGACCAGGACTGCATAATGTACAGTATTTTATTATATGCTGTCCCTTCTGTGCTTATAATTGAACATTAGCCAATATAATATGTTCTGTAGTAAGCTATCCCAGACTTCTCTCCAAATATGTTTTTAGCTTTTCCAACTGATTGATGAAATTACTGTGCTGCCCTCTACACAAAATTGCTCTCCACAAAAAACTCAGAGACAGAGCTGAGTTCAACAGCACTCAGTGGTCATTAATTAGCGGACTAGAGCGAGTGTTTTTAGGCTTTTTATGGCAATAGTTTAGCTACTCTTGTTTTCCAAACCATGAGCCAGTAGTATCGGGGCACAAATATTCAATCACATTATATCAAATAAAATGTATTTAATGAAAAATCTTTAGATAAAAATAAAAACACAAGCCACAACAATTAATACAGCGATACGTCAGCTCATGTGCACAAGGGCACATTGGCTTATTCAATAAAATACAAAATCAATGATGAAAATCTATCCTTCAAAGAATGAACAGTATTGAGTTGTTCTCCCTGCTTCAAGTATTAAACCCATGTGTCTCAATTTGTTCATAGTCCACAGTGCTCATAAAGTGATATCGTACCATTGAGGAACCACTGAACCTGAATCTTGATTTTATTTGGTTCAACATACAACTGAGTCAGCATTCACAATCATGGACAATATCCAATAAACTTTGTTCTCGGTTCACCAATCTTTATGAATGTCTCTGAATTTAAATCTCCTGACTTTAATAATAAGGGTGCACTTGTTACAGTGTAATTATGCACTGAGTAATATTAATTAACAACATGTATTTACTTTAGTTTTTCATTTTAACACGCCACTTACAATAAAAATGCTACAATCCAATCATTACTTTTGTTTGGCACCCCTCAGGTTTTCATGTGTATAATCTGAGCCCTAAAAGGAAGTAGCTGAAGATTCTTGGAACACAACGAGTGGCCTTGAAATTCTGCAAAATATCCAGTGTACTGCAGTAAATACAGTGACTAACTTCAAAGTGCTGAAGAACTGCTGAGTTCACCTGAATATCAGTTCCATTAAGCGGATAACCTTTATACGGTATACATTTACAAACTGCTGCATTCAACTTAAAGACCTAGCAGAGTAGCAGACATAAAGTCCCAGCAGAATGACAGGTAAAGTGTGCAATAAGTGAATTTGAGTGGCTGGGCTTTTACTCATTTAAAAAATATTTCTCTCTCCATTGTGTGATATTAGACGTCTTGGAACATTTATGCTGCTACTGAAATATGGCTTTAATTCATCCAGAGGTTACATAAAGGAGAGGGATCCAAGTACATTGGCAAAGGAGTAGCCATTGAATATCTCTAAATGTGCAATTAACCCCGACCTGTAGCGCACTTCCCTGAGTTATCGTACACTGCAGGAGGTTGTTAGAAAGGCAATAGTGTCATACCTGGAGCAAAACTGGTCTTCCCGTAAAACCGGACAATCCCTGTCCTCTGTCCCACCACCAATACACGCTCCCCTAAATGCACCTCTGAGCTCTCATATGCTGTGCTGCTGGCTGAAGGGGTCCTGCTGCGAGCAATTCCTGATGGGGGAAAAAAGTATCTTAAAGGGGACCTATTATGCCCCTTTTCATAAGATGTAATATAAGTGTCTGGTGTCCCCAGAATGTGTCTGTGATGTTTCAGCTCAAAACACCCCCCAGATCATTTGTTAAAGCTTGTCAAATTTGCCCCTATTTGGGTGTGAGCCAAAACTCAGTTTTTGTGTGTGTCCCTTTAAATGCAAATGAGCTGCTGCTCCCTGCCCCCTTTCCAGAAGAGGGCAGAGCCTTCACAGCTCTTTGGATACTCCAGCAACAACAAAACTGGAGAATGTCACGCAGTGAAAATGTCAGCAGTGTTCAGCCTTATATGTTCGAACTGGAGTTGACACTGATGGAGACACTCAGAAAGTTACAATTTTTAGAATGCAACTGGACGTTTCTGAATGGTTAGTGGATACATTTATGTAGTTGCTGTGGAGTTAAGTTGATTCAACTCATCGACTAGCATGTACCGTCATTGTTAATCTAAAAATCTTTTAGAAACAAACATCCATCTTGTTTGTGAAGCAGTCTGGCGTAACATGATTTGCGCAAATATATAAATCTTTAACAACTTTCTTCGGCACATTTCCTTCATATATGAAATCCAACCATGGTGTCCTCAGTGGCTCAGATTCTGGGAGTCTATGTTCATTGGTACATCCAATAAAAACATTTGTAATGTTTTTTGGCGCAGGCATTGTATATCTCCAGCTGCTACAGCGAGAAAACAGAAATGGTGGACTGTGGTTCACTCAGGGTGGAATCTATGCTAATAGGGCAGATCGTCACCATTCATGGGCGGGGCTTCTCTTACGTAAGAGTAGGGAGAAATCTGGAACCGCTCGTTTGGAAAGACTATTTTTGATTTATGGGGATTATAAAAAAGGAGTGAGTGGATTTTTACCATTATAGGCTGGTTTGTTTACACACACCTTATAAAAGTGAATTTTGCATAATAGGCCCCCTTCAATATTTAAAAACATCTTATAATCTCTTATTCTAAATGCACTATTAATATCCACCTAAAAACGTCACACATATTACATTCAAAACATAGTAGAGAGTAGGGTGAGTTGCATCAGTCGTTAACGTATCATATCATATTATATCATATGTTCATGTGTCATGTGACCAGATACTTAGAAAAGCTACAGAAAGGTTACAGATACATAGAAAAGTTATAAGCATTGTTATGCTAAATACTTTCTACATGGCAGTTTAAAAGAAAAAGAACAAAAAAAGAAAGAAAACAAATTATTTGGGCAAGGAGGAAGCAATTTTAAACATTATTAAACCTTCTCATGGCTAGTTTATTGATATCTTTATACGACGCGAATAATGTACAGCAAAATAAGACTCTGCAAAGGCATTAAGTATTTTTATTTTACATTTATGTTCATTTATTTGCTGTGGGATTAGTCTTTGCCCTTGTCAGTGAAGTAAGACTGTGTTTGGAACCTGCTCCCTCATTAGAGTTTATTTTGTGGTGCATATTACTATTTACAAATACATATTCAAGGCTAATTGTAGATGGTCAAAAGTAGAGTTTGTAACAATAACGTACCAGAGTGTGGGGTGGCGGTGAGGGAACGGGAGGGGGGAGGAGTAGATCTGTTGCTCGGAGGAGCCCGTTCCTGCCATGGGCGCAGCGGTGGTCTTTGTCGTGGTAGTGGCCTTGGAGGTCGCCTGGAAGCTTGTCTGGAGTCCAAAGAAGAAGAGGAGGTGGAACAACTGCGTGAAAGAAGACCTGTGCAGACAGAAAAGACAGATCAGAGATGAGAAAGGACTGAGTGGAACTGTAACAAAGCAAGCCGCAATTGGATCCAAGCAGATTTTAAAAATGTTGCAGATTACCACAATTGCCGCTTTTTTAAAATGGATTACAGGTGCATACTATTGGGGGGAAAAAAAGAAAGTGCATGACAAATTTGACTTGCATTGATCAAAAAGTTGTAAATATATGACTTTTTTTAGTGGATATTAGATTATCCCTAAGAATATCCTGTTGTCTATATATACCAAGTGTTGTTTTGCTTGGACTTTGTTTGGATGGACATAGAAAAAAATCTGTTCATTCCACACAGCTAAAAAAAAATAATTAATTAATTAAAATATTAATAAATAATAAATCAAATAATAATACAAAATAAATAAATAAATAAATTAAAAATAATAAAAAATAAATTAAATTAAATTAAATTAAATTAAATTAAATAAAAACTAACTGGAAAGGAAAATGCATATAGGTATGGTCACATTAGCAAAATTTTTCAGGCAAAAAAGGTCCACTGTCTATTGTAAATAGTGTAGTGATGCATTAAGCACAGCTCACACAGAAGTCACTTTCAAACCAATGAGCTTTCTGTTAGTCAACATATTCACATGAACAGCTTGGAACAGCTGTAAAATCGTGTGGATTCCTGTTAAAATCACAATGAAAATTCGCAGAACAAAGGAAATTAGGGCACACCTTAAAGGCCCACTGAAGTGCCTTGAAACGCCATAGTCATTCAGTGTGTTCACATAATTTCCACTGAAACAGGAAGATAGGGCAGAACATATCGAACAGCTCCTCCCCTTTTTAAAAAAAATAGCCAATAGCGTTTAGTTTACATCACAGCTCGACCAGAGCCGTTGAGCTCAGCAAAGTCACATTTGACAGCTTATGACAGCCGCAGTCTAATAGATTCCTCTTTTAGATTTAATATGAAACTTACTAAAGCAAAACAGTGAACATTATTATGCTGAGGATGTGTAATTTGAAAAGTGTGTAATTTATGTTGGTGCATGGCACCGGTGTTACCTCTTCTACTCGTCAGTACTGTTTCTAATGCAACGTCTGCCTAAGCATTTCTCCTCCTAATCTCCACCATATAGTTTTAAAATATAGCATTCTGTACGGAATTGAAATGTGTCTGATATGTTTTGTGGTCTGCGCTGACTCGCGCATATGATCCGCTCTGTGCTATCGTGTCTCGGAGCAGACTGTGTGCGTGGTTCACGTGACACTAACATGAAACCAGACTTCGTTCGCCCCAAAGGAAAGCCTATTAACTGTCTGAATCGTTCCCTAACCCCTATATAGTGCACCATGTGCCATTCACCATATAGAAAATAGTAAATGTGTGAACAAATGACAAATTTCTAGCATCTATTTATAGTGTAGGTGGCGGGATGCTTCAGATTCTAGAGTGCACTGATTGGACAGAAAATCTGATGAGAAGAGTGATGTCATCAAAATCATTGATCCATATTGGCGGAAGTGAGACAGTAAGTAAGTTTTGAACACATATATATTCTAAATGCTAATTTTGTCATTGTATAGGAGCACACTAGCTTATACACTATATTGCCAAAAGTATTGGGACACCCCTCCAAATCATTGAATTCAGGTGTTCCAGTCACTTCCATGGCCACAGGTGTATAAAATCAAGCACCTAGGCATGCAGACGCTTCTCCAAACATTTGTGAAAGAATGGGTAGAATGATAAGTTGCCACCTGTGCAATAAGTCCATTCGTGAAATTTCCTCACTACATTATAACAAAGTGGAAGCAATTGGGAACAACAGCAACTCAGCCATGAAGTGGTAGGCCACGTAAAATCACAGAGCGGGGTCAGCACATGCTGAGGCGCACAGTGCGCAGAAGTCGCCAACTTTCAGTAGTCAAGTAGTCAATAGCTACAGACCTCCAAACAGACCTCCAAACTTCATGTGGCCTTCAGATTAGCTCAAGAACAGTGTGTAGAGAGCTTCATGGAATGGGTTTCCTTGGCCGAGCAGCTGCATCCAAGCCTCACATCACAAAGTGCAATGCAAAGCGTCGGATGCAGTGGTGTAAAGCACGCCGCCACTGGACTCTAGAGCAGTGGAGACGTGTTCTCTGGAGTGACGAATCACGCTTCTCTGTCTGGCTACCTGATGGACGAGTCTGGGTTTGGCGGTTGCCAGGAGAACGGTACTTGCCTGACTGCATTGTGCCAAGTGTAAAGTTTGGTGGAGGGGGGATTATGGTGTGTTATTGTTTTTCAGTGGTTGGGCTTGGCCCCTTAGTTCCAGTGAAAGGAACTCTTAATGCTTCAGCATACCAAGACATTTTGGACAATTTCATGCTCCCAACTTTGTGGGAACAGTTTGGGTATAGCCCCTTCATGTTCCAACAAGCAAGGTCCATAAAGACATGGATGAGCGAGTTTGGTGTGGAGGAACTTGACTGGCCTGCACAGAGTCCTGACCTCAACCCGATAGAACACCTTTGGGATGAATTAGAGCGGAGACTGCAGGCCAGGCCTTCTCGTCCAACATCAGTGCCTGACCTCACAAATGTGCTTCTAGAAGAATGGTCAAAAATTCCCATAAACACACTCCTAAACCTTGTGGAAAGCCTTCCCAGAAGAGTTGAAGCTGTTACAGCTGCAAAGGGTGGGCCAACTCCATATTAAACCCTACGGATTAAGAATGGGATGTCATTGAAGTTCATGTGCATGTAAAGGTAGGCGTCCCAAAACTTTTGGCAATATAGTGTAGATAACAGTAAGTCTAACATATTCATACTAAAAGCCCAAAAATACATTTTGATTTCATGGGGACTTTAAGACCATTTGGTTCGAAGGCATATAGCAAGAATTTTAAGGGACCTTTGATTCCAATCCATACTCGTATTATAAGCTTATTACTAACCCATATTGTCACGCCACCTAGTGAAGGATGTGCCTGGCGATTGGGATTTCCTCAATCAATATGCAGCAATACAGCTGCATACTCTAGTCTCTCAGAACTAAACATTTCTTGGAGGTGCCACTGATTCTGCAGGGGAAAGTGCACAGCAACTGCAGTACAACGCATTCAAAGTGAGTCTGATTTTGAGTTTGATGTTCATGATATCATGCAGACAATTTCTGATGTTTTTCCCCACATCTTTTTTGTCACACATCACACAGAATCAAATCATACAGAACAAGAAAATTGCTCCCAGATACCATTAGCGTCTCCTTCTTGCCTAGTCAACAGTAACTCACGCGAGGCAGATCAAGTGTGCTCCACCCCATTGGTATTCGCAACGTGGTGTTACTTCTCATTTACATAAAGTTAAATTTAAACACACCCACAATGTACTGCCAATGTTCGCTGTCACTTGTGTCACCTAATATTGTAAGCTCAAAGTAACTGACTTTTGGTCCCGTTTGACACTGCAAATTGCTGTCAATGTGAATGTCCCTTGAGACAAATGTTAAAAGTTCAGTACGCTGTAATTCATAATTGCAGGAGAAGCATCACATGAATTAACACTAGATTTAATCCAACTAAGCTTTATAAATGCCATTTTAAATGGTCAAACCAATTAAATAATTCATAACCAGTGATTATAATACTAAATAATTAGCATGAAAAAGCAGGTGAGTAAAGCATGTCCAACATGAAAATGAATATAAAAACTGAACAGGCAAGTATCTGACACAGAAATTGAGGCCTGTCGACATCTAAAGGTCACGTGACATGTTTTGAGAATGCTGCTAAACAACGTGCTTCCCAGTTGACTGGGTTTATTTTATAAAACAATTTATTTTGGCTGAACGACAAAACTTCACACGCTCCTGGAAAAATAGCTGAAAATAATATTTCAATTTCTAATTATAACATTATAGGAAGAGTGTCCATATTAACACTACGTTCAGTCACAGAATTTTTGGCAAAATCATCACCTCGTTGGTCTACAGATGTGCTGGACACTGCCCGGCCAAAAAGTCGCTTTGGATTTAAATAGGCAAATGCTTAAGAGTCAATGATTGATCATTATTGCAGTGGTTATTATGTTTCTAGCATGTTATATGTTTGACAACAGTTCTTCTAATCCTAGTTGATGGAGTGTGTAGCTTTTCATTTCTTAAACAACCATGTAGGAAGACACATTATGGCCACATTCCAAGATGACAATGTCAAGACTCATCAGCTCAAAATGTGAAAGAATGGTTGGGAGGGAGCATGAAGTATCATTTTCACACATGAATTGACACCTCTGAGTCCAGGCCTTAAATTGATTGAAAGTCTTTGGGATGTGTTGGAGGAGACTTTACAGAGTTCTGGACTCTTGCATTGACAATACAAGATCTTGACCAATAATTGATGCACCTCTTGATGGAAATAACATCACAACATTTATTCTATCAATTTATTATACTATCAATTTTTGCTCAAGATCTTGTATTGACAATGCAATGTCAAGCATTCACTCCATCAATTAGGGTTAGAAGAACTGTTGCCAAACATATAACATGTTAGAAACATAATAATCACTGCAATAATGATCCAATCATTGACTCTTAAGCATTTGCCTATTTAAATCCAAACATTTAAATTTTTTTTTGTGGCCGAGCAGTGTATTATAATAATAATAATAATAATAATACTAATAATCATTCAAAGGTAGCTGCTGATATGGTATCTCTAGGTATGGCTCAAAATCCCTTTTCCAATGCATTCATACAGGATTTGGCTTCTATTTTATTGTCTGACAAAAGAACATCATGAGCCTGGTGGCTTTGAAAAATAATATCTCAACAAGCAGCGTGATTTGATTTGAGTTATAATCCATGTCCATGGCTCAAACGGTGCAGGACGAGATTCATGCCAAAGTTTAATACGTACTGTAGGGTAAGTTGTTCATATTTGTTGCACTTAGAGTAAATACTAATAAAACACAAAATTACCAATAATATGCCAGAAACTGACATTTATCAAAGTCACTTTATTTAATTATTTTAGCATTCCAGCCCTTTGAAGCCTGTCTGAGTTCCAGCCAAATGTTAATTTTGTGGAACCATGGAAAAGTGCCCAAGCCTTGGCACAACACCACAGACATCTAACAAGACCTAAAAACTTTATCTACTGCACTTAAAGGATTCAAGAAATAGGCCACATGAGAGAAGCAGCTTTAACCTTCTAGCTCTTGGAAAGCAGTTTGGAATGAAGCCTCTCATTAAGCTATCATATTCACAGACCTTCATGGGCTAAAGAGTTCATTAATGAAACAAGTTTAGAGGCTAATTGATAAGCGAGAGCCAAGACTTTTGGATTAGACACAGTATGGTGTTAAAAGTCCAAAAATGTTATCTAAACCCAAAGTGCTGGACCACCCTCATTTAGGAGATGGCAGTAGTGTTGGAGGAATGTAAAAAGAATTCAAAATCAAGGACATCATCTTTTTACTGTTCTTGGAGGTAGAGAGTATGAAAAGCATAGACAGCCAATCAGCAGTAGGGGGCGTGTCCACTCATGATGGGGGAGGAAAGCGAGGGAGATTTGAAGAAAGACTGTAGAAAGAGAGATGGAAAGAGATGAAGGAATATCACTGGAAAAAGAAGGGTTATGATCAGGCAAGAGCTTTAGGACCCACGTTAATATTAGAAAAGCTTTCCAGTGCCAGAGAGACCGAAGCGGGAAGGCCTGAAATCAGACGCTGAGGTTGAGTTGTTTCTGCTCCATACGTGAGTAACATTGGTTTTGCTGTTTCACAGAAGCAAGATATGCTGTTGTTGCAATGTTAGCTATAATAACAGCACAGTTTTGAGTGCCATTGTTTGTCTGGAGCTGGTGCTGCTGGCAACTAACAACCAACTCTTGCTTGTATATACTCTTGTGAACTGCATGTTCATTTTTTGTTCTTCCTTGGCCGTTCGTCACCTTCGCTGTATTTTTTGCAAAGCATTATTTTGCTTTGATTCAGCTATGATAAAGAGACATCTACGCTTGCATTGTGTGTTTATGCATTTTGGGGGCGGAGCAATGAAGGGAGGGGCGTGTTTGTTTCACTTATTGCACCTTTAATGTCATGAACTTCACCTATAGATAGGGTACAACGGAGCAAAATGTGCATTTGCTGGCTGTTGGGGTGAAAAGGTCCTCGCCACCTAAAGTCACTTTTATGATTTATTTTCCCACTAAATGTGTTGCTCCATCAATGTTCAAAACAACTTTTTTTTCTGCAATCATACACTATGGGAGCAGTAAAAAGCTAATTTTCCTTAAGGTGTGCACCATTGTACTCTACTGTGCTCTTTTATGTGAACCTGAACGAGACTGACTTTCTACGTTCTACAAAATAGACCTTGGGCACAAATGGTTAAAAGTAAGGCAAAAAAGGAATGTTAGCTTTGAGAAAAATGTCTGTTTGCAGATGCTACTTGAAACAGTCTTAGCTTGTGCAGTTTGAGTCAGTATATACAAATACTTTGAATTTTAAGGCCACAGTTGTTCAGAATTGTATGATGCATGTAAAACAGAGAATGTACATCATGTTCGACACCACAAAAACAAAAGCATCAGAATCATTAATACCGTACACAAGGCCCACTCAAAGCAGCAGCATCCACTGGAGTGTTACGACACACAGTCCCCGAGGACACCTTAAAATGCTAATATATGCACAGTGAGCACACCAAAACAACCAAGATGGTGTCATCCCTGACCTTTACAAACATTATTAAGACAAAACAGTTCAATATTAATACTGGAATAATATTGCATAAACAGACAGACATTACTAAAGCAGAGAACACTGTAGATCATGTTGAATCTGTACTTGACTACACTAGAAGTCTTACTGGCGGTCTACAGGTAAGATATTAAAGAGATTGTATGTTACAGTGTTTTTACCATGGTTAAGGACTGTTCTTACACAAAGTGGAGTATCTATAAAAGGCCTTTAAGTGTAGTAAAATCTCTGAAACGCAGCCTCTTGTGACTTGCAAAAAGGCATATAAATGTTTAATGAATTACAAGAACTACCTGTTAAAGATAACAATACTCAGAATAAACAATTCCTCCACTAATTAATATTTAAGCAATAAACATATTTTAAAAATAAATAAATAAAACAATATAAAATAAAATAAATATTTCAAATCATCATAGGGGACAGAAAAGTTCCCCTAATGAAACTTTTCTATGTTTTGGCTATTTTAAAATCAGCTCATCTGAGAAACTGAGACACTACAGGTGAATGTAAAAAGAATAAAGTATGACTGAGATTTGTTTGGGAACATTAATCATGCAGACAGTCAAACACTTTTAGTTTCCCATACATTCTCAGGATCGCAGGAATAAATTTAGAACATATTTATTCTCAACAAATACATGCATATGTCAATAAAACTGACTTTTCCTTTGAAAAGTCCTAATTAACTTTGTCAAGATGAATCTTGAGGACAAACAATTTCGGCACCATTAAAACATAAAAGCTTGCATAAATTGCGCATTGTGATGTGCTAAACAAAATAAACACTAAAAGAACCACAAGTAGCAAAATGCAAATTAATTATAAAACAGTCCATGAAATCTGGCTCAGTCCATTTAAATGTGGTACGTGGAGTGTTTTAAAGATGCTCAGAATGAGTGTAAAACATTCACAGCACATCTTATGAAAGTCATTCTTATGCAGCCCACCCAAAACATTTATGGCCCACCCTAAAGCAAAACCATTAAACCCGTGCTATAGACAGATCATCTGTCGTTATGGATCGCATTGCTCAAAGAAATAGCCTTTTATCATACTGAAATCAACAAAACATCATTTCAATCAAATATAAAAAAGTTTTTTCAGTTCGCAAATTATGTAGTTGGACTTTTAGAGAGACTTTAATGTGAACTAGGTTCTAAAAATGAAACACATGGACTGATTTTTGGGTTAACCTCTTTTTTTTTTTTTAAATCACGTTTTCATTTTGATTTTTTTAGTACATCTCCGAGCCCTATTAAAGGGGGTGTCTAATGCTTTCATGCATTCTGACTTATTTACACTTATTTACATGGCCAATATTTCAAAAAACTAGTTGGACGTATAATAGAGTATTTCTGTGCCAAATACACTCCGTCAGGATTCGAATAAGTTTTGGAAAGTTTTTTTTTTTTTTTTTTAGAGTATGGCCCTGTATGACTTCATAAAGGGCGGAATTCCTTGTATGGGCACTTCTCCAGGAAGAGTGCATGCGAGAGCGAGAGTGCTTCCATCAAAAAGCTTTGTTCGGGTTACGGGAGCGGTCGGCAGCGCTGTCATTTTGTTTTTAGTCACTATGTCACTAAAGAAGTGTGTTTTTGGTTGTGAGGGAAAGAAAACCTTGTTCAGCTTCCCAAATAACCCAGCGTTAAGGAAACAGTGGATGCAGTTTGTTTTTCCAGAGCAGCAACGGAGTTCTGCAAGTGTGTTTGTTTGTTCCCGGTCACGAGTCGAAACCGCAGGCGGTGAGTGAAACTGCATCAATTGTCTGTGTTTTGTTGGCAATCGGTGCATAAGTGCATTTAATGTAAACAACACAAACTTATAGTGAACAAAGTTATCCAGGGATAATGCCATTTAATGTGTGTGTGTTCGTTCTCTTTAGCTCCGTCCACTGCACACCTCCACGAGCTCGGCTGTTTTCGGAAAGAATCGGTACAGCGTATCTGTCTTTTATAAATCTGATAAAACTAAAGACTCTTCGGAGATATGAAGGATGCAATACTACTCTATAGGTACTCAAGATTAACATGAGATTGTGTGTGTTATGTACCCTTTAACGATTATCCGCCAAATATCAAAAGTTTACTTCAGAAAGAAATTAAGATGTTGTACAACCAGATAAAATATTAAGGTTTACTACAAAAGGGTTAAAGCGGCAACAAACACACCGCTTCTATCCCCTTATTCTTTTTCATGACAAATTACTGCCAGTTTGTTCAGACCGATGTGAGAACTGCTCATTAAGCTTGGTTTCATTGGACAATCAATCAACGGGGAACACAAAAATCCAACACGGTCCACTATTCAAATCACCTCGGGAACAGGAGAGAGGGGAAAAAAACACCTTGAAACGGCACTGATTAGAGGACAACATGGAGCCGCCGTTTCTTCTGCGGTGGCTGAGAGGACAGTGACATCAAAGTGTCATTATGAGGACAATGTGTTGCTTGGATATGGTTATTGTGAGCGCCTTGGAGGTGCACGCGGATGCATTTTGGTAACCGTGTGATTGAATGTGCGTCATAGTTGAAATCGGCCCACAAGTGACTCACAAGTGCCCTAGAGAGCATGGTTTCTGTCTCCTTCCTGTGCATATTAGTCTTAATGCAGACTGCGTGACTCAACCCTCAGTCCTCCGAACCAAAATGAAAATGAAGAATGGAAAAAAAGGTGCAGAGAAATAGAAAAGAACACAACAAATAGGTTTAAGAACAAACAGTGGGTGGGCATAAACAGGCTGCTTATTAAATATCATTGTGCCTTTTTGAAAAGATGTGATAATTATTTCAGGTCTTACAACTCTATGCCAGAAATTAAAGGATTAGTTCACTTTAAAATGAAAATTATCCCATGATTTACTCGGAAAAAGCCTAACTGGCGTGACGTATGACGTCACACGTAGCGTAAGCGTTTTGAACTGCGCGAGGCGTTACACTTTCTTCGTAAGTTGAATATGGAAGGCGGTCTGGGGGAAGCTAGCTATTTTACTTTATAAAGTTTTAAATATGTATAATTTTCTTACAAAAACCCATCGATTTGCTTCAGAAGGCCTTTATTAACCCCCGGAGCTGTGTGGAGTACGTTTATGATGGATGGATGCACTTTTTGAGCTTCAAACTGCCGTCACTGTCATTGTAAAGATTGGAAGCATCAGGATATTTATTAATATAACTCCGATTGTGTTCGTCTGAAAGAAGAATGTCATATACACCTAGGATGGCTTGAGGGTGAGTAAATCATGGGGTAATTTTTATTTTAAAGTGAACTAATCCTTTAAGTTCATAAATTAAATTACAAAGAGTGATTAAATATTCACAGATATGTAAATAATAGTACCTGTTTGGTGTGAATTGCATGAAATGTGTGAAGAAATGTCTAGGTTCTCTCCCTACAAAAGTAATAATAATACTAGCAAAAAATATTACTAATAATTAACTGACTAACTGACTGACTGACTACTAGAGTAAACTAAAACTAAACCACAAAAACTATTTTGTTACTTGGAATAAAATACATATTATCTAATAAATATGACAAAAACATACATAAATAAATATAAAAAATATACAACAAAAAAAAAATACTAATATTAAAAAAGCTACAATAGTATCTCAATGACACTAAAATAACACTGCTGATAGATTGACTAACTAAATACAATATTATAATTTTAATATTAATAATAATAATAATTATTATTATTATTAGGACATTAAGATTTGATTTTGAATTTTGACATTTTCATTAGTATTTAGCAAATGTTGCCGCTAAATTCTCATGAGCCTCTAAACGTATTGATAGTCAGATAATAAAAACAAAAAGGGAAGGAAAAACAAACAAATAAAAAAAATAAAAAAAAGTAAAGGAGGAAGTAGAAAAGCATTTTTCGTATTACAATGCCTTAAGGGCTTTTCATAAAAGTGCTTTTGCCACACAAAGCTATTGAGATCCATATGTCTGGATTTAGCTGTCTGAGTGGACAATACCTGAGCCCTGGAGGAAGACACAGTGGAAATGCTTGTCGAGGAAAACAGATCAACAAATTTACACCAATCTGGAGTAAAGACCACCCAACACTCAGCAGGCCACACAGACAGAGCAAGGGCAAGTCTCTAGTGTAACAGAGGTGATGAGAGGAACTGCTGTTCATCAGCATTAGTGCACTAATGGAAGCCTGTGTGGGAACACTATCTCTCTCGGCAGACGTATATTATGAGAAACGACAGTCTCGGCAGGTTACAGGATGTTTAGGGTATAATAGTGTTATACATACTGTACTTAAAACCGATGCCCTTAGCACTGTGTGTGGGAGATATGTTTGTCATATCCTTTTATTCCCCATCAACATCACAATTTTATACTCAGATATAGGTCCTGCAACTGGTCATGATTAAATGTGTTTTTTCACAATTTATATGAACTTTTATAAGTCACTAGTTAATGTCAAATGGTCCTGTAGTGTAGGCCAGACTATGATAATATGAAAATATCATATTCATGATGAATATTTGTGACCCTGGACCACAAAACCAGTCATGAGTCGCACGGGTATATTTGTGGCAATAGCCAACAATACATTGTATGGGTCAAAATTATCGATTTTTCTTTTATGCCAAAAATCATTAGGATACTAAGTAAAGATCATGTTCCATGAAGATATTTTGTAAATTTCCTACCGTAAATATATAAAAAATGCTAAGGACTTCATTTGGACAACTTTAAAGGCGATTTTCTCAATATTTAGATTTTTTTGCACCCTCAGACTCCAGATTTTCAAATAGTTGTATCTCAGCCTATCCTAACAAACCATACATCAATGGAAAGCTTATGTATTCAGCTTTCAGATGATATATAAATCTGAGTTTCAAAAAATGTACCCTTATGACTGGTTTTGTGGTGGTCCAGGGTCACATTTAAGTAGTATCATATCAGCAAGAGATGCTGTTCTGAATATCAGCACGACTTTGATTCTCCCGCAGATAAATCACAGCCAAGTTTGATTTTTAAAATATTGTGTAATCTTCATTTTAAACAACATTGTCAATTAGTTCAAAAAGTTCTAAACATTGCATGTCTCTGAGCAACATACAGTAGTTGTATTTCATAACTGAAAGAATAAATATTTTTGAACAAATTGGTTGAGTGAATAATTCAATGATCTGCTTGTTTCTCCCGCAGAAACTGTCACAGCACTGTTTAAGCATAAATATACCATGTAGTTATTGAATTAATATAAGGTCACAAAAGCTGCACAAACAATTATCATAAAGGAATTAGCAAAATTCTAATGCTAAAATAGTTTTAGAGCAAGTACAGCATTTCACAACAGAACGTACAATTTTCAAAATGTCAACTTCCCTTGTATAAAATCCCTTTCAGGCTTTTCTGTCATGGATGAGTTTAAATGAGTCATTTGTCCTCTTTCTTGTGCATATGTGACAAAAACAGAGGTTATGCATGTTAGAGTGATTCACTCCACACATCGGTGGGTGTCACGTCTGTATAAACAGCCCCTAGGGTGAACGCTGTAATGGCACACAAGTGACGTTAGCTCCCTCGATGATTGCTCAATTTCTTCAGTGCTCACATGGCTTTTTATTGTCTCTACAACCCCGAAGGGGACAAAATAAAGTGGTAACGGCAACTGCTTTATCACCACTATCGCTGTTCACACTTGTGTAAGTTTATTTATCAAGCAGGTCCTCTGGGATAGTAATTAGCTTTGAGTCTGTGGTGGCCGCTGGGTTCCGCCTGATATTTGGTTTGTGTGCTGTAAAGAGGGTCATTAAGCAACCGGGTCAGTGAGAAATGTACCTGTGTTGACCTTGGACGTGACCCGCGCCAAGTCAATTCGTCTAGGGTGGGGGACAGGAGCAGAGGGCTGGCGGGGACTGTTTTTCCGTCGCTCCAAGAGTTTGCTGACTTTAGAAAGGGGGGCAAAGATTCCTGGAGAGGGTCAGAGAGAAATCATTTTGTCAGCAATTGAGAACAGACAAGAAAGCAAGACCCAAATTGTAAGCTGAGAAAGAATTGAAAAACATGAAAACCGCCAATGCTTGAATGACAGGACCAACTAATACAAAACAAAAAAAATGAAGTATCGGCAATGATACAATATGATATTACACACATTGTGTTAATTGTGATACATATGTGAAGATTCCATATAATGCCATGTGTGTCAATATCATAATTGTGGCAAATATGTAGCAAACCTTTGTCTGGAAGTGCGCCACAAATAAAAAAAACAAAAAAAACAAACAAAACAATGTAAGGATTTAAGTATTAATGCAACAATTTGAGAGAACCTTTCATTATATATAGCAATACACCGATCTGATATAACATTATGACCTCTGACAGGTGAAGTGAATAACACTGATTATCTCTTCATCACGGCACCTGTTAGTGGGTGGGATATATTAGGCAGCAAGTGAACATTTTGTCCTCAAAGTTGATGTGTTAGAAGCAGGAAAAATGGGCAAGCGTAAGGATTTGAGCGAGTTTGACAAGGGCCAAATTGTGATGGCTGGACGACTGGGTAAGAGCATCTCCAAAACTGCAGCTCTTGTGGGGTGTTCCCGGTCTGCAGTGGTCAGTATCTATCAAAAGTGCTCCAAGGAAGGAACAGTGGTGAACCGGCGACAGGGTCATGGGCGGCCAAGGCTCATTGATGCACGTGGGTAGCTGAAATTGCTCAAGAAGTTAATGCTGGTTCTGATAGAAAGGTGTCAGAATACACAGTACATCGCAGTTTGTTGTATTTAATAAATATAAGTTATGGTTAATAAATAAAAAAACATACATAGTGTAAATTACACTCACAAGTCACTAGTTATGCTCAACGCCATTGTGTCGTGTCACAATCATGGCTGGTTAAGACAAATACTAAAATTAACATTTAAAAGTGATTGCCTGATCTGGTTATCTACTAAGTAAACATAACCCCTCACTAGTTATGTTATTGTATTAATGCACTTGTTTTGGAAGAAACAAGACTTTATTGTGCCTGATTAGCTGGTTAGTAAAATTACGCTCACTAGTTAAGCTTATATATCGTCAACTGTCGTGGCTGGTTAAAACAAAAACTCAGATCAAAACAAAAAAGACACGATTCATTGGTGCTCTAACGTGTTGCCTCCGGTTAACTAGTTAGTAAACAATAGATTTGCTATACTCAAATATTGTTGTAACAGTTGTCAAAGTCGTAGCTGGTTAGTGAAGTGACGTGGCATGACTTTTTTGTGCCTGGTAAGCTAGTTAGTGATAATTTTGCTAACTAGTTAGCTACTTATGCTTATATATGGTCATATCACGTTTTTTGTGGCTTGGTTAATACAAAAACTAAGATCAACACAGAACAGTCATGATTCCTTGGCACTCTGTTGTGTTGCCACTGTTTAACTAGTTACTAAACATTACACTCACTAGTTAGCTAATTATTTAACATTACTCTTTGCAAGTAACTATAATAAGAGAAAACCAGGTAAACTCTTACCATGTTTAATCGGGCAGGTGAAGTACTGGACGCCAGCTACCGATCCATCATTCTTGCCCACTGGTTGGTGAAGCTCCACCCCAGCCCAAAGGCCACCAGCAAACTCGGTGCTGCCACAAAACCGCAGAGTCCCGACCTTACAAAACAAACCAGAGGGTACAGTAAACTAGGATTTACACATTTCCTTAAAGCATTCAATCACGGGACCACAAGAGAATCCTGCAGAAACACTAGCAAACAGAGGGGAGGCTCTGTGGGGACAGCGTGAGAAATAGTTTTCTGGCCGCGTGGGCTGCTGAGGTGATAATACATGTTCAATAGACCCGTTTCATGCTCTCTTTATCTTGCTCTGTACTCCGGAGGGCAATGAAAAGTGATTACTTCTTTATTCCAGAAACAAACAAGCACATTCGCTCAGAGCGGCACATATTTAGGCTCGTTCGACCGGTCGCCGGAGAGCCGACCTTGTTTTCTTATGCGCCGACATTCATAAACAGGCAAATGAGCTTGGATAAAAATAATGTTAAAAGAAAAATGGGGATCAAAAAAAGCCAGCGGCGCCAAGGATCCCTGAAGATAATGGGGTTTTGATTAGCCAATCTGCAGATTCCCGGCACTCTGTTCACTTTAGTCCCAATGTGGCGGAGGATTTCATTAATGGATAATTTGGTGTGTAGGTATGCGAGTGCGAGAGCATTGTCAAAAAAAATGTAAAGGAATTATTTCTGCAAGGAGAAAGCAGATGAGCATGCACTCTGGTCTCTTAACTCTTTCAGGTTTCTGACCCGCTATTATCCGAATGGGTTTGAGAGCCCCAGCCGATTCCCTGTCCATTACTGATGATGTCACAATTGGCATGTAGGACAGATTCGATTGCGTGGCAGCTTTAGGATACCGTTCACTGACATTTTAGTTCTTTGCTAAGAGCAGTGCATGAATTTCTTTCTGACAACTCTCATTTTGCGGAACATTGTGTGGCGGTGCGCCTGTCTCTTTTAAATCTGATTTCCCAACGGCTTCAGTCAATATCAATCACAGCAAACCTGTTATGTTCGAACACTAGCATCCATAACCCCTGTCCTTACATTTGATGTGAGGACCAGCACGCACACACATTTCCTTGATTTTTGAAGCAGACAGATGTACAGTTTTCACGCACACACACTTATATATGTGGTTTATGTGGACTCTCCATAGGCGTAATGGTTTGTATACTGTACAAACTGTATATCCCCTTACACTAACCCTACCCCTAAACCTACCATTCACAGAAAACTTTTGCCATTTTTTGAATTTCAAAGAAAGATGCTTGGTTTACAAGGACACAGGAAGTGACCTCATAAACCATGTTTATGTTGTAATACCCAAGTCATTCATTATGCACATTTGTGTCCTCATTAACCATATATTCCACGACACACACACACACACACACACACACACACACGTTGGGTTTCCATGTTTTATGTGGACTTTCCATAGACATAATGCTTTTTATACTGGAAAAACTGTATATTCTTTCCCCTAACCCTAACACAACCATCAGAGAAAACATTTTGCATTTTTACATGTTAAAAAAAAAAAAAAAAAAGCAAAAATCTAACCTTTCATTGAAGTAAAAGAATTGAAAGTGGGGGGGGAAAATCACATTATGAGATAAATGTTTTTCTCCAAAACACGTTGGGAACAATTATTGGCACCCTTTTATTAAATACTCTTTGCAACCTACTTTTGCCAAGATAACAGCTCTGAGTCTTCTTCTATAATGCCTGATGAGTTTGGAGAACACCTGACAAGAGATCAGAGACCATTCCTCCATACAGAATCTCTCCAGATCCTTCAGATTCCCAGATCCATGTTGGCACTTCTTCTCTTCAGTTCAGCCCACTCATTTTCTATAGGGTTCAGGTCAGGACAAGATGTCCAGGACCTCTGGCAGAAAATTAGGCCCACAGCATTAAAGATACAGCAGAGTATTTCATTTTACACATGGGGTACTTTTTTATCCCTGTGTGCACCAAACCCATCTTAAGTGTTTGCTGCCAAAAAAGCTAATTTTTCATCGGAGACTGACCATAGAACCCGTCTCGTTTGAAGTTCCAGTAGTGTCAGTTACTTTACAAACGTTCTATGGTCAGATGAAACAAACAAAAGAGATTTTTGGCAGCAAACACTTAAGATGGGTTTGGTGCACACAGAGATAAAAAATTCCCCTATGTGTAAAATAAAATACTCTGCTGTATCTTTAATGCTGTGGGCCTAATTTTCTGCCAGAGGTCCTGGACATCTTGTTCAGATACATGGCATCATGGATTCGATACACCAACAGATAAAAAAATCAAAACCTGACAGCCTGTGCTAGAAATCTTATAATGTACCATGGTTGGATCTTCCATCAGGACAGTGATCCAAAAACAAACATCAAAATCAAAACCTAGCATCTGCAACGGCCATCCCAGTCCCTGACCTGAACCCTACAGAGAAGAGAAGAAGAGAAGAAGCGCCAACATGGATCTGGGAATCTGAAGGATCTGGAGAGATTCTGTATGGAGGAATGGTCTCTGATCTCTTGTCAGGTGTTCTCCAAACTCATCAGGCATTATAGAAGAAGACTCAGAGCTGTTATCTTGGAAAAAGGAGGTTGCAAAAATTATTTAATAAAAGGGGGAAAATAATTGTTCCCAACGTGTTTTGGAGAAAAACATTTATTTCATAATGTGATTTCCCCCCACTTTCAATTCTTTTACTTCAATGAAAGGTTAGATTTCTGCTAATTTTTTTTAATAAAATATCAAAAGGATTAACAATGCAGATTTATTTTTTACAGCCATCTTTGATCATATTTAACAAGGGGGCAAACACTTTCACACCACTGTGTGTATATATATATATAGGGTTTGGGTCTATATATATTGGGTTTATATAATACATATTTTCTAGATAGATAGATCATCAGGATATGTATTAATATAACTTCTTATACAATTTATTACACTTATTAATATAACAATGGCTTGAGGGTGAGTAAATCATGGAGTAATTTTCATTTTAAAAGTGAACTAATGACCAGAAGTGTCCAAATACTTTTTGAAGTCACTGTATGTGCCATAAAAATATAAATAAATATGTTTGCTCCAGAACAGCAGTGCAAGAAACACTGCTGTGCTTATTACACGGTCAAAGACATGACAAACTTATGTAGTACCTTTTGACCAGCGATGACAACTTTGTCTCCAAGGTGAAGGCCCATACTTGAAAGCTGGGCATGAGCTTTGTCTGAGAGGAGACCTGGAGGTCTGGCAGGCAGGAGAGGGAGAGGAGCGTCGGGCCTGGGGAGGACCTCCTGCAGCAGTGCGCGCAGCTCTTTAACCTGGACTGCGGCATCAGCGATTTCCAGAGGCATATCTAGAGGCTCTGGAACAACATCAGCCGGACACTGGCCCTTATCATTCTAAAGGGGTAAGACAAGTAACACACTCTTTAAAAGGTTTAAAAACATTTTTGTAAAAGCATACAACATCCTAAATGAAATAGTGACAAATAAATGGACAAAACCAACATAATGCATCTTAGAAAGGTGTTGGGCCAACAGAGGAGCATCATGGAATCAAATAATGAATGCAATGTCTCAAAACAACTTTGTATTGATTTGCAGGATGGATTTTCCTTTAATTTGTCACCCGTTTGTATATACCACAAATACCAAGAGCCATCTTTAGGAAAACTGCTTTGTAACCACAGCTAACAAACTACTCATAATGCAAAGTATTTAAGCTGCAGTCAAGCAACTCTTTTAAAAAAGCAGTTTGATTTACTACCAGCTACTAACATAAAGTGTCTAACTAGACTGAAGCTATTTAAGGAGAAACATCTTTTTAATTATACAACTGATTGTATTTTCATGACGATCTTAATTAGGATCTCAATTAGGACGGCTGCCTTAAAATCACACACATAAATCCTAAACAAACACACTAAATAAAACAGAAAAGCAATACATATATATAGCTAGTGAAAAAAAGAAGGGGGGAAAAAACACATATATATATACAGTGGGGAAAACAAGTATTTGATACACTGCCGATTTTGCAGGTTTTCCTACTTACAAAGCATGTAGAGGTCTGTAATTTTTATCATAGGTACACTTCAACTGTGAGAGACGGAATCTAAAACAAAAATCCAGAAAATCACATTGTATTTAAATGATTTTAATGATTTAATGATTTTTAAATAATTAATTTGCATTTTATTGCATGACATAAGTATTTGATCACCTACCAACCAGTAAGAATTCTGGCTCTCACAGACCTGTTAGTTTTTCTTTAAGAAGCCCTCCTGTTCTCCACTCATTACCTGTATTAACTGCACCTGTTTGAACTCGTTACCTGTATAAAGACACCTGTCCACACACTCAATCAAACAGACTCCAACCTCTCCACAATGGCCAAGACCAGAGAGCTGTGTAAGGACATCAGGGATAAAATTGTAGACCTGCACAAGGCTGGGATGGGCTACAGGACAATAGGCAAGCAGCTTGGTGAGAAGGCAACAACTGTTGGCGCAATTATTAGAAAATGGAAGAAGTTCAAGATGACGGGTCAACCTCCCTCGGTCTGGGGTACCATTGCAAGATCTCACCTCGTGGGGCATCAGTGATCATGAGGAAGGTGAGGGATCAGCCCAGAACTACACGGCAGGACCTGGTCAATGACCTGAAGAGAGCTGGGACCAGAGTCTCAAAGAAAACCATTAGTAACACACTACGCCGTCATGGATTAAAATCCTGCAGCGCACGCAAGGTCCCCCTGCTCAAGCCAGCGCATGTCCAGGCCCGTCTGAAGTTTGCCAGTGACCATCTGGATGATCCAGAGGAGGAATGGGAGAAGGTCATGTGGTCTGATGAGACAAAAATAGAGCTTTTTGGTCTAAACTCCACTCGCCGTGTTTGGAGGAAGAAGAAGGATGAGTACAACCCCAAGAACACCATCCCAACCGTGAAGCATGGAGGTGGAAACATCATTCTTTGGGGATGCATTTCTGCAAAGGAGACAGGACGACTGCACCGTATTGAGGGGAGGATGGATGGGGCCATGTATCGCGAGATCTTGGCCAACAACCTCCTTCCCTCAGTAAGAGCATTGAAGATGGGTCGTGGCTGGGTCTTCCAGCATGACAACGACCCGAAACACACAGCCAGGGCAACTAAGGAGTGGCTCCGTAAGAAGCATCTCAAGGTCCTAGCCAGTCTCCAGACCTGAACCCAATAGAAAATCTTTGGAGGGAGCTGAAAGTCCGTATTGCCCAGCGACAGCCCCGAAACCTGAAGGATCTGGAGAAGGTCTGTATGGAGGAGTGGGCCAAAATCCCTGCTGCAGTGTGTGCAAACCTGGTCAAGAACTACAGGAAACGTATGATCTCTGTAATTGCAAACAAAGGTTTCTGTACCAAATATTAAGTTCTGCTTTTCTGATGTATCAAATACTTATGTCATGCAATAAAATGCAAATTAATTACTTAAAAATCATACAATGTGATTTTCTGGATTTTTGTTTTAGATTCCGTCACTCACAGTTGAAGAGTACTTATGATAAAAATTACAGACTTCTGCATGCTTTGTAAGTGGGCAAACCTGCAAAATCGGCAGTGTATCAAATACTTGTTCTCCCCACTGTATATAGACTATATTGCCAAAAGTTTTGGGACATCTACCTTTACATGCACATGAACTTTAATGACATCCCATTCTTAATCCGTAGGGTTTAATATGGAGTTGGCCCACCCTTTGCAGCTATAACAGCTTCAACTCGTCTGGGAAGGCATTCCACAAGGTTTAGGAGTGTGTTTATGGGAATTTTTGACCATTCTTCTAGAAGCGCATTTGTGAGGTCAGGCACTGATGTTGGACGAGAAGGCCTGGCTCGCAGTCTCCGCTCTAATTCATCCCAAAGGTGTTCTATCGGGTTGAGGTCAGGACTCTGTGCAGGCCAGTCAAGTTCCTCCACACCAAACTCGCTCATCCATGTCTCTACGGACCTTGCTTTGTGCACTGGTGCGCAGTCATGTTGGAACAGGAAGGGGTCATCCCCAAACTGTTCCCACAAAGTTGGGAGCATGAAAATGTCCAAAATGTCTTGGTATGCTGAAGCATTAAGAGTTCCTTTCACTGGAACCAAGGGGCCAAGCCCAACCCCTGAAAAACAACCCCACACCACCAAACTTTACACTTGGCACAATGCAGTCAGGCAAGTACCGTTCTCCTGGCAACCGCCAAACCCAGACTCATCCATTGGATTGCCAGACAGAGAAGCGTGATTTGTCACTCCAGAGAACACGTCTCCACTGCTCTAGAGTCCAGTGGTGGTGTGCTTTACACCACTGCATCCGACGCTTTGCATTGCACTTGGTGATGTAAGACTTTGCAGAAAGTTGGCGACTTCTGCGCACTGTGCGCCTCAGCATGCGCTGACCCCATTCTGTGATTATACGTGGCCTACCACTTCATGGCTGAGTTGCTGTTGTTCCCGATTGCTTCCACTTTGTTATAAAACCACTAACAGTTGACCGTAAAATATTTAGTAGTGAGGAAATTTCACGAATGGACAACCTGTCACGGTACCACGCTTGAATTCACTGAGCTCCTGAGAGCGACTCTTTCTTTCACAAATGTTTGTAGAAGCGTCTGCATGCCTAGGTGCTTGATTTTATACACCTGTGGCCCTGGAAGTGATTGGAACACCTGAATTCAATGATTTGGAGGGGTGTCCAAATACTTTTGGCTATATATATATATATATATATATATATATATGGGTAGGTGGGTAGCAGTTAATGCTAAACAAATTATGTAAATAAATGAAGTTCATAAAAAAATAATTTGAACAAGCCAATTCCCTAAATGACTGGGACTTCCCAATGCTACCTGGAACAAAGAGGGTTTTCTAGAAGAGAGTGTTTGATTATTATCTCAGATTTCTCATGGGCTACACAACATGACATAAAAAGCTAGTAGTACCTTTTGTCATGCTACACCTCTAACTTTGAAGATAAAAGCCTTTTATTGGAAAAGCTACAGGGCCATTCAATTGGCTTAATTCAAGGGCCGGATTATCAAATTCAAAAGTTGAGGTGGGCCGGGGGTTGGTGGGGGTTAGGCATAACAGTTTCAATAAATAAGCTAAAGTAAACCTAAAAAAAAGTATTGTATTTACTTGGAAATGTGGCACCCAATAGTATGCAGATATAAGACCATAATAAATAAAAAC
Organism: Coreius guichenoti; assembly: GCA_039654105.1. Lineage (NCBI taxonomy): Eukaryota > Metazoa > Chordata > Actinopteri > Cypriniformes > Gobionidae > Coreius > Coreius guichenoti. The sequence goes on from CM077177.1 coordinate 37,504,353, forward strand.
TTGATCATTTACAGCTGTGTACAACTATTTTCCTTGGAACAAATATGTATGAATTATACAAGCTCATATAGCTATTAGTAAGAATTATTTTATTTATAATTATTATAGGCTTAAATTAAAATATTCTGACAGTGAGACTTGGTAACCACAGGAAAAACCATGCATGACTTCTTACTACCACTGTCAAATGATATTATCAATCTATATGTTATATATAAAAACCGCCTAAACACGTAAAAACTATACATACCTTCACAAAGAAACTGCCATAATTTCATAACAAAAATGCATTATATATTCCCCTACCCACCTAATAAATCTAATGCAATATAAATGAATGTAATATAGTATTCAATATAAATATTTCACATTTCTGCCCAAACCATGGTAAATTACTACAGTACATTCATGGTAAATGTTTGTAAAGGTGGCGATTTGGGCGATTCATGGCACAGTGTTTCTCCTGTTTTCCTCATCAGTCTTGTTGGTAATGTTGAGGCTGTTTCATCCGATCTAAAACTAGTTTAATCATCGAGTGATTTGTGGTTCGTAACAGAGAGGTGTGTGTCGAATTGAAATGATTCCCACTGGATAACGCTGTTTAATAATGGTGCCCGGGACCGGGAGTAAACGCAACTTCTTTAAGCGTGCGTTCCGTTATCCACTGGGCCATGCAGCGTAGTAAACTAGTGAAAACAGCGCTATTTGTTCTCTATTTGTTGTTATTGACCGCGAAATCGCTTCAGATGATTCAGTGACAGACCGGTCCGAACAAATCCGAATCGTTTCAGACCGTTATGCAAGTGTGTTTGGCCAATTCACAGAAAAGAAAGAATCGAGCCAAAAGAATGATTAATTCACAAATGATTGTTATCGCTGGTTCAGTCGACAGAAATACGGGACACACATAATAATTGCTGAAATATTTGCTCTGAAACCGTTTCTCAGGTCAGTCGGACCGCGCATGGTACGCACAGTGCGTATAGCCGTACAGCTGCAGGGCCGCCAATTGAATAGCCCTGAGCTAAACAGTTGAACTGTCAGGTTATTAAAAATGAGAAGTATTGCTACTTTTAGTTACCATATTTTCTGGAATATGAGTTACTTTTTTTAATCATCTGAAATATGTTGTGAGTTGTGAACAAAGTTTGTTTTGGATGTGCAGCAGTTCTAGAAGAAAATAGTGTCACCGTTCAGCTTAAGTAAGTTCAGTGTTGATTCAATGCACTGAATCAAGCATGCAAAACGTGCAAACGCACACATTTGGATTCATGCCAAATGAGAGATGTACGTTTATTTGTATAAATGCCACATGCCAGTAGTTTCACTTTCGCTTAACTGGTTATTAAAAATTAGAAACGTGCTGCGACTAAAGCAATTTATAGTTTTCAGTCACGTGACTGGCGCGGAGCTCTGGAGGGCAAAACAGCCATACAACTGCAGCACAAGCCTGTACATTTTTTAAAAATATGTGAACAAGATGCAAGTTTTGGGCACTTGTGATCCATATACAGCACCTGCTGCAGTATTTCAATCACTAAAAACAGCGGGACGTTTAATGTAAAAAACACTTAGGGCCCTATTTTAACGATCTGAGCGCATGGTCTGAAGCGCGTGGCGCATGTGCATTTAGGGCGTGTCCGAATACACTTTTGCTAGTTTAACCATGGAAAAAACGGTCGGCGTCCAAAAAGGCTGTACCTAGTCTCTTATTGAGTCATGGTTGTGTTTTGGGCGTAGCGTGCAATAAACCAATCAGAGTCTCATCTCCCATTCCCTTTAAAAGCCAGTTGCGCTTGCACCATGGCGGATTCACTATTTATATGGCGGAATTTGCGAGCGGAAAGACTGAACGCTTCTCCAGAGAGGAATCCTTTTATTTTTAATATTTAAAATTTTTTGTGTGCTGCTGCGCGTCCCTGTGTGTAATAATCAGAGTGTACACACGTTGTGCACCCGCCTATAGGCGCATATTACTAACACGCTCTTTAAGTAACACAAAAAATACTGCGTTATTGACTTTAGACCAGGTTTTTGTTGGTCAATGGTGCAGTCGTTTTCAGTTCCTCAAAATAGCAACACGCCAACAATGCGCCTGAACACACCTCGTTTTCAGACCAGCACGCCCATGGGCGAACAGATGGGCGTGAGTGCATTTGCTATTTAAACAACGTGGCACTGGACGTGACAATGATAACTGCGTCGGGCTGAAACTAGCAAAAAACACTTGTGTTGCGCCTGGCGTCGCATTGCGTCTCATGTTGGTTGCCAGTTTGAGGATACACAACAGGAACGAGCAAAATTGACAATAGAAAATGACGAGCCTTACACAAGTTGATCAGCTAATGTATACAGTTACAGCAAATTATAAAACCAGCTAATGTGAATTTTTATTACTCTAGCTCAATGCTTATCTATCAAAAAGAAAATTAGCCAACTCAGTCTTTAAGCTGTCACACATCTCCAATATTTATTTAATATGCCTCTGGTCATAGAGCTTTTTAGATGGATGCCAGTTCGATTGCTGTCTTCCATGACTGCAATACGCTGTGTTTTCCGCCAACTGGCAACCCGGGGTGTTGAAATATTATTGGGTAAATTAGCAGTGGACAGAATCACACAGACCGAAACAAAATCAGACATTCCGACCCGGAACGCACATTTCAAGGTAAAATAACTGGCTGTAGCATTTGCTTCAGAGAAACATGCATTTGAACCAGGGATGCACCGATATGAAAATTTTGGACGATACCAATAACCAATAATTCTTTATATTTGAAAGCCGATAACCGATATATTGGCCGATAAATCTAAAACCAAATTTTTGTATAATTTTTGAGAGCCTGATTACAAAAACAAAAGTCTCACCATTAAAAGCCATGTCCCAAGCACACAATTATAATGTTCTCATAATTTTATGTAGCTTATATGACAGACTTGTGCTGCACATGTTGCACTTAACTGTATTTTCCTTTTTAGAAGTGATTCCAATCATATTTCAAACAATTCAAAACAGCTGATTCATCTCAGCTGAAGGAAATAATCCATTATTTATCAGCTTTAATATATCAGCCAAATTTTCTTATATATCGATAATGATAACATTAAAAATTAACATATATCGGCCGATGCCGATATGGTGGCCGATATATCATGCATCCCCAATCTGAACGCACGTTTCCTAAATCTCTGCAAAAATATGGCATTTTTATGTTTTAGTACGTGCTTAGTGTTTACTTTTATTTTTCATTCCTGTTCTGCATTCCATTAAATTTAAAGGATTTGTTGTGGAGTGAGGGGAGCTCAAATACATTGTTATAGTCTTTTTTAACAATGCAATTTGACCCGACTTCTTTTCTGGAAAAATCCTGTAGTCGCACCGTAATACGTGTTCAAGTTAAACTGAATCATTGAATGCAGGATATGCCAGGGCAAGTTGCACATTAGATGAAAATGTTCATCAGTATGTCACATCAGCCCCCTCCGGCCAAACAGCTAAAAGCTTGCTGCAGCACAGACTAACGCCATTTTTAAATGTATTACACAGCCAACTGCCTGAGTAGTGGACTTCTTGTGCCTTTCTGTTTTATCCAACAATGTGTTGTGGCAGCCACCGAGCTGGAACCAAACACAGAAGACAGCCAAAACAAATGCGTCGTCCTTGACATGGCTTGGCTAGTGAGCAGTAACTGTGACTGTTTTGTTTTTCCTCAGCCCATTGGCTCTCTGCGGGCTTTAGACTTAATGTGCTTGCCCATTTCACCATGCTCATTACTATGTGGGCGGGGGTGTCCATGGTTGGGACATCCATTTTGAGAGCCTCTCTTCACATCAAGAAAAGCTGAAAGGGTTTAGACAGCAGGGTTGTTTTCCATCTTTAGACACATATAAATGTACAGCTCCAGACAACTGGAAAGCATAGGGCTCTCAATTCATAATGGGATCATGGACAAACAACACCGGTGGGTGATGTTGTGCCTCACCATGCAGCTCCATACATCAACTGAGTCTTTTACTATCAGAGAGTGAGGTAATAGCACTAGAGAGCTACCTACCTAGAAAGCATATTAAAGGGTTAGTTCACCCAAAAATGAAAATTCTGTTACAATTACTCACCCTTATGTCGTTCCAAAACCATAAGACTTTCATTCATCTTTGGAATACAAATGAAGATATTTTAAATTAAATATCCATTGAAAGTATATTCACATAAAACTCTGATGCTTTAAAACGTTCATAAAGACGATGTAAAATAAATCCATATGAAACCAGCGGTTTAATCAAAGTCTTCTGAAAAGACCTGATCGCTTTATATGATGAACAGATTTAATTTAGGCTTTTATTCGCATGTAAACATAGATCAGCAAATTTACATAGAGCACTCAAATTTGGTAAACGGAAGCTCAAGTATGCTTGCCTGACACGCAAGAACCAATGAGTAGGGATGTGCAATACTGACAAAAAAATGATATCTCTATATTTTCTGGGATTTTATAGATAACGATAATTAGACGATATTTTGCTGAGTGTGTTTATTGTGTTGGTACCTTGTAGGTTTAAATCCGCCAGTAGGTGGCAGTAACTGTTAATGAGTGAGTCATTGAGTTTCAACAATTAATTCAAACGGCTGATTCATTCAGGAATGAAGCATTTGACTATCTTAATTAGTTGAATGAATGAAAATTCATTCAAACGATTCGTTCATTCACCGCTAGTGTGTTGCTCAGAGATGCAAAACAGTCTATTTTTAATATGTCTATAAAACAGAACTATTTTTGTTGGCGAAATAGAGCAAAAACAGGCAATATTGTATGTCTAAAATGTAAGTCACTTAATATTAACTTCTTGTTTACTGAACTGTTGTATTAAATCAATATCAAATTTGTAATCATACTGATATTTGGAGGAAAAAAAAAAAAAAAAGGCACTCTTCATGTGATCTTGATTAACTATAATAAATATAAAATACATACAGAGGTATTTTTGCCCCTTATCTTGAATATTGAGGGCATTCTAAACGCATTTTAATAGACTAAATCACGCAGTGAAAGCGTGCACTCTAAATGTGCAAGCGCACTAGTCTAACCTACTAGACTACATCATGTATGCGTGCACTCTCTATGTGTGTTTTTGTAAAGTGAGGGATATACCGGATAATGTCAGATCGCACATTGTTAAAACAACAATCGCGATATTATTGTGGACAGTATCGCACTACTAATGAGGTTCATTCTCGTGTGTCACGAACTTCCGCAAGAACCAATGAGATTTGTTCTTGTACGTCAAGCATGTACGGTTGAGCTTGCGTTTACCATATTTGAGTGCTCTCTGTTTATGATTTCTTTGCAAGGTTTTTGAGGATGTTGCAAGCTCAAGGAAACGGTCCATTTTGTCATTTGCCTAATTTGGTGACAATTCAATTTGTACTAAAATACTGTAGATTTTAAAGGGGCATACAGCTTTTGACATTGTAATGCTTGCATTTAGCATTTCTTTCTGCATTGTTAGCTTAGCAACATGCTAACATCAAACTCGCCAATGTGGAGTGGTTGCCTGCTGTACGTAGAGTGTTCCAAATCAGTCACTTTTGAAAGTATACTACAACTTTTACGCGTACGCTAGAGTATGCGTACAGTGCGCGTGATGTAAATTTCATCATCAGCATAGTAGCTATATGCGCACCGTATGCGTGCAGCCAAATAAACTGTTCATAAACCTGTTGTCCAACAAAAGACATTAAATAACATGTTTTTACTCCAAACTCACTTCATAACATCAGTCGAGTGTTTAAAATAGCTACCTTTCGTGAGCTGATGTGGCTTCTTATCATAGAATGAGGAAGACAATATATTATTTTATATTTTTTTATTCTATACAGGGATAAAGATTGGCGATTAGCATTGCATTGTAAATATACTTTATTATTATGAAAATACCTGAGAAGGCTTAAAGAAGTCAGATAAACCATATATTGTCGCAGTCATGTGTTTAGTTTCTTCATGTTTAATCAGTCAAAGCGTTTTCTTTGTTTTTATGCAGCCACAGCGATAGCTCGATGCCTTCGTCCATATTAGGGATTTCCTGGAATGTCATAAGTTATATTACTTCTGTGAGGCATATTTGTTTTCAGTTTCTGCACGAGGGCGGCCTCCAGGTTCCAGTATGAATGAAATAAACATGTTTAGCGCTCAGTAATGCTCACTCCATCCTATTTTGGATAAACAAAAATAGGAAAAAATAATACTTCTCTCTAAAGAAATTTATATGAAAATATGTTTTTCTCCAGTGTACAGAAGCGTACAGGGTTTTTTTTCCCCCACAGTGGATGCACAAGAGGCTCATATTTCATATAAAAGACAGACTCCATTTTTGATTCTGCATATCTCCTGAAAAAAAGATTTTTATCCTGTCACAGATTTTTATCATTATAATATATGTTATAATAAATCCTTAGACCTTTGTAATGATTTATAGTCATAGGCTGCCAGCATGTTAACAGGTAACCCTGCAGTTTTTCGTTAAATATTTTTTCTGTAAAATAAAATATTATTATTGTTTTCTTATTATTATATTGTTATATATTTATATGCTGTTTTTTTTTTTAATAATGAAAGTTTTTAATAATGTTATTACAATTGTAATATTTCTTATTTTGTTTAATATTTTAATTAGCAATAATAATTATTATTATTATTATTATTATTAGTCTTATTAATGTATAAGCACAAAATGTATATATATATTTTTTTGTTTTGTTTTTCCATTTGGTAAATTTTAAAAACGCAAATCGCAATTTAAACTAGAAAAAAAATAAATCGCTATTAGATTTACAAACTACTCTAGACCGCAACAACAGCAGACGGTAAGTGCTTATGTGAGAGGGTTAAGAAATACCCACAACTCAATATTTATCGTTCATAACTTCTGGAGAGAAATAGCTCAAACGCTGGACAAGGATAAAACTTGCTAACGTGCATGCATCGACTCCCTGTGTTCGTGCACGCTATCAAAAGAAGTATACTTTGAAAGGCTATGCGTTCAGCTGTACGTATACACTAGCGTTGGTGACGTCAAAACTCAAGTACAAAGCAAGTAGACAGCAAGGCGGCAGGTTTTGGAAGGTTCTGAGTGCTTTTCCACAGGTGATTCTCTTCACACAAGGCAGCAAATTGTGCTTGTGCACTCACAAAACACACACATCCCGAACCTTTCCTTTGATCTTTTTTTGGCTGAATCACAGAAAACTGAAAGGCTGTGACTCTGTTCATCAATCCCCAAAAAAAAGTTTTAAAAATAACCAAGAGATGGATGGTGCAGGTGAACAGTGGTGAGAGATATGCTGACTGTAGGTGGTACCCTTCAAACCCGTGCTCAGGTTATATCCTCGTAAGCTAGAGTTAGTGTTGAACTACATCCAAAACGGTGCTGCATAAATGTTTATCACCATCACCGTGACAGGAGTTTGTTAGCACGACTCTGATACTCAGCATGGGTGCAATTTGGAGAACTCCTTTGGAGAAATGTCGATTGCTATGTCCTTAAAATATGGTAATTTATACAATAATCAGAGGTTTATATGGATTACTCATCTTCTAATCCATATGCCTGTACAGTGAATCCTGAATAAATACAAAGTATAAGCGCATACATGTACAAACACGCACACTGTACTGAGTCATCATTTCATGTCACCAAATGAAAGCATCTTCTGTTCGGCAGGCCTGAGGAGTTTGCTAATGATGAAATGACACTCAGAAGATAAAGTTCAGCTCAGCGCTGACATGCCCAGAGCAAGCTGGAAAATACAGCTGCATTATTATTTAATTTTTTTTTTTTTTCAACAGAATTAGTGTGAAACGGTAGACTGGGTAAACCCAGCCTGATCTGCCAGCGATTTGATTTCGCCCTGCAGCTCAGGCTGGAAACCTGTACATTAATTTATCCTGCTTCTGTTACACATTTGTGGGAACCAATCACAGACTGGCTTATCCACCTGGTGCGCTACTGGCGGGTTTAACACAATGACGGACAGAGAAGCGATGGATCTATGCCCGTTGATCACGCCTCTTGTGGTCTGATTGGTTGAAGGACTATCCAATTGCGTACAGAGTCATTTGAATTATGCTCGTTGATCACGCCTCTTGTGGTCTGATTGGTTGAAGGACTATCCAATTGCGTACAGAGTCATTTGAATTATGCTCGTTGATCACGCCTCTTGTGTTCTGATTGGTTGAAGGACTATCCAATTGCGTACAGAGTCTTTTGAATTATGCTCGTTGATCACACCTCTTGTGGTCTGATTGGTTGAAGGACTATCCAATTGCATACAGAGTCATTTGAATTATGCTCGTTGATCACGCCTCTTGTGCAGTAGAAAATACATAGCAGACTCCCCAGACCAATGTTCAATCTTAAAAGATTGAGCTTGGTCTGGTGATAGCCAGACAAGTGAAATGGCTCATTGCCTCAATCACTGCTTATGTAATGAAGGAATTTCCACAATTATTCAAAGGTGATATTTGATTATGCTCCTCTGGTATCAGAGAGCAAATAACAAATTTATATTTCCTGAAACTGAAGCTGACACTGCACCTTAAAAAAAGGTTCAGTCCATTTCAGTGCTCCCTTAATAGTGAACCTCATTTCCACTGCATAAGACTGCACCCTAGTGGTTAATGAAAGCGTCTGCAGAAAGATCAGATACTCCATTTCAGAATCATAACGATGAACGGCTTCATGTCTGTAGGATGAAGGATGACTCACTGAGATGGTAATATAACTCCACCAGCAGGGGTATGAAATAATAACATAAGAGACAAGGGATGAAAAAACAAAATCCAAACACTATTTGAAATTGTCAAAAGGATCACAGCGCAATATAAAACATTTTTGGCCAGTGTTTGCAAAGCAAAACAGGTGTAACTGAGTGACAGTGTGTCTAAAGACAATGAGCAACAATAGTATGCTATTTCCCAAACTCCAAGTGAGGTTCACTATTAAGGGAGCAGTGAAATTGACATATTCTAGCTTTGTTTCCTATTGTCAGTGTTGTTGCTTGGCAACAAGGCATATTTTTATTGCTAAACCTCAGCTACTTCAGAACATTCTCCACTGACACGAAAGTCTGCCAAGCCTGTTGTTACAACGTTATCAGATGATTTGATGTTTGTTTCACACACTGACGAGATCTCTATTAGGGTGTTGGGTGAGGAACAATAACCAAGCTAAAAAAAAAACATATCCTGACTGACGAGCAATGGACAGATGCCCAGAGAAAAGCACTGGCAACAAACAAGCCGCACTACTGGCAGAGATAACACGGGGTAAAAAAATGAAAGATGGAAAACTCTGGCTGCCTCACAGCACAGAGAAAAAAAACACAGCAAAAGTCGAGCATCTCGCCCAGTTCCTATTTTATGTTCTGGCAGCACAGCTGATAAACCCTTTACATGCAAACAAGCCTATCTGACTAACGCCCTACTAAAAGGCCCGCTGAACTGAAATGCATGCATTTTACAAAAGTTTAAATAATATCAATAATTCAGTGACATCTGCTGTTTGTGAGGAGAATGACCCCTGGCAGTGACGCTCTGTGAGTGTAAAATGAGTTCAGGGAGAGAAATGAGCATGGCTAATTTACTGCTGTGCTGATGGGACCAGCTGAAAGGGAAATGATAAAGCTGGCTGTGAATGTGTGAGTAAATGTGTCAGCCTCATCTTGTGTGTCTACTTAATCTACCTGTCTGTCTGCCTGTCTGTCAGTCTGTCAGTCATATTTGTAACTTACACATTTTTAAAATTATAAAACAAAATGACAAACAACATGTGTACATGTAATAATAATAATAATAATAACAATAATAATAATAATAAACAACAACAACAATAATAATTATTTTTTATTATTTTTATAATATTTTTTACTTCATTTTATTTAACTTTTTATAATAATAATAATAATAATAATAATAATAATAATTCCTTTTTATTACTTTTTATAATAATTACTTTATTACTCTATTACCAAAATATAATATAAACTTAAAATATAGTATTATTCTAAAAGTGTTATCTATTTCCTCACACTTTGATACACATTTCTACTACTACTAACACTAACAACAACAACAATAATAATAATAATAATAATAATAAATGTATTATCAGATATATACATTGTTATTAAATATGAAGTAATTTAAAATTCTTCTTCTTATTATTATTATTATTATTATTATTAATAGTTTTAAAATGTGCATTATAGTGCGAGGAAGTAAATACCATTTGTAGTTATTTATTATTATTAAAAATGTGATACACTACTACTATTATTATTTTTATTATTAAATATAAACATTGTTAACAGAAAACCCACAATCACTTTTAAATAACGTAGTAAATATTATTATTATTGTTATTATTATTATTATTATTGTTTTTAAATTTTGCATCAATGCGAGGAAGTAGATACCATATTTAGAATAATACTATATTTTTTAAAAACGTATATTATATTTTGGTAACAAAATTTCTTCAAAATATAATCTGTTATTATAAAAATACATTATTATTCTAAAAATGATATCTACTTCCCCACACTACGATGATGCACATTTAAAACCATGTATAATAATAATAATAATAATAATGATAATGATAATGATAATGATAAAGACAAAGACGAAGACAAGGAGGAGGAGGAGAAGGAGAAGGAGAAAGAGAAGGAGAAGAAGGAGGAGACGAAGAAGGAGGAGACGAAGAAGGAGGAGGAGAAGAAGAAGGAGGAGAAGAAGGAGAAGAAGAAGGTGTATTGCCAAATATAACCATTATTATAAAATATAGATATTTTAAATTATTAACCATAGGCAGAGCTATAACTGTTAAAAAAAACTTTATAATACATAAATACATAAATACTATATACATATTTCCTTTGTAAACTGCCTGTATTGGCTGTAAATGGTGTTTTCCATCTCTGATCTAGGTGGTTTCAGGCTTACTAAATGAAACATAATACCTTTTTACGTATGTGTTCAAAGGTCTTAAAGCGCTACAACCCTGATAATTGCTGCTCGCAGCTATATTTATTATTATTATTATTATAAATGTGATGCACATTTTGAAAACCACTACTACTACTGCTCCTGTTATTATTAATATTAAAACAATTTATTTTTTTTGTATCAAATACAATCATCATTATCAGAAAATATACAATCACTTTTAAATATTTTATTATTTATGCTACAGTAAAGTAGAGAGTAGATAGTAATGGGGAGGTAAAGTTAAGGGGAACCGGGCATGACAAGTTTGGACACGGACTTCCGTTGCAGACATGACTCTCCTGCATAGTGAGCATGTGTACTACAAGAACAATAAATTCTTGAAAAACTAACAAAGAACGCAGTTTGCTTTGTTAGTAGCTGTAACCGAAAATCACAAACCCTAAAAGCAGGGTTGGCTCCCAGCTCCAGCAGACACTTCACTGCAGAGGTGCACAGGTTCGAGGCAGCGATGTGCAGCGCAGTGCCAAAGTCAAAATCACTGCAGGTCGCATCCACCTCTGAAACCCAACAGACCACATACGGACATTGTCACACACACACACATGCGTTTGCCAAGAGATTCAAATGGGAGATTTTGATTCCCACTGTTTTTCCATTATCCCTCCTCACCTCCCGGCTGTGACGCCTGCAGAACCACTCGGATGAGAGGAGGGACGTCGAAATACGCGGCGTAGTGGAGAGCGTTCATGTTCGTCCAACGGCTGCGTAAGGACGGCTCGGCTCCCAGAGACAACAGCTGGCGGGCGAAACCGGCCGCACTCTCAGCGTCACCTGCAATCAGATGTGATTCTCATTTCGGTTTGTTTCCCAGTTATCACAAGTGCTCTAGCAATGATCTTTCCTTGAGATTTCTAATGAAACATACTATCACAAGGAAATGTTAATTAAAGAGATTTAATTTCAATTGTGAGCATATGAATACACGCTCACCTATTCCAGGAGCTCCTGCCTTGCAGCAGTAGTGAAGCAAAGTCATGTCAGTAAGACCATCTCTGTCATTGACACCACAGCCTCTCTTCAGAATCTATAGAACAAAGCAAATCTCACTTGAATGGATACAGCACAAGGACATTTCATGCTGACAGACACACACACACACACACAGCCTAGAAAGATAATATTGCAGTTCACAGAGCCTGACACTAAACGCAGGGTGGGGGAGTGTGTGGGTATGTTTTATGACAGCTGCAAGAAAACGTGAAATTAAAATTGACCCTGTTTAGTTAAATAAAAGTCCCTGGCCTTGTTACGCACAATTCATCAATGTTTTCACAATCTTTCATTGAAATGTAATTACATTCCTTGCCTCTGACACATTTTCAGAAAAAATAAATATACCAATTAGATTGTTACATGGTATGTCAAGTCTTTTGTTCTCTCCAAAACCTAGTGAGGCGCCTATATACTATAGGGATCATTTTAGGGCACAGAAATCCTATTAAACATTTCTGCTTCTATGTGCACTATATTGCCAAAAGTTTTGGGACGCCTGCCTTTACATGCACATGAACTTTAATGACATCCCATTCTTAATCCGTAGGGTTTAATATGGAGTTGGCCCACCCTTTGCAGCTATAACAGCTTCAACTCTTCTGGGAAGGCTTTCCACAAGGTTTAGGAGTGTGTTTATGGGAATTTTTGACCATTCTTCTAGAAGCGCATTTGTGAGGTCAGGCACTGATGTTGGACGAGAAGGCCTGGCTCGCAGTCTCCGCTCTAATTCATCCCAAAGGTGTTCTATCGGGTTGAGGTCAGGACTCTGTGCAGGCCAGTCAAGTTCCTCCACACCAAACTCACTCATCCATGTCTTTATGGACCTTGCTTTGTGCACTGGTGCGCAGTCATGTTGGAACAGGAAGGGGCCATCCCCAAACTGTTCCCACAAAGTTGGGAGCATGAAATTGTCCAAAATGTCTTTGTATGCTGAAGCATTAAGAGTTCCTTTGCCGTTGCCGACCTATAAAGACTAAAGTGTTTTTAAGTTTTGAAGTTCTCTTATTTGAACTGAATATGGATCAGCTAACCATCGCTGTGGTTTACCGCCCACCAAAACCAAATAAGGATTTTTTTAAATGAGTTTGCAAACTTTTTAGGAGACATTGTCCTTCTGTATGATCGTCTTTTGATTGTGGGGGATTTTAATATTCACGTCTGTTGTGAGTCAAACTCCTTGGTCAAGGATTTTACTAATTTGATGGACTCTTGATTTCATTCAAATGATAAACAGTCTTACAAACAACTCACAAACAGGGCCACACATTAGACCTTGTGTTGCTGCATGGTATCTCGATTTGTGACCTTGAAATCCTTGATTTGAGTTTTTCTGACCATATGCCTGTTATATTTACCTGCTCTTTTCCAAAGGAGTTTCAAAAACTATAAGGTTTTCACAGCAGGTTCGTACCTTTACTCCATCTTCTAGTGATGATTTCTCTGTTCTTTTCAAGGAGGCTTGTCAAAGTTATAGTCTTGATTCCCTTTCGAATTTGTCTAATGTTGATGATCATCTTATGTTGTTCAATTCCATCAGTAGTGACATCATAAATTCTGTGACTCCACTAAGAGAAAAACGGAAAAATTCTAAAGCTGAACCCTGGGTAACTAGCACCACACTTGAACTTAGACGGGTTTGTCGTAGAGCTGAACGTAAGTACAAAAAAGACAAATTACAAGTGTCTTATGAAATATTACATGAGTCACTTATTACAAACCCGATTCCAAAAAAGTTGGGACACTGTACAAATTGTGAATAAAAACAGAATGCAATGATGTGGAAGTTTCAAATTTCAATATTTTATTCAGAATACAACATAGATGACATATCAAATGTTTAAACTGAGAAAATGTATCATTTTAAGGGAAAAATAAGTTGATTTTAAATTTCATGGCATCAACACATCTCAAAAAAGTTGGGACAAGGCCATGTTTACCACTGTGTGGCATCCCCTCTTCTTTTTATAACAGTCTGCAAACGTCTGGGGACTGAGGAGACAAGTTGCTCAAGTTTAGGAATAGGAATGTTGTCCCATTCTTGTCTAATACAGGCTTCTAGCTGCTCAACTGTCTTAGGTCTTCTTTGTCGCATCTTCCTCTTTATGATGCGCCAAATGTTTTCTATGGGTGAAAGATCTGGACTGCAGGCTGGCCATTTCAGTACCCAGATCCTTCTTCTACGCAGCCATGATGTTGTAATTGATGCAGTATGTGGTCTGGCATTGTCATGTTGGAAAATGCAAGGTCTTCCCTGAAAGAGACGACGTCTGGATGGGAGCATATGTTGTTCTAGAACTTGGATATACCTTTCAGCATTGATGGTGCCTTTCCAGATGTGTAAGCTGCCCATGCCACACGCACTCATGCAACCCCATACCAATAGAGATGCAGGCTTCTGAACTGAGCGCTGATAACAACTTGGGTTGTCCTTGTCCTCTTTAGTCCGGATGACATGGCATCCCAGTTTTCCAAAAAGAACTTCAAATTTTGATTCGTCTGACCACAGAACAGTTTTCCACTTTGCCACAGTCCATTTTAAATGAGCCTTGGCCCAGAGAAAACGCCTGCGCTTCTGGATCATTTTTAGATATGGCTTCTTTTTTGACCTATAGAGTTTTAGCCGGCAACGGCGAATGGCACGGTGGATTGTGTTCACCGACAACGTTTTCTGGAAGTATTCCTGAGCCCATGTTGTGATTTCCATTACAGTAGCATTCCTGTATGTGATGCAGTGCCGTCTAAGGGCCCGAAGATCACGGGCATCCAGTATGGTTTTCCGGCCTTGACCCTTACGCACAGAGATTGTTCCAGATTCTCTGAATCTTTGGATGATATTATGCACTGTAGATGATGATAACTTCAAACTCTTTGCAATTTTTCTCTGAGAAACTCCTTTCTGATATTGCGCCACTATTTTTCGCCGCAGCATTGGGGGAATTGGTGATCCTCTGCCCATCTTGACTTCTGAGAGACACTGCCACTCTGAGAGGCTCTTTTTATACCCAATCATGTTGCCAATTGACCTAATAAGTTGCAAATTGGTCCTCCAGCTGTTCCTTATATGTACATTTAACTTTTCCGGCCTCTTATTGCTACCTGTCCCAACTTTTTTGGAATGTGTAGCTCTCATGAAATCTAAAATGTGCCAATATTTGGCAAGACATTTCAAAATGTCTCACTTTCAACATTTGATATGTTATCTATATTCTATTGTGAATAAAATATAAGTTTATGAGATTTGTAAATTATTGCATTCCTTTTTTATTCACAATTTGTACAGTGTCCCAACTTTTTTGGAATTGGGTTTGTAGATATCAAAAATCAGTTAAAGCTGCAAAATCCCAGTATTTTTCTGATATTATAGCTAAAAACTCCCATAAACCTAAAATGCTTTTTACTAGTTTAAATTCGGTTGTGAGCCCTGTGAGTACTGTCTGTTTGAATGCATCAGCTTCAGTTTGTGATAGCTTTTTAAAGTTTTTCATAGATAAAATTGTTGATATAAGACAGAACACTGTATTCTCAAGCTGTGATCCATCTGTTCTCTCTCTCTGTGTTTCACCTTTTAAGGAATTTCAGACAGTTTCTTTTAATTCACTTAAAGATATTATTAAGCAGCTTAAACCTACCACATGCCTACATGACATTTTTCGCTGCAGGTTTTTGATGTTGTTGGGCCTAACATTTTAGCTATAATAAATAAGTCTCTTCTCACAGGTGTTGTTCCTAAATACCTAAAACTTGCAACCGTTAAACCCTTGCTTAAAAAACCTAGCCTTGATCCAACCATTCTTTCAAACTATAGACCTATTTCCAATTTATCTTTTATTTCTAAAATCTTAGAGAAAGTTGTTCTGGAACAACTGCAGAGTCATTTGGAGTTAAATAATGTTTTTGAAGAATTCCAATCTGGGTTTAGAAAACATCACAGTACTGAGTCAGCTTTACTAAAAGTCCTTAATGATATTTTGTTGTCTGTTGACTCAGTGGATTCTGTAATACTCTTACTTTTAGATCTAAGTGCTGCCTTCGACACTGTGGACCACAAAATTTTGATCTCACGACTTGAACAATGTGTGGGAATTGAAGGTTTCACTCTAAATTGGTTTAAGTCCTATTTGAATGCTAGAACATTTTCTGTTTGTCTTGATGGGTTCTCTTCTTCTGTATCGTTTTTGGATTATGGAGTCCCTCAGGGCTCCATTCTAGCCCCTGCTTTTTGTTCTTGTATATGCTTCCTCTTTCTAAACATGGGGTGTCATTTCATTTCCCAAATTTATCTGCCCTTAAAGAAAAACGACAAAAAAGCTTTAAGCTCTTTATCAGCATGTTTATCTGATATTAAGTCTTGGTTTTCTTTTAATTTTTTGCATCTAAACGAGAGCGAAACTGAGGTTATCGTTTTTGGGCCTACAGATGTGTTAGCAAGTTCTGATGGTGACCTGGGAGATTTGGTCCCGTATGTAAAACACTCTGTGAAAAACCTGGGTGTTATTTTTGATTCTGCCCTTAAATTTAACAAGCAGATTAACGCTGTAATTAAATCTAGTTTTTTCCAATTAAGACTATTTTTTTAACATTAGCAGAGTTTGAGAGAGCGATCCATTCGTTTATTTCATCGAGACTTGACTATTGTAATTCTCTTTATATTTGGATGAGCCAATCCAATATTAGTCGTCTTCAGATGGTCCAAAATGCAGCAGCCGAAAATGTAATCATATTTCCCCAATATTACAAGCGTTGCACTGGCTGCCGGTTTGTTATAGAATTGATTTTAAAATTCTGCTTTTTGTTTTTAAAGCCCTAAATGGATCAGCTCCAAAATATCTCTCTGAACTTCTGAAATTAAATAACTCTGCTAGATCATTAAGGTCATCTAATCAAAGACTGCTGATGATTCCGAGATCTAGACTTAAGACGAGGGGTGACCGTGCTTTTTCTATTATTGGTCCAAAATTGGGGAATAGGCTTCCACTAATCTCTAAGACTAGTATCCACAGAGTCTGAATTTAAATCTAAGTTGAAAACCTATTTTTTCTCTCAGGCTTACAACTGTATTTGATTTTTTAACATTGATTTTAAAGATTTCAAATTAGTGTTTCCGATGTCAACTCCCTTTATTATTGCATTACTATATTTATTTATTTATCCTCTTGTACAGCACAATGGCTAACTACTGTTGTACTTTTTGTGCTATATAAATAAAATTTTGATTGATTGATTGATTGATTGATAAGCTTCATTCGGATTCCAATATTATGAATGCATGGATGAACTTTATTTTTAATGAATATCCAGCTCATGTGGGTAAGACATTGCGCATTTGTTCCTTCATTTCACCACGGATTCGTTTGTAAACAAGAGACTGGATTTGCAGACAGGATGAGAATGCATGAATGAATGAAGCAACACACTTATGTGAGTAAAAAATGTTTTTTATATGTGATAGTATTGCATTGTTACAGATCGTTTGATATCTATTGATTATGTGTACGTGTCTAATTGAACATAACTTAGCACTCTGTCACAGGCTGGAGAATCCTTTATTTGAGGTGTTGTTGGTTCATTGTGCTGCGATTCGTGATCAGACTCGGACATGTATGGGCCAGGGCTCGCAAAGCCCAACGTCCCGGGGCAAAGTGTTTTCCAGACGGGCTACCAAAACGTATCACCGGCCTGCCGACGGGCTATCTTAAATAGTGAAATAATATTCCTTTCTTGATGTGCGTTGTTCACTCTCTTGACTTGATATTTGAAGGAAAAATACAATCGCGGAAGTTTTGATCATGCTGATTTGTCTGACTCTGCAGTGAGGCTTGTGCGTGCGTGTGTGTTAGTGATGCACAGTTCATGGTTATATCCACCGATCGGGCGGGCCAAGTATCTTATGCAAGTAAGAGTAAAGTGTTTGTGTTTTCATGTCTCTTAATTTTCTCAATAACCATGTCCTGGTGTCCTCTACAGAGGACACAGCATAAAAATCCTTTTTTTTTCTTTTGCTCAAAAAAAAACGGAATTCACAAACCTTTTTTTCTGGTATTCAGGGGGAATACATCATGCGATAAGTCGATAAAGTAATTATTGTGATGGGCCTACATTATGTTTCACATTGTCTTTAAAGACCACGACTTTGAGATTCTGACCTCGTTGCCAATGACACTAATATTCCGCTGGACTTGGGGAACCCACTGCCTGAGAACAGCGAAGAGCTCGGGCACAGTGGTCCGAGGATCCAACAGAACCTCCCGGCACAGAGGGTCATTCGGGTCAAAGAACGAGAACTCTGCAAAACAGAACGGTGGAATCAAACTAAACATTTGCATGAGTCAATATAAATGATTTAAACCTATTCATTCATGCTGAGTCACAGCCCCGATCACTCAAATTCAGTTAAACAGCTCAGTTTGAAGTGAATTAAAGTGAAGTGTGAGAGTGAATGAGAAGCGAGTACAGAGAGAGAATGATGTATCAGTGCTGACAGCCAGAAAATTGGAAAAGAATTTCTGTGACCTTGTCAATACTTCAGTTTTACAGCAGCTTAAGCAGTGTCTGCAATTTAGGGTCTAAAATGTACTCAATAAATAAAGCTACACTTCAGAAAACAGCTAAATAAGTTGTTTGTTTACTGGCCAGGCAGCCTCACGACCAGAAAAAAATAAATAAATCAATCCATCGCTGTACAGCCACAGGCGGAATTTGATGAAAAAACTGAATAAAAATAACTGGAGTGTCAGCATTTTTGGTGTGACCTATTTAAAAGCTTGCATGAGAACATTCTCACAGAGGCTAAATGTTTAACTGAAAGTGAAAGGATATCTGAAACTCGATGACGTGTACAGACCCGCACGCTCACCACAGTCTGAAGGCATGGGCGCTGATGCCACCTGATGAATCACCGGTCGCTCAGAGTTATGGGAAATAATACTGTACCGCCCCAGGACCGAGTCTCCCTCTGAAGACTCCCTCAGCACATCCTCCTTGGTCATCTCCCCCTCACCTCCTAAACACAAACATATTTCGAACAAAACACATTAAAGGGGTCATGAATTGAGAAATCAACTTTCCCTTGAGCTTAAGGTCATGGTAATGTAAGAATATCCTGTAAGTTTCAGAGCTGAAAACTTCCTTGTTAGTCAAAGAAAAGCTTTTATTGACAGCTGGCTCAGCAAACACTTGATTTGGGAATGTGCCTCCCTGTGACGTCAGAGTATGGTGAAACACCGTCTTAACCGAAGAAGACGAACGCCTGATTCTGTAGCCCCACCCACCGATTTGTGCATGACATGTTATAGATAAATAACATAGGCCTACGTGGAGCTAAACCGGATCGAACTTCCAAGCAATAAACATGCTGCATAAGCATCATTCGGATTCCAATATTATGAATGCATGGATGAACTTTATTTTTAATGAATATCCAGCTCACGTGGGTATTGCGCGTTTGTTCCTTCATTTCACCACGGATTCGTTTGTAAACAAGAGACTGGATTACATGAATGAATGAAGCAACACACTTATGTGAGTAAAAAATGTTTTTTATATGTGATAGTATTGCATTGTTACAGATCGTTTGATATCTATTGATTATGTGTACGTGTCTAATTGAACATAACTTAGCACTCTGTCACAGGCTGGAGAATCCTTTATTTGAGGTGTTGTTGGTTCATTGTGCACATGTATGGGCCAGGGCTCGCAAAGCCCAACGTCCCGGGGCTATGCGTTTTCCAGACGGGCTACCAAAACGTATCACCGGCCTGCCGACGGGTTATCTTAAATAGTGAAATAACATTCCTTTCTTGATGTGCGTTGTTCACTCTCTTGACTTGATATTTGAAGGAAAAATACAATCGCGGAAGTTTTGATCATGCTGATTTGTCTGACTCTGCAGTGAGGCTTGTGCGTGCGTGTGTGTTAGTGATGCACAGTTCATGGTTATATCCACCAATCAGGCGTAGTAAGTAATAAAAAAATAACATTCCAATTAATTGCGGGTGGATGAGAGATAAATCATTGTGTTTGCTTGATAAAGACATTTTGCGAGCCCTGTGGGCGAATCATTCCGGTTGCCGTTTTCCCACACGCTTTCAAAACAATTCCTCACGTGTACTCACGGGGGAGCCGAAGCTCATTATAATATGCAAAGCTTATCCAATCATAGCAGTGGGCGTTTACTTCCAAGTCTTCAGTGCGGCACACCCATAAAAACCGAGCGTTCCATGAGAGAGGCTCAAAACCAGGGTAGAAGATAGCCTATTACTTATTCATTATGATGTTTTTGAATGTAAAAACCACACGAGCGTCATAAGCTAACCTCAGACAACAGTATAAAAAAAAATTAAAAAAAGCCAGTTCATGACCCCTTTAATAGTCACATCCTGGGAGACAATATAGGCTAAATAAACTATGGATGACAATGATAAATAAATGATATAAGATTTTAGTGTTGACAGTTATCCAAGTAATAATATACAATACCGTTCAAAAATGTGGATGTTTTTAAAAGAAGTCTCTTCTGCTGATCAAGGCTGAATTGATTTGACATTTTTTCTATTTTAATATATTTTAAAATGCAATTTATTCCTGTGATGCAAAGTTGCATTTTCAGCATCATTACTCCAGTCTTCAGTGTCACATGATCCTTCAGAAATCATTCTAATATGATGATATGATGCTCAAGAAACAATTATTATTATTATGAATGTTGAAAACAGTTGTGTACGATTTTTTCAGAAGTACAGAATTTATCTGAAATAGAAAGCTTTGTAATATTATACACACGTTCAAAGGTTTGGGGTCAGTAAGATTGTGGTTTTTTTTTAAAGAAAATAAACTAATACTTTTATTCAGCAAGGATGCATTAAATTGATCAAAAGTGACAGTAAAGACATGAAGGGCCCTATTTTAACGATCTGAGCACATGGTCTGAAGCGCATGGCGCAGGTGCACTTAGGGTGTGTCCGAATCCACTTTTGCTAGTTTAACGACAGGAAAAATGGTCGGCACGCCCGGTGCATGGTCTAAAAGGGTTGTACCTAGTCTCTTAATGAGTCATGGGTGTGTTTTGGGCGTAACATGTAATAAACCAATCAGAGTCTCATCTCCCATTCCCTTTAAAAGCCAGTTGTGCTTGCACTACTGCGGATTCGCTATTTACATGGTGGAATTTGCGAGCGGAAAGACTGAACACTTCTACAAAGAGGAATCCTTTTATTTTTAATATCTGGCATGTTTGTGTGCTGCTGCGCATCCCTGTGTGTGTAATAAGCAGAGTGTACGCGCGTTGCGCACCAGCCTATAGGCGCATATTATGGCCTTTAAATAACACAAAAAATATTTTGTTGGTCAATGGCGCAGTCGTTTTCAGTTCCTCAAAATAGCAATGCGCCAACAATGCGCCTGAACACACCTCGTTTTCAGACCAGGGCGCACAGATGGGCGCGAGTGCATTTGCTTTTTAAACAACGTGGCGCTGGACATGAAAATGATAACTACGTCGGGCTGAAACTAGCAAAAAATACTTGCGTCGTGCCAGATGTCGGGTATATGATAGGGCCCATAATGTTGTGTTACAAACTTTTCTAATGTTATACAACCAAAAAGTGTCTAAATACTTTGTTTTTGTAGATTTTTTTTATTTCATTTGATATTTTGTTATAAAATGCATTACATACGCGCTTAAAGTGAACATGAAATCAAAATGAATCCTATTTATATCAGTAATTTTTGGAAATATTGTTACAATGTAATCCTATTTTAATATATTTTAAAATGTAATTTATTAATGTGATGGCAAAGCAATTTTTAAAGAATAGCATTTATTTGAAACAGAAGTTTCAAGTCTGCAACAATGTAGAAGTGTTTTGTGTCACTTTTGAGCAATTTAATGCATCATTGCTGAATAAAAGTATTAATTTCTTTAAAAAAGAGAGAGAGAAAAATCCAGTGATATAATCACTTGACGTCTATGAATTATGCAAGGCTGTGCTGCATTCAGATCTGTTATGCAATTCTCACTTTTCACAACTCAATTAACAACCCATGGGTAAAATCAAGTTGTTCCCTGTGTGTTTTTCTTCCTTCGATAAAAAAAAAAAAGTAGTATTATGCAACCTCGGTTTAATTCTGACTTCTAAGTGTATAAGAGGTGTACTTACAATCCCCTTCTTGTAATGTAATCATAGTCTACTTAATTCAGTGAATTAATTCAGGTTATGCTTTTTATGATTTACTAATGTTATGATATTTAATGTGTGTATTTGCTATGTGAGAGGTGACTGGTGGTCTGTCAGGAATGCAATAACAGTGTTTACTCAATTACCATGGGTTTCCGTAAAATAAATATGTATAGTTTTTTTAGTTCATTATACATTATATAGCGATTTTTCAGTTTGACATTCGTCGCTGTGATCTTATGCTTTTTGACTCATGCTAGCAACATGAGACATAAAGACCAACACGCCTATCATCATGAAGGTCAATAATGGACTTAATGCTTAGCATTTGTAACTCCTTTAGGGGTACAGCTCCCTTAATTGCTTTATTGTAAATCACAACAATGAGTCATAAGTCAAAGTTTAAATAAGCTCAAGCTTGCTGTTGCATACGGGTGTAATGTTCTATCTCTATGAAGAGAAGAGTCCTCCAGGGATTTATCACTCTCAACTCAACCGGAGGTCCCCGGCTAAAAACTTTGATTGAAAAAACTCTGGTGATAGAAATACATAAATGAAGAAGAATTAAATGCCATGAATGCATTTTTACTGAATAATTCATTGTTTTGTAGAGGCGGGTCAAAATGACAATTTTCACCTGAGATTTTTTGAGACAAATTACAGAGGGTTAAAAATGACTTTAAAAAGATAGCAGCATATTTTTTTTTTTTTTTTTACATGGAGATTGGTAGGTCTACTAGTAAAATATGTTTACTTTAGCAATCTTTGTTTAGGGCCCTATGATCTCCGTGATGCAGAAAACATGGGCGGAATCACGGAATCCAGTCATACAAACTGAATTTACTGTATAATGTGGAATTTCACGGAATTTGTCCATTTTTGATGAATAAATAAAAAGCAATACGGTGAAGTAAACATCAGAGATGCTTTGCCACAAGCTACAACTGTAGGAACTACACTAACTATGGTGATGCAGATCTTCTTCTGAGATGGTATTCCTTGGAGCATCCACGTTGTTGGAACCCTTCCGCATCATCAGCAGGGATCTCATCAGGTGTTTCGCCCCTTAACCTGAACACCTAGCCTGAGTGGGCCAGCGAAGACTGACTAGCCTTCACCTGCAGAAGGGTTCCAACTGTGGGCTCTCTTCAGCCACAGCCATCTTGAACTGGACTCGGCTGCTGCAGCTATGTCCCTGGTGGCTTTCTTCAACTGTTTAGACTCCAGGCCCACTGTCTGAAGAAAGTAGCGCACCGATTTTGCTGGGAACCCACGGCAGCCGACTTCAATGGGGTAGCCGGTTGCATGCCACCCCTTTAGAACAGCTTCGACGACCAAGTCTTGGTACTTGGCTTTTTTCAGTTGGTGGTACGTGGCTAGCCTCTCTTCCCAGGGCACCGTAAGCTCAGCAATTATGATGGTTTTCATGCTCTTGGATAGCAGGACCATATCTGGTCGGAGAGAGGTCACTGCCACGTCCTGTGGGAAGACAAGCTTCCTCTTCAGGTCCACTATCAACTCCCAGTCGGAAGCTTGTTGCAAAGTAGAGGGTGGGTTCTTAGCCACCGTGCCGGTCTTATGAGCCTTGTGTCCTTCCCTCACAAAGGTTATGGCTTCGGGCGGATGGGCCTGCTTGTTGTTGGCTTTGACTCGCTGCTGTTCCACCCATTTGGCGATTTCCGTGAGGACCTTGTCGTGCCTCCATCTGTACCGCCCTTCTGCCAATGCCTTTGGACAACCGGTCAGGATGTGGTTTAGTGTACAGGAGGCTGCTCCACATTGGTTGCAAGATGGGTCTTCCCCTCCGCCCAGATCCTTATGTTTCTTGGTGTTGGCAGCAGGTCAGTCACCGAGCGCAGGAGAAAGCTCAACTTCCCTTGGTCGGTCTGCCACAGTTCCTTCCATGACAGCGGTCGCTCCTGTGCCTGGTCCCACTGCGTCCATCAACCCTGGGAGGCAAGCCCAATCGCTTTCACCTTTGCCATTTGGTGGTGACGCTTCCCACGGTGAACCTCATCTGCAGCGTATTCATGTGTGCCATTACAAGCTCAACTACCTCTGATGGAACACGGTAGTGATCCAATGCCTTTCGGATCAGCTGGTGTGGGACGCTTGGGTAGGCTTTAGCGAGGTCCAGCCAAACGACAGAGAGTGTGTTGTTGTTACTCTTGGCTTCATTGATGAGCTGGCTAATCACTGCTGTATGATCCAGGCAGCCGGAACATCCCGGTACTCCTCCTTTTTGGACACTGGGATCGTTGAACTAATTGGCGAGCAGGTATGTTGTTAGCCTTTTGGCGATGATGGACCAGAAGATTTTCCCACCCTTGGGCTTTCCTAGTAGGTCCGCTGTGAATTGGAAGGGGTTGTTAAAAAAAAGGCTTTCCTCTTTCGGCGCTTCTTCCTCTGTTTCTCCCGTGTGGTCTCAGCTCTCCGAAGCTGGATTAGCCTTTTCCACATCTCTGTGCTGATCTCATCCAGGGCCGCTCTTTCCTCGTCCCTTGCTTCCCGCCACCTTCTTTTGAGTATCTTTAATTCTTCTCGCAGCTCTTTGATCTGCTGCTGTCTCCTGCTAGGTCCTGCTGGTGGCCTGGGAGTCTTGCCTTCTTCACGCCAAAGGTGTCGTGGCACGCCTGGTACACAACTTTAACCATGATCTTGATCTTCTTGGCTGCATCTCCTTTCAGAGTGTTTTCCAGAATGGTATTTAGATCGTCATCCAGTTGGGCCCATCTGCAGTCTGCTGCTGGTGGTAAGTTCAAGCGTGGTTTCCTCTCGAAGTCTTCCGGACTTTCAGGTTCACCAACTCTTCCTGTGCTCTGAGTAGGTTGAGCTGGGAGGTCTGGGGCACTGTGGTTTGCCTCCTGGCCCTGGTCCACCTCCACCGACTGACAAACACACTTAGAGGGGTTACTCTGAGTAAGCTCAGGTGCCCTGCGTTGCTGACCCTGCTCTTTGCACTTGGACTTGCCTTGGTGGATTTTGACACCACGCTCATTCTTGAAAAGCCCTCCACAGATGTTGCATCTTCTTTTTGCTTCGGCCTTCTGTCTTTCCACATCCGTTCTCATAGTCCTTTTTCCATTGTCCGGGTCTTTGACCATTGATCCGTCCGATGGCAGATTTTTGGCAGATGGCAGTACACTTAAATCAAATCGCGATATAGTATAGTGTCTGTGAATATTAAAGTGATAGTTCACCCAAAAATGAAAATTCGCCCATGATTTACTCACGCTCAAGCCATCCTAGGTGTATGTGACATTCTTCTTTCAGACGAATACAATCGAGAGTTATATTAAAAAATGTCCTGGCTCTTCCAAGCTTTATAATGGCAGTGAATGGCAGCCCAAAATTCTATTAATGTGCTTAGATACAGCACTTTGAGAACATCCAACTTCTTTTGCAATTACCTTTTGAGGCTTTCCCTCCTTGTGGAGGGTGTCAATGATGGTTTTCTGCACAACTGTCAGGTCAGCAGCCTTCCCCATGATTGTGAATTGTACTGAACCAGACTGAGAGGCCATTTAAAGGCTCAGGAACCCTTTGCAGGTGTTTTGGATTAATTAGCGTATTAGAGTGTGACACTTTGAGCCTACAATACTGAACCTTTTCACAATATTCTAATTTTCAGAGATTTTGAATTTGGGGTTTTCACAAGTTGTAAGCCATAATCATCAAAATTATAACAAATAAAGGCTTGAAATATCTCACTTTGCATGTAATGAGTCTATATAATATATTAGTTTCACCTTTTAAGTTGAATTACTGAAATAAATGAACTTTTCCACGACATTCCAATTTATTGAGATGCGCCTGTATGTATGTATGTATGTATGTATGTATGTATGTATGTATGTGTGTGTGTGTGTGTGTATACAGTGGGGAGAACAAGTATTTGATACACTGCCGATTTTGCAGGTTTGCCCACTTACAAAGCATGTAGAAGTCTGTAATTTGTATCATAGGTACTCTTCAACTGTGAGTGACGGAATTTAAAAAAACAAAAATCTAGAAAATCACATTGTATGATTTTTAAATAATTAATTTGCACTTTATTGCATGACAAGTAGGTGATCAAGTATTTGATCACCTACCAACCAGTAAGAATTCCAGCTCTCACAGACCTGTTAGTTTTTCTTTAAGAAGCCCTCCTGTTCTCCACTCATTACCTGTATTAACTGCACCTGTTTGAACTTGTTACTTGTATAAAATACACCTGTCCACACACTCAATCAAACAGACTCCAACCTCTCCACAATGGCCAAGACCAGAGAGCTGTGTAAGGACATCAGGGATAAAATTGTAGACCTGCCAAGGCTGGGATGGGCTACAGGACAATAGGCAAGCAGCTTGGTGAGAAGGCAACAACTGTTGGCGCAATTATTAGAAAATGGAAGAAGTTCAAGATGACGGTCAATCTCCCTCGGTCTGGGGCACCATGCAAGATCTCACCTTGTGGGGCATCAATGATCATGAGGAAGGTGAGGGATCAGCCCAGAACTACACGGCAGACCTGGTAAATGACCTGAAGAGAGCTGGGACCACAGTCTCAAAGAAAACCATTAGTAACACACTACGCCGCCATGGATTAAAATCCTGCAGCGCACGCAAGGTCCCCCTGCTCAAGCCAGCGCATGTCCAGGCCCGTCTGAAGTTTGCCAATGACCATCTGGATGATCCAGAGGAGAAATGAGAGAAGGTCATGTGGTCTGATGAGACAAAACTAGAGCTTTTTGGTCTAAACTCCACTCGCCGTGTTTGGAGGAAGAAGGATGAGTACAACCCCAAGAACACCATCCCAACCGTGAAGCATGGAGGTGGAAACATCATTCTTTGGGGATGCTTTTCTGCAAAGGGGACAGGATGACTGCACCATATTGAGGGGAGGATGGATGGGGCCATGTATCGCGAGATCTTGGCCAACAACCTCTTTCCCTCAGTAAGAGCATTGAAGATGGGTCGTGGCTGGGTCTTCCAGCATGACAACGACCTGAAACACACAGCCAGAGCAACTAAGGAGTGGCTCCGTAAGAAGCATCTCAAGGTCCTGGAGTGGCCTAGCCAGTCTCCAGACCTGAACCCAATAGAAAATCTTTGGAGGGAGCTGAAAGTCCGTATTGCCCAGCGACAGCCCCGAAATCTGAAGGATCTGGAGAGGGTCTGTATGGAGGAGTGGGCCAAAATCCCTGCTGCAGTGTGTGCAAACCTGGTCAAGAACTACAGGAAACGTATGATCTCTGTAATTGCAAACAAAGGTTTCTGTACCAAATATTAAGTTCTGCTTTTCTGATGTATCAAATACTTATGTCATGCAATAAAATGCATTTTGGAGCATGGTACACAACTCCTTGTCCAAGCTCTTGTTATATCCAGACTGGATTATTGTAATGCTCTCTTGGCAGGCCTTCCAGCATGCACTGTCAAACCTCTGCCACTGATCCAGAATGCTGCAGCAAGAGTGGTCTGTAATGAGCCAAAGAGAGCTCACGTCACACCTCTTCATAAACTTGCACTGGCTGCCAACTACCACTCGCAACAAATTTAAGGCACTGATGTTTGCCTACAGAACAACCACTGGCTCTGCACGCCTATACCTAAACTCATTACTTCAGACCTATGTGCCCTCCAGAAGCTTGTGTTCTGCAAGTGAGCGCATTGTGGTGCCATCTCAGGCACAAAATCACTTTCACTGACCTTTACCGGACTGTTCCCTGCTGGTGGAAATGACCTGCCTAACTCAACCCGAGCTGCTGAGTCTTTAGCCATTTTCAAGAAACTGCTGAAGACACATCTGTTTCGGCAACACTTGACCCATTAACACCAACACTTATTTTTTCTAGATCTATTAAAAAAAAAAAAAAAACCTTACTTGTACAGTGTTGGACTAACTGGAACTAGTCACAGCACTTGCATAATGTCGCCCTGTTGTTGGTTTAATTGCTTCTTAGAGTGGTGCAGGTATGACATCACTTTGTAGGCCAAAACGTGGAAGCGAGTTAGCATTTTAGCACTTCCGGTTCCCTCGTCCCGAAGTCAATAGGTTTTTTTTAATGGGATTTTGGTTAAATGGCTGAAATAAGGTCTATGGTTAACACAAGCCTAAGACACTTTCACATTTTATTCTACGATACAAGATACATCAGTATTGCGCCACTCGTGAATTTTTGAAGCCGTTATGCGTCTTGAAAAAAGTGGCTAAATGGAACTACAGAGGCTGTCGGGGAGATTAAACGTCATCACGCCAAACAGGTAAACTCAGTCCGCTTTTACAGCCTCATTATGCTCATAATTGTGCTCTTATAAACTAGTCTAACTCAAACGTTCTGGGAAAATGTTTTTAGATAAAAACTGAAAGAGTTCTCTGAAGCTTAGTGATGGTGACGTTGATGTCTAGCGACCATGGTGTAGTTTGTTTATAGCCTACCTTTAGCTTTTTACTTCTGGCGACTGCATTTAAGCATCAAAAATCATAAAAGTTGTGCTCATCTGTGATTATCTTGATGGACAAAACGTGCAAGTATCATAAACTTTTGTTGATCACAGAGCTTGTTTTTTAGCGATAATCCAAAAGCCTATGGGAAAATTTGGGTTTTTCTCAAGGGAACCAGTGCGATGCTAACTGCCGGATGTCATGCCTGCACCACTCTATTGCTCTCCTCTTTTGTAAGTCGCTTTAGATAAAAGCTTCTGTTAAATGATTCAATGTAAATTATGAGTTTACATTTTGGGCGAACTATCCCTTTAATGTTGTGATGCTCTAAAATTGCTGACAGTGTGAAATACTTGTCCATCCACAATTATATAATGTACTACATTATCTTCATTTGTTTGTTTGTTTTTTTGGCAAATATTGATACAAGTAATTAATTGCAATTAATGTGATTAATAAGCATATGTAATTAATAACATTAAAATGAAAACTGACAGCCCTATAGTCATTAATAAAGTCACCGGAGCTCGCAATCTCAATTTACAGACATCATTAGCCACAGCATCATTGTGAGCCACAGCACACTGAATTACAAAGCTGCTTAAAATATCACATTCGCTCAGCTTTGGGTGTAATAAAAGAACACTTATTCTGCACCAGAGAAGCAGATTAGAGAGGGCTGAAGCGAATGTAAAAGACAAATTCAAATTCTGCATTATCAACAAGCACAAAACCGGTTGGGATTCATTAATAAAAAGAAAAAATGAACACAACACACTCACCATCACGGTAGTCTGACTGTCTGCTTTGTGTTTGCTTAATAATTAACATTTTGGTAGTTTTGTCCTGTTAATGATGAGCTAAAACGAACGTTAACAAAGGTACAGTAAACCCTTCAAGTTCTGCATCTCTGTGCACTCTGCTATCACCGGCCACTTTCTATTCATTAAACACACCCTTGTGAAAGGGCAGGGTTACTCTTTGTTTGAATGTTTTTAGATTTCTTTACTAACTACTAGAGATGGTCAACAGGTTTATTACTGATTAGTGAGGTCCACCAGTCAGTCGAGTAATGCATGGTTACAGGTATCATCATAATATAAGGTATAAATGTTTCAAAACTAACATTGAAAAGTGGACTGTCAGCACACTTTAACATGTAGCCTAGCTATAATCACGTAATCATTTGGCCCATGTGACTGAGTGATTTGAATGAGCTTTGCAGCTGAGGTGGCACAGAAAGTACAACGTAAGTGTGTGAAACAAGTGTGCATAAGAAACAGTGTTTGGTTGGTTCATTGATACCCCATGTCAATTTTAAAATAAAGTTTGCATTTATTTAACGAGGTGTCTATTTACACTAAGTGCAAACAGCCATCCTTGCTGGCAGAGGCTATTTACACTAACTCCGCCCACTGACGTCTGGTTGGCCCAGACAAAATTGTGGAAGACGGTGGATTGTTAACAGTAGCAGTAGCAACAGTAGTAGTTTTGCTGCAAATCGACCTGAGTTTGAATCTGCCTTTTGCCGAACTCACTCTACTCCATTTTCCCATCACATATCAGATCGGAAAACCATTTATTTTTTCAATAAAAATTACGAAAATATTCAAAAAGTGGATACAAAGTGTCTAACGTGTGTTTAATAATAAAGTATTTATCGGTTAGGGTTAGGGGTAGGTGTTATTGTCCCAATAAGGCGGCATCCATTTAATAATTTTAATAAATATAATCATTTACACTATGTTATTATTGCATACTGTTTAATGTACAACAATGAGGTGAAAATTGTATCTGCCTCTATTTATAAGTATAAATAGCATCTAACTACTATATACACTTATTGCAAAGAAAATACTACTATTTTTACATAGTGTAAATAGAATCTATTGCTATTTAAACAGTGTAAATAGCATCTTTCTCTAAGAAAATATGCTATTTTCACGTAGTGTAAATATAATCTAGTTGCTATTACAGTTAGTGTAAATAGCTGCTGCCTTTATTTAAAGGAATGCCA
Source organism: Coreius guichenoti (assembly GCA_039654105.1). Lineage (NCBI taxonomy): Eukaryota > Metazoa > Chordata > Actinopteri > Cypriniformes > Gobionidae > Coreius > Coreius guichenoti. The sequence goes on from CM077177.1 coordinate 37,535,031, forward strand.
TGGGTCCAATACGAGTTAATCTGTAACATGCTTTCTATTATCACAGAAATGAATCCTGACTGCCTCAGCTTATAAAAACAAGATAAACTTAAAGTTCAAAAATGAAAATCAAAGAAGCATTCACCCTCATGTCATTCAACTTTCCTTTGAGGAAGAAAACGTTGTGGTAAATGAATGTGGTTTTTTTTCTTTTTCCCCTCATACAATGAAAGTCAATGGGGTCCAAATATTGTTTTGACCTCATTGACTTTCAAAAAAAAAAAAAGTCTTCTTTTGTGTTCCACAGAACAAAGAAAATCATACAGGTTTGGAATGAGGGTAAGTAAGGGTATGTTTGGACTACAACGATGTACTAAAAACAGAAACGTTTTTTGCGTACAGACGACAACGTTGTCAAAACAATCCCCGTTCACGCGGATCCGCGAAAACAACTAAAAACGCTGTATTATTCATGCCAGGCCAGTAGTTGGCGATGTCACGATGTAAAGAAACACTACGTGCCAACAGACATGCGCATGGCATCACCGTTTTCACAAATTCGCGTTTTTGTAGTTTACACGAAGACAGTAACGGTACTGTTTTCAAAAACGTGCACCTTGAAAACATTGATGTTGTGTAAATGAAAGGACAAAACACATAAAAAGTTTTTCATTTTTAGCTGAAAACAGTGTTGTGTAAAAAGCCCCTAAATAATGACAGAAATTTTGAAAACTGAACTGAGATTCCCATCTAGGGAGACAACATGCATACTAAATGCAAAACGGTCCAGGTTCACTTGATTTACATAATGCCAAATGTTTGTGCTTTACAAATCACAGTACAAATGTAATGATGACACAAAGGATGAGGTCCATTTATTTAATTTCTGTGGAAATTACAGAATCTAATAGAATATTTCAGGCAAATTTGGAATTTCAGATTAATCAAAATTCATGCCTTGAATGTGCCCTACATCCCAGAAAACAAAAGTACTGTCTTGTGTTTTTAACTAAAAAGTAACCCAGTTGCACCTTTGAGCCTTCACTTGTAGTCAGTGTGTACTTCACAATGACTTCTTAAATATACCAATAATTCTGTCATCTTTACAACAGTTCATCTCCTCCTTGGAATCACTGTGCCATTATGACCTTTTCATGGTAATGATTGACGACCAAGAATATTTGGCATTATGTCCATTATAAGTGAACCAGAGCAACTCAAGGTGTGTCTGCACAGCAAAAACCTGCCTTAGAGAGAGTAAATACTCTTCTCATAGATCAGAGGTTTTAATAACAAAGACAGCATAATAGTGACCAGACAGCTAAAGACAAGGCATGATAATACTGAAGTATAAAAACAGATGACAGTCTTATGTAGAAGAGAGTAGAGTTTTATGTATTGAGAGAGCTTGTTATGACTATCAACTTTAAACACATGAACTGCCTTTGTTGCTTTGTTGGTCAGGTCAGCTGGGTAGATACTAAACCTGAAAAACAATAAAAAGTTCAGAAAAAGAATACTACAGAGTGATTCCTCAGCAAACACAGCATATTCCCCTAATGTTAGTATTTGGTTCCCATTTGGTTATTTTTGGGAACCCAATAATTAGTCGTCAAAGAATCTACTTTTTAGGTTGTATTATTTACAAACCATAATGTTCCCAGAGCATTGCATGGAGGTTTTTCTGAGATAACTTAAGAACATTCTCTGATGGTTATTTTTAGGTTCTGTTTTAAAATTGGCTGTTGCTTATGACTGCTCTCTCGCTCATGGGATCAGCAAGTGGTCACTGTGCCTAGTAAGACATGTTCCTGGATCCACATATTTTGTTGATCCTGAAACAACATTCCTGTCCGAAAATGTAGTCCTATCCCTACCCCCAAACCTAACCATAAGTTATCCCTAAAATCAGAGGGAAATGATAGGTGAATAACACTGATGTAGAAGCACCTAACCCTGATTGTAAGCCTAAACTTGACATAAACTGTAAACTTGTTCCTCAAATCTGATTGGTTGATTGGAACGCTGTTCCAGGATCAACAAAGATGCCCCATGGGAACATGTTGTACTTGGTGAAATCACGCTCACCTTCAGCAAGCACGCTTGAAGACCAGCTTCCAAAACTGCCATAGCGTTTGTGAGTTACATTAGTAACACTATGGGCCCTATTTTAACGATCTGACCGCATGGTCTGAAGCGCATGGCACAAGTGCACTTAGGGCAAGTCCGAATCCACTTTTGCTAGTTTAACGACGGAAAAAACAGTCGGTGTGGCAGGCTCATGGTCCAAACGTGTTGTACCTAGTCTCTTAATGAGTAATGGGTGTAACGTCCAATAAACCAAGTCTCATCTCCCATTCCCTTTAAAAGCCAGTTGCGCTTGCGCCATGGCGGATTCGCTATTTACATGGAGGAATTTGCAAGCGGAAAGACTGAACGCTTCTCCAGAGAGGAATCCTTTTATTGTTAATATTTAAAAATGTTTGTGTGCTGCTGCGCGTCCTCGTGTGTGTAATAAGCAGAGTGTATGCGCGTTGTGCACCCACCTAAGGGCACATATTACTAACGCGCCCTTTAAATAAATAATAAATAAAAATACTGCGCTATTCAGTTCCTCAAAATAGCAATGCGCCAACAATGCCATGGTATTATTGTGGGTGAAATAGTTGAATGTTTTTACATTATTCATCTCAGGGTTCATACAACCTTTTGGGAGTGAAATTCAAGCACTTTAAGGGCTTTCAAGTGCTTTACACTTTTTTTCAGCACTTCAAAAGCTTTAAATATTATCCAATGTAATGTTATTTTTAATGTGATGATTTGTAAAACTACAAGTTTAAAGATTTAGGAAAAATAAAGCCGTTTGTAGTGTTAGTTATTTATTTTAAAAAAGACGTGAAATTACCACTATAACCAGTAGATGGCGGCAGAGGAGCAGTTATTGACTTTTTAGCTATTTCCACTCAAAACAAAATCTTTTCTTTTACACAGAAAGCAAGTAAAGAGTGCTTCTTTTATAATCTCTGAAGCTGTCGGTCAGTTCAGTATGATACTATAGAAGAACAATGGTACATTTAATAAGAGTAGAATATAAACATTTTCCCTATAAAAATTTGTAATATTATTAGTAACTGCACTTATTAATGCAAAACAATAGTAATTTTATGATTAAATTAACTTAATGATTAAAAATCCCCCCAGCGCCACCAAATCAGGTGCTGGCACCACCATCTATGGAACTGTGGAACTGAAATCATCTAATTGCCAACTGAAAACACCAAAGCTTGAGTCTTGTAGTGTGCAACTGGATTAACACACATATTAGTTATAATTAGTTACTACCAATATAGGGTTTTCAACGGCCGATATCTACAGATGATTTCCAAACAAAACAATAATGGATGGTCAATAATACAATGCTGGCATATAATGATACACAAAATGCTAAAATGAATCACTTGTTTCTCATACTATCTACTCACAATTGACTATATTCAAATAAAAAAAAATAAAAATAAAGATTATTATTAACAAGGCTATCTGCATATTTTGAAACGGGGGTATTCCAGAAAGCAAGGTTAATTTACCGTCACATATACCTTGAACTCTCGGTTGATTAACCCAAACCTTGCTTACTCGAGGTATGCTGGTTCCAAAAACACATCCGTGAGTAAGTTCAGACAACTCAGAGTATGTTCCCGGTTAACACACAAGACATTCTCAACAGAGCAACGAATCAATGATTCACCATGGAAACAAACGCTAAGAAAAAGCATGCCATTCTACTTCCTTCTTCTTTTGTTTAATGGCGATTTACATAACCTACTTAGTGCACATCGCCACCTATTTGGTGGTTGTGCAATTATTTTTTCAATATTTTCGTTTAATAAGTAATCTTTATTCACTGAGAATAAGGATTATATTGTTTGTTTGATGCTAATTAATTGAATGCAGGGGGGTATTCCAGAAAGCAGGTTATGTGACATACCTGGGTATGTTTAAGGGTAAGTAAGCGGATAACCTCAACTTTCGGTTCCAAAAAACAGAGGTAACTTTCAGGGTATGTAGGCTAAGTAGCCATAGCAACTCACTCTCTGAACATAACCTGCTCCGGAGCAGCTCATGTTCCAGGGTTAGTTTGCTTAAGAGGTATTCAGATGCGTGTTATATAATTAATATAGTTATATTAATATAACTAAATGTGTTATATAGTTACAGTTATATAATATACAATATTATATATTTATTCTATAGCACTATTATAACAAGGTAATGTTTAAATGTTAATTAAATTCAAATATATTTATTATTTATTTTATTGTCATCTCACACATGGATCTGCAGTCAATTAATTAGCAAACAAACAAAATAATCCTTATTCTTAGTGAATAAAAATTACTTAAACAAAAAAGATTGAAAAAATGATTGCACAACCACCAAATAGGTGGCGATGTGCACAAAGTAGGTTACGTAAATTGCCATTAAACAAAAGAAGAAGAGGAAGTAGAATGGCACGCTTTTTCTTAGCGTCTGTTTCCATGGTGAATCATTGATTCGTTGCTCTGTTGAGAATGTCTTGTGTGTTAACCGGAACATACTCTGAGTTGTCTGAACTTACTCACGGACTCATTTTTGGAACCAGCATACCTCGAGTAAGCAAGGTTTGGGTTAATCAACCGAGAGATCAAGGTAAATGTGACGGTAAATTAACCTTGCTTTCTGGATTTTTTTTCCTGATCCATGTGTGAGATGACAATAAAATAAATAATAAATATATTTGAATTTAACTAACATTTAAACATTACCTTGTTATAATAGTGCTTTAGAATTAATATATTATATAACTGTAACTATATAACAAATGTAGTTATATAAGTATATAAGTATATTAATTATATAACACGCATCTGAATACCTCTGAAGTAAAGTAACTCTGGAACATGAGCTGCTCCGGAGTTGCTATGGCTACTTACATACCCTGAAAGTTAACTCCATCTTTGGAACCGAAAGTTGAGGTTATCCGCTTACTTTTAAACATATCCAGGTATGTCACATAACCTGCTTTCTGGAATACCCCCCCAGGAAACATCTACATATAATCAAAACGCATATAAATGCAGGAAAATATCTAGCGCTATATAGCCATTTTAGTGAGTCATTAAAAACAACTTTTTTTTTTTTTTAAACATACACCATGGTACAAACATGTTTTACTATATGTACCATGGTAATTCCTTGATACCATGTAATCCCACAGCATCTTCACTTTCTCAAACCATCACTTTACCATTAAGTATTTTTCTTGTTCAGCACTCAGATGTGGTTTATTGTCAAAATTACAGATTATGCTTCTGAGTTCTGACTGACCTTTGTAAATGTAAAACACCTTTCATACGAGTAATACCTCATTACATAACACAGTGCTCAAATGCACTGGATTAGCAGAGTATGAGAACCAGATTAAAGCCTGGATATTGTTCAGTTTAGACTGTTATCACAAAGATGTAATTACATGCATTTTTCCGCTGAAGGTATCATGTTCGTTTACTAGAGTTATGCATAAGCTGCAACAGCTTGTTGAAGGGCCATGCATGATTTCAGACATCGACTGCTTCAAATACATTGCAAACACACACATGACGGGGTCGAGACGTTCTGACAAAATACCTGCTCCTCTATGAAACAGAAAACCGCAGTTTCTCTCGGTGGGTCGCTAGCTCCGGGATCATGTTTTCATTTTATCTTCTAGTTTCAGCGCCTTCGATTTGTTCAGATTCACTTCCGACATCGTGACGTAATACAGACGTCACTCAGCGCATGGCAGGATAACAAATCCCCTTCAGTTCAACAATAATGACAAACCCAAAATTAATATTAAATGGCGTTGAATTGATTGATAAAAATGCAATAATAAACATTTGTACTATTTTTCAAAAAAACAAATAAAATAGCACCTAGTGGGAGTTTTTTCTATAACTATTATTGATAATATTAATTGGAAGACAGCTTGGTTAATCCCCTTTAAAATGAAATATACAAAAATTTAAACGTATTTCATTGAAGCCATTTGCCAAGGAAACATTTATCATTTTCATTTAGTTTAACTTGACGTACTAAAATAACTAAAAATAAAGTAAAATAAAACCGAAATAAAAATTTACAAAAACTATATAGATTTATAAAAAAAAAAAAAAAAAAAAACACACAACAAAAACAGAAATTGAAAACACAAAAATTTAAAAATAAAAACGAATTCAAAATATTAATAAAAACTATAATAGTATCTCAATGATACTAAAATAACACGGCCAAAATATTTAGTAGTTTATTGTTATCAATCAATAATAGATATTTAATTGTGCACGCTCACTTCCCTTATTTACATATTTACAATTACCACTGTCAACTCTAACTCAAATACTGTTAATCTTTAAAAAAAAAAAAAAAAAAAAACATTAATAATTTAATAACTGTCAAATGTAATCTTCAAATGAAACTCTAGTATTTACTGTTTTAATTATCTATTTTACTTTTTTATTAGAAAAAAATAATAAATAATATCATAAAATGATACAAAATATTTTTTGAATTTTAATATTGGCAGTTATCAGTTATTGGCCATTATATAAAAATGATTAGAATTTTGGAGCACTGCAAATTATATACACTTGGTATACAGTGTAGCTGACAGCATATATGATAGACAAAGCCAGGAATTACCTGCTGGCGTTTAAAGTATGTCACTTAATCTGATCAAAAAGACATATTTACTGTACTCAAAGTACCCTTGAGTATTTCCCCTAAAAGATGGTAAGACATGTTCACAAACTTGTTTTTGTGTAAAACCCCTGAACCATGAAACCTCACATTGATTGCATGACTTAATAGTCAAAGGCAAGACTGAAAATTCCATGCTTTACTTACCAGTTGCACCAGTTCAAACCTCTTCTGTCCAGAGTAAATAAATAATTAAAATATACGTATATGGATAAAATATTCTGAATGATATCAATCCACAATTTAACTAACCCAAACCTTGCTTACTTGAGGTATGCTGGTTCCAAAAAATGCATCCAGGAGTAAGTTCAGCCAACCCAGTATGTTCATGGTTAACATTCTCAACAGAGCGACGATTCAACGAGTCACCATGGAAATGGATGCTAGTAAAAAATAAACATTACCTTGTTTTCATGATGCTTTCTTTATATATCGATATAGCGATATACACTCACCTAAAGGATTATTAGGAACACCTGTTCTCATTAATCTTCTCATTAATGCAATTATCTAATCAACCAATCACATGGCAGTTGCTTCAATGCATTTAGGGGTGTGGTCCTGGTCAAGACAATCTCCTGAACTCCAAACTGAATGTCAGAATGGGAAAGAAAGGTGATTTAAGCAATTTTGAGCGTGGCATGGTTGTTGGTGCCAGACGGGCCGGTCTGAGTATTTCACAACCTGCTCAGTTACTGGGATTTTCACGCACAACCATTTCTAGAGTTTACAAAGAATGGTGTGAAAAGAGAAAAACATCCAGTATGCGGCAGTCTTGTGGGCGAAAATGCCTTGTTGATGCTAAAGGTCAGAGGAGAATGGGCCGACTGATTCAAGCTGATAGAAGAGCAACTTTGACTGAAATAACCACTCGTTACAACCGAGGTATGCAGCAAAGCATTTGTGAAGCCACAACACGCACAACCTTGAGGCGGATGGGCTACAACAGCAGAAGACCCCACCGGGTACCACTCATCTCCACTACAAATAGGAAAAAGAGGCTACAATTTGCACAAGCTCACCAAAATTGGACAGTTGAAGACTGGAAAAATGTTGCCTGGTCTGATAAGTCTCGATTTCTGTTGAGACATTCAGATGGTAGAGTCAGAATTTGGCGTAAACAGAATGAGAACATGGATCCATCATGCCTTGTTACCACTGTGCAGGCTGGTGGTGGTGGTGTAATGGTGTGGGGGATGTTTTCTTGGCACACTTTAGGCCCCTTAGTGCCAATTGGGCATCGTTTAAATGCCACGGCCTACCTGAGCATTGTTTCTGACCATGTCCATCCCTTTATGACCACCATGTACCCATCCTCTGATGGCTACTTCCAGCAGGATAATGCACCATGTCACAAAGCTCGAATCATTTCAAATTGGTTTCTTGAACATGACAATGAGTTCACTGTACTAAAATGGCCCCCACAGTCACCAGATCTCAACCCAATAGAGCATCTTTGGGATGTGGTGGAACGGGAGCTTCGTGCCCTGGATGTGCATCCCACAAATCTCCATCAACTGCAAGATGCTATCCTATCAATATGGGCCAACATTTCTAAAGAATGCTTTCAGCACCTTGTTGAATCAATGCCACGTAGAATTAAGGCAGTTCTGAAGGCGAAAGGGGGTCAAACACAGTATTAGTATGGTGTTCCTAATAATCCTTTAGGTGAGTGTATATAATGTGCGCAATCTGTCACGCCCACTGGAGCCTCATCAATAGGACACGAATGCACTCAACACCTCTGAAGTAAACTAACCCTGGAACAGAACCTGCTCCGGACCAGGTTATGTTCAGAGAATAAGTTGCTATGGGTACTTACATTGTAACCTTACACATAACTTGCTTTCTGGAACACACCCCAGGAGTATGGTTTGTGTTTGTTTCTGTTTCCTGTGACCTAGTTTTCTAGTCTGTGTCATCCTCTTTCTGTTCACCTGTTATTAATCAATTAGCTCATTAGTTCCCTCATTAGTTCTGGTATTTATAAGGGGTGTGACGAGATCTCGTGCCACGAGATCTTGCGATATTAAAGACCGGTCGAGACTGGATTTTCAGACAGAATGAGATTAAAAAACGATGCTGTGCCTTTTATATTGGATCCGACAGGAATGGTGCAACACACTTATGTGAGTAAAAAATGTTTTTTATATGTGATAGTACTGCATTGTTACAGATCATTTGATATCTACTGATTATGTGTACGTGTCTAACTAAACATAATTAACAATAACTTACCACGCTGTCACTGGAGTATCCTTTGTATTTGAGGTGTTGTTGGTTCATTGTCCTGCGATTCGGGATCAGACTCTGGCTCGAACATGTATGGGTGAATCATTCCGGTTGCCGTTTTTCCACATTGAAAGTTTTCAAAACAATTCCTCAGGTGTATTGACGGGAGAAACTCATTATAATATGCAAAACTGTTATCCGATCATAGTAGTGGGCGTTTACTTCCAAGTCTTGAATGCGTCATGCCCATAAAAACCGAGCATTTCAGGAGCTAGGCTCAAAACCAGGGTAGAAAATAGCCTATTAATTATTCATTATGATGTTTTTGAATGTAAAAGCCACACGAACATCATGCTGACCTCAGACAACAGTATAAAAAAATAAAAAAGCCAGTTATATACATATTACATTACTGTGCCCACCGTGGCACCACCTTCACTATCGTTTTGCTTTTTTTATAGAAATAAAAGACATTTAATTCAGTTGGATAACAGTCGCTTCAATTGTAAACTATTGTAAACGTCTGCTCTGCGCATCCAGCACGAGCTAGAGTTGCACACAGTGCAGCAGGAATCACAGTTCACTGATCACATGAGGAGAGTGAGATGAGATGATTGACAAGACAATGGCGGAGGATTTGTTTCATAAATCTTGTGCGGATTCGTAAATGTCTTATCTTGTAGAATGCTCGCTCAGCACCGCTGCTCCCTATAGACATAGTATGTGCGATCGTGAATTAGAAAGCGAAAGTAAAACGCGAGCAAATTAGGCTACATACAATAGCCCGTCTCCCAATATCAAAGCTATCTTAGGCTGGGCTGTGTAGTTGTAACCACATCTTAGCTCTGGTCTCTGTTTGCACTTTGAACATTGAGAGAGTACTTTGATTATGGTTGCACTTATTGTTTGCACTTAACAAGACAGAAAAAACGTCTCGGTTACGTATGTAACCCTCGTTCCCTGAGGAGGGAACGGAGACGTTACGTCAGTGACTGACGAATGGGGTTTCGCTTAGAAGCCTATCATCTTCGAGATCTTAGAAAACGCCCAATGGCGATGAAATGCCATGGGCCTGCGGAATTTGCATAGTGTAACTCCGCCCCACCTCGTGGGTATATAAGGAAGTACGCTGGCAATGTCGCATTATGTTACCTGCTGAGGAGCCGAGATCTGAACTCCCGGCCGTTCTAGCGGTACAGCGGAAGTGGCAGAGGGACGTCACGTCTCCGTTCCCTCCACAGGGAACGAGGGTTACATACGTAACCAAGACGTTCCCTTTCGTTCAGTCACTCCGAGTTACGTCAGTGACTGACGAATGGGGGTCCAATCTAATCACGCCACTCGGCTGTCATCCAGTGCCCTGCGTAAGTGTGAGCTCCCTGACATAGACTAGTACAGACGAAGGACTCCCACTTAACACAGGAATACCAAGGTACACTGGGAAGCATATTCCATGTGGAAACATGCACTCCCCGCCCGCAGGGATAAGGATACGGAAGAACTCTGGGGTAATCAGCCGAAGGTGGAATTTTTAAACCCCAGGAGTGGCAAGGCTTGCCAAGGGAAAGACACATGCTCAGAGAGGCTTACAGTGGAATACACATGTGGGGGTCACCCGACGGGGGAACCATGCACACGGCTGCACCTAGCCAAACACGAGGGCTGACCGGAAGGGCATGCACTCTGGTGTCAGCATCAATGGTGCTGGAGGAACCCAGGGCTTCAGGGAAGCAACCTGAGGAAATATCGCAAGTATCCAGTCCATGGAGTGAAATGGCGAGCAAGCGAAGACACCTGAGCCTGTCCAGCTACCGGCCACTACTTGAGGCGAGTACATGAGAGGACACTGGCTCCTCCTTATAAAACCTGGCGAATGTGTTGGGTGTCGCCCAGCCTGCAGCTCTGCAGATGTCTGTCAGCGAGGCGCCATGCGCTAGAGCCCAAGAGGAGGCCACACTCCGGGTGGAGTGTGCCCTCACCCCTAGGGGGCATGGACGACCCTGCGTCTGGTAAGCCAAGACAATGGCATCCACTATCCAGTGGGACAGCCTTTGCTTGGAGAGAGCCTTTCCCTTCAGCTTCCCACCATAACAGACAAAGAGCTGGTCTGAGGTCCTGAAACACTGCGTTCTGTCTACGTAAGCACGGAGGGCGTGTACTGGACAGAGCAGTGCCAAGGCTGGGTCTGCCTCCTCCAAAGGCAGTGCTTGCAGGTTCACCACCTGGGAACCTTGGGCACATATCCAGGCCGGGGTCTCAGGATCACGTGAGAATCGGCCGGCCCGAATTCTAGGCACGCTTCGTCAACCGAAAATGCCTGCCGGTCCCCTACTCTCTTGATGGAGGCCAAAGCGATCAGAAGCGCTGTCTTCATAGAGAGGAACTTAAGCTCGACTGATCGCAAAGGCTCAAACAGAGCTCTCTGCAGGGCTGATAAGACCACTGTGAGGTCCCAAGAGGGTACGAGGGGAGTGCGAGGAGGATTTAGTCTCCTCGCCCTCCTCAGGAACCTGATGACCAGGTCGTGCTGACTTACCTATTTCGTCTCCACGAGGTCGTGGTAGGCTGAGATAGCGGCCACATAGACCTTCAGGGTGGAAAGAGACAGTCTTCGTTCCAACCCTTCTTGGAGAAACGAGAGGACGGACACGATCGGGCATTTCCAGGGGTCTTGTTGGCGAGAAGAGCACCAGGTGACGAAGAGGTTCCACTTCAATGCATAGGCGTGTCTGGTAGACAAGGACCTAGTGGAAGTGATGGTAGCCACCACCTGAGGGTGCCCCGTCTCTGAGAAAAGAGGTCCTACCTCAGAGGAATCGACCAAGGAGGGACTGTCGCAAGGAGTACGAGTTTGGAGAACCAGGTCCGGCCGGGCCAATATGGCGCGACCAAAAGGACCTGCTCCTTGTCCTCCCTGATTTTGCACAGTGTCTGTGCAAGAAGGCTCACTGGGAGGAACGCATATTTGCGGAGGCCCCGCGGCCAGCTGTGCGCAAGTGCATCTGTGCTGAGGGTTCCCTCGGTCAGGAAGTAAAACAGGCAGCAGTGGGAAGAGTCGTGGGAGGCAAACAGATCTACCTGTGCATCGCCGAACTGTTCCCAAATCAGCTGAACCATCTGGGGATGGAGTCTCCATTCTCCAGGAAGTGGCTGAAGCCGTGAGAGCTCGTCGGCTGCACGGTTCAGGTCTTCCGGAATGTGAATGGCACGAAGCAACCTCAGATGCTTCTGACTCCATATGAGGAGATGGCGGGCAAGTTGCGACATACGGCGGGAGTGTAGACCACCTTGTCGGTTGATGTACGCTACTGTGGCCGTGTTGTCTGACCGGACTAGCACGTGTTGACCCCTGAGCTTGGAAGCGGTGCAGGGCGAGCCGTACTGCCAGCAACTTGAGGCAATTGACATGCAGGAGGCACTGGGGTCCTGTCCAGGAGCCCGCGGCAGCACGTCCATTGCACATGGCACCCCAGCCCGTGGCAGAGGCATCTGTTGATACAACAATATGTCTGGAAACTCGTTCTAAGGGAACTCTGGCCCATAGAAAACTGAGGTTCGACCATGGGGTGAAGGTCTGTAGGCAGGCCCGAGTCACTGGGACCCGGAGCGTGCCTGTCTGCCATGCCCATTTCGGGACTCGATCGTGAAGCAAGCGCTGAAGCGGTCCCATATGAAGCAATCCGAGCGGCGTGACCGCGGCTGCAGATGCCATATGCCCCAGGAGCCTCTGAAATAACTTCAGTGAAACCTCACTCTCGCTCTCGATTTGACGGAGGCAAGTCAGCAGTGACTGCGCGCGCTCGCTCGTAAGCTGCGCGTACATGGCGACCGAGTCGATTTCCATACCGAGAAAAGAGATCCTCTGCACTGGGGAGAGTTTGCTCTTTTCCCAGTTGACCTGAAGGCCCAGACGGGCGAGGTGCTGGAGCACCAGATCTCTGTGTTCGCACACCTGCTCTCGAGAGTGACTCAGAATCAGCCAATCAGTCGTCGAGATAGTTCAGGATGCGAACCCCGTGTTGCCTGAGTGGCACAAGGGCTGCCTCGACGACCTTCGTGAAGACATGAGGGGACAGAGGAGACCAGGGAAGGACGTGCGTTCCACTGGGGTCTGCTCTGAGAGGAGTCTGGCGCCAGAGGGGGACGAGAGTGGCGTGGCCCAGGGGCGGCCACATTGCCATCCGTGGTCTCTGGGTGCTCAGGGATGGGGGTATGAGTTCTTTCTTCCTGCGGCATCCTCCACGGCGCAGCCCAGGTGAAGGCTGCTGCTGGGGCCGGGCGGGAGGGGCGGGAGCCGCAGGAGGGCGCCCTCGGCGGTGAACAGGCTGAGGCAACTGTGCCGGGTGAAGGCTGCTGCTGGGGCCGGCCGGGAGGGGCGGGAGCCGCAGGAGGGAGCCGGTGGAGGCAGCAGCTGGCTGCCGGGGCAGTATGTGCTTGATGGCCTCAGTCTGCTTCTGGGCGGCTGAGAACTGTTGGGCGAAGTTCTCAACCGCGCCGTAGAAGAGCCCATCCTGGGATATGGGAGCGCCGAGGAAACGAGTTCGCTCGGTGTCCCGCATATCAGCCAGGTTGAGCCACAGGTGTCTCTCCTGGACCACGGCTGTAGACATCACCTGGCCCAGGGAGCGTGCGGTCACCTTCATCGCCCGGGGGCGAGGTCGGTGGCGGCACGCAGCTCATCTCTGAGCCCTGGGTCAGCTCTACCCTCGTGCATGTCCCTGAGCATCCTGGCCTGGTAGACCTGGAGGATGGCCATGGCATGCAAAGAGACGGCAGCCTGCACCGCAGCTCTGTAGGTCTTCGACACCAAGGTTGATGTGAATCTACAGGCTTTGGAGGGGTGCTTTGGGTCGCCACGCCATGTTGAAGCACTCTGCGGACACAGCTGCACTGCAACAGAGTGTTCAACCGGGGGGACCCCAGTGTACCCTTTAGCCGCGGCCCCATCAAGGGCGGAGAAGGCGGAGGGGGCCACCGAATGGTTACGGGAAGACAGTGGGGACTTCCAGGACCGTGTGACCTCCTCATGCACCTTGGGGAAGAAAGGAATTGGGGGCGGGGCCTGACGGGTGTCAGGGCCGGGGACGCTGTTTCAGTCCGAAACCCACGGACTGAATACCCATCATATACCCACGAGGTGGGGCAGAGTTACACTATGCAAATTCCGCAGGCCCATGGCATTTCATCGCCATTGGGCGTTTTCTAAGATCTCGAAGATGATAGGCTTCTAAACCCCATTCGTCAGTCACTGACGTAACTCGGAGTGACTGAACGAAAGGGAACTGTGTTATTTTTGTTATTTATTCTGTTTTCATTTCTATGTTCAATTTGTGGAAAGGAGTTCAATTAGGAGGTCACACACAGTCTCGATTAGAAGTTCTAGAAGCTCGTAATTCATGTTCAGTAAGGTCTGAAGAGACTTGTGTGAAATCATACAGGGGAGAAGCCAGTCAGTTGAGTTTGTGGCAAAACCTTTTACAGTGCTTGTATATTGTTGTCTTTCAATTAGTGCTGTCAGCGTTAAAGGGTTAGTTCACCCAAAAATGAAAATTCTGTCATTAATTACTTACCCTCTTGTTGTTCGACACCCATAAGACCTTTGTTCATCTTTGTAACACAAATTAAGATATTTTTGTTGAAATCCGATGGCTCAGAAAGGCCTCCATTGGCAGCAATGACATTTCCTCTCTCAAGACCCATAAAAGGTACTAAAGACATCGTTAAAAATCTCACTACAGTGGTTCTACAATAATTTTATGAAGCGACGAGAATAGTTTTTGTGCGAAAAAAATAAATAAATCAAAATAACGACTTTATGTAACTTTATTCTTGTCTTCCGTGTGGGCCTCTGAGGTGAACTCACGAAGCACCACGACACATGCGCGAGAATATGACGTAGAGCCGGCGTTCGGGCATCCAGGAAATGCACACTTTAGCACAATTTTGAGCACAAGACCTAAAGCACAATCAATGTAGAATTCAACAGCTTAGATACGGCGCGTCTTCCACTGCTTGTAAACAAAGTTCCTCGCTTCCGCCGGCTCTACGTCATATTCTCACGCATGCGTCGTGGTGCTTCGTGAGTTCACCTCAGAGGCCCACACGGAAGACAAGAATAAAGTTGAATAAAGTCGTTATTTTGATTTTTTTTGCACACAAAAACTATTCTCGTCGCTTCATAAAATTATTGTAGAACCACTGTAGTGAGATGGACTTTTTAACGACGTCTTTAGTACCTTTTATAGGTCTTGAGAGAGGAAATGTCATTGCTGCCAATGGAGGCCTTTCTGAGCCATCGGATTTCAACAAAAATATCTTAATTTGTATTACGAAGATGAACAAAGGTCTTACGGGTGTCGAACGACATGAGGGTAAGTAATTAATGACAGAATCTTCATTTTTGGGTGAACTAACCCTTTAACGCGTGCGATTAATTTAAAGTCCTTAACGCGTTAAAATAATGTAACGCAATTAACGCAAATAAATTACAGAAGTACGTGAAGCTGCGTCATTAACGTAATGTTCGTCAAGCAGTTAGATAATCTTAGAAGTCTGGAGTTTATCACAATCACACTGAGCATCTACAAGCACCTGTAACCCTGGTAGGAGGAAATTTCCATTCTAACTCTTTAACCCGATTCTGCTTCTCTGTTTGTAATCAGGCCATTTTAAGCCGTTAAACTCTGGGAAAGTTTTCAGTGATCCAGTAATCGAATTTATTCAAACAGTCCAAAACAGCACTAATCTAAAGAAGGCAAGGCTGGTTACATCAGACATATCAAAGAGAATAGAGACTCACATTGCGTTTTTAGTGAATTATTCATTTCAGTGTGCGCTTTGCTTTAAAACACGAGCTCTGTCATATTCTGCGATTGTTTCTGAAAAGCGCAATTTTGGTGACGTACAGGAGTCGTACAGTAAGCGTGTGAGAGTCTGTTATATTGATGCACAAAGAACAAACCGTGTATTTGCGCGCTCTCAATCCCTGATCGCACGCTGCATTCATGTACAGACACATTTCAGTACATTAGAGTTGTTTCCACATACACTCAGGATAATGTTTGATTTGTCATGTGTACGTTGTTGTGTTTAGTAATCGTAGGTTTATGCAGTCAAGTCATAGCGGTTGATTTAGGAGTTTTTTTTGGCGTCTCCGTGTGGTCTCGTTGTTGCTTTGTACACATACTATACACTGTGAATTCTGTAAAGTTTTTCTGTAATGTTTTTTTTTAGGTGTGTATACATTTATTATATAATAGAATTAAATGGACTCCTTATATTTGGTTATTTGGTGTCCTTTTGGAGTCTCCAATGATCCTTGAAGCTTGCAGAAAATACAGTTTTGTGAGAATCACCCTTCAATCTGATTGTTTACTTTGCTGGATATAGAAAATTATGACAAAATGAATGTGTTTAATGAGATAAATGGGGTATGCTTAATTTCACGATAAGTGTGCGATTAACCACACAACAAAAGTGCGATTAATCGCGATTTTAAAAAATGTAATCGATTGACGGCCCTACTTTCAATGCATACTCAGAAAGTACTGAAATTACATTCATTACAAGATGATTAGTTAAAACATTTCAAAATGCACCTGCAGACTATTTTTCCAGTCATAAATTTTGTCATTGAGGATTTCTTAAAAATACTGTGCAAAAATCTTGTCTCGTTCTCGTGAACCCAATCTCATGTCTCGTCAGCTAAGTGTCTCGTCACACCCCCTAGTATTTATACTCCCTGTTTCAGTTCAATCCTTTGTCCTGTCTCGTTTATGATTTAATGTGGTTGTGTTCTCATGTGTTGGATTAATTATTAAAGAATGTTTCTTTGGACTATGGTAAGGACCAGCAGTCGGCCCAACGATGGAATCCAATGGCGTGGGCGAAGGTATAATGCGTGTAGGTCTTTTCAGCGCTTCTGTGAAGTTCACTTAATTTATTAGAATTTAGTTCCAATTTTACTTTAGCTCCATGCTTAATCTGACTCCAATTTCAAATTATTATTACATTTAGGTTGGGTTTCTAATTAGGAACTAATAAATACTGGTTATGTATTCATTTAGATCTTTGCTTATTCTGGGTATCATGTACTTTCAATTATTCGTTCATTAGGGCCCAAATGTCGCACAGTCACATGCTGGCCGGGTTACGTGGATCTCACAGACACAAACTCGCCAGTCTGATCTTAGTCAGAGGGTGCAGGGTTAGCTAATACCTTTTTAGTTGGTTGCCTACTGCTCACTCGTACAAAAAAGTATAGTATAGTTTAGCCACTTGCTAAGTCAGTGATAGATGGAAATCAAAAGGTCTTCAGATGACATGTCTGCTGCTCCATTCATTCATGAGCCTTCAGTTTGACCTATCCTGGACACAGATTTGTGTTAACATCAGCCTCCTCATAATCTATTGGAAATAATGATTTCAGGAGAGTCCAGAATGAATCAAAAATAACATTTTAATTGTCAGGTAAAACTGTATTATGCCAGTTACTTAATTAAACCATTAGAAGCCAATTCAGAAATAATAAATACATAACATCTATTGCTTAAAGAACGAATCTAAGAATAAGAAATGCATACCTGACAGTGGAGAGACACAGCGTGCACTGTCTGGGGGTTTTCTGGCTACAGAATTCCCAAAAGACTGCTCTGCCACTTCCCGTAAATACAACAAAAGAACAAAAGAGTTGTAAATATTTACTACACAAATATTTCTTTAATTGTGTTGGGCCTATTCATGTGCCCCAAAAGGTTACACCTAGTTTCAAGGGAGAGGAGCTATAATATCTTGAAGAGACACCACCCAGAAATGAGAAAATAATTCTCCTAAGTTTTCAATCTTTCTCATAATACCAGTGACTGCAGTGAAATTAAGACCATTTTACCAATTGCACTCGAGACATTTAAAATGATACCAAACATGAAAGGGAAAACAAGATTCAAAACATACATATATTTATATTGATATTCTTAGTGAACTTTCCATGACTTGAGTCGGGGGGAAGGAGAGGGAGCAGGTAGAGTAGGGCTCATAGATGGGTGAGAAGAGAAGTCTGGGCAAGGAGGTGTCTTTGAGATCTTCTCTCCAGATTAGTGAGTTTTATTGTTTTATTTTATCTTCTGTCCTAGCAGGAAAACCAGTCTTACACTATTCCTGATTCATTTGTCTTTAACCTATACATAACCACCTGTGACTAAAGACAGGACCAAAACAGTTTATTTGCGGCATTTTTTCTCTTTTTGTTTCTTTTATTTTCCATGGACTTGCCAGTCGTCCAGCTGCTCTGTCTGGAGCAGGAGGAAAAGAGTCTCGAGGACCACACAAGAATATTTTTTAAACTGGCGTATGGCACCAACTTCTCTGACCGCTCGCTGTGTGTTTTTTACTACTCCAGCCTGCAGGAGTGGTCCAAGGTACACCTACCCATGGCTGTTCCTCTGGAGGACTTCGCTGTACAGCCCCGCCTACAACCCCGCCACTGTGGAGGTGAATTATATGGAAATTATTGGGAAGAATTATTGGAGGTGTTTGAGGGCGATAATTGCTTGTTTCTCCTACCCCCACTGGTCCCACCTAGCTCTGAATCTCCTGTTTCCCCGCTGGTTCCTCCCAGCCCCGAATCTCTAGTTTCTTTGCCAGTTCCGCCCAGCCCTTTGTCACCTGTGCTCCCTCCCAGTCTCCCTCTCCCACCCCCTCTTCCCAGATCAGCCAGTTCCTCAGCCCCGCCTCTGCTGGTCCCCTTCAGCCCCTCTGCATCTCCTACACCTTTTTCTGAAGAACTGCCTTAGAGCTTCAGTCCTCCATCTCCGCCCAGTAGTGAGGTTCCACTGGCTCCGCTTCCAGCCTATGAGCCCGTCACTCCACTGTGGCCTGTCGACCTGTCGGCTCCTCCCTCCCTCGACTCCACCGGAAACCTTCGTCCTGATGGCTCCACAGGGTCATCCTGCCTGCACCTTCGGCTCTGTCTGGCTCCTTTGGCCTCAGTCCCACAGGCTCCACCTCAGTCCTCAGGCACCCACCTCGGTCACCAGTGCCAGAGATTTCACGTGGGGTCTCTGTCTCGTCAGCTCCACCTGGGTCTCCATCTCCATTGGTCGTCTGCCAAATCTCCACCATGGCTCCTCCCTCCCTCGACTCCACCCTGGGGCTTTGTCCTGGCTGGACTCTGGACTACCATCTGGCTCCTGCTCCTGGCTCCTCCCACCCTCCACTTCCCTATGGACTGTTTTGTTTGCTCTGGGCTGTTTTTATCCCTCTCCTCTTCCACATCCTCCTCCAGAGCCCCCGCCCTCCCTCCTAAGTTGGACCTTGTACAGTGCGAGGATGCGCCTTTCCAGAGGGGGCGTTATGTCTTGAGTATGGTTTGTGTTTGTTTCCGTTTCATGTGACCTAGTTTTCTAGTCTGTGTCATCCTCGTTCTGTTCACCTGTTGTCAATCAATTAGCTCATTAGTTCTGGTATTTATACTCCCTGTTTTGGTTCAATCCTTTGTCCTGTCTCGTCTTTGATTTAATGTGGTTGTGTTCTCCTGTGTTTGGATTGATTATTAAAGACTGTTTCCTTGGACTATTCCTGATTCCTTTGTCTTTGTGTGCTACTTATTTATAACCACCCGTGACGCATAGCTAATGTAAAAAAAAAAAAAAAAACATTTTTTGATTTTGTAAATTAAAGTTTATAGAAGAAAATACAATTTTAGTTTTTTTACTTCAAAATTTCACATTAAAATGAATGTTACTTGCAGTTACTTTTTAATTGTTTGTGATATTTACAAGCAATATTTGAGGGAAAATTGTTTCACACCATTTTTTTTTTCTCACATTCTCAACACATACACACACACGCATGTGGAATTTCCACACTTTTGCTGAGCGAATTACAGTTGCTGAAAAAATTTCACCTCTCAAAAGGAATGTAATGTGAGTTTTAGGATTACACAGAACCGGTCTGTGGGGGAATGATGAGGAATAAAGGCATGTTTGCCTGATGTTTGGATGTGATCCAGCAACATAATTGTTTGACACCTTTTGTGTTTTCGGTCAGAATGAGCCAGCCCCCTTTGCTCACTCTTATTTAAACCAGACAGACTGTCAGATTACTTTTGTATTTTACCCTTGTACCCAAGCTGAACATATCTCAAGAGTAACTATTGTGCTCAGTCAGGTTGTCTGTCATGTATTTACAGGTCTTTTACAGGCCTTTAATAGGCATTCTTATTTTAGCTGGTTCTGGGTCTGCCTGTGAAAACCCACCAGGCATATGCGAAGCCTGGGCAGATGGGGATATACGGATAGGGGTGCTCAATTCCTGTCATTCCAAAGTACAGACACCACAGGTGCGAGAACGTCCAGAAAACTACAACTGCACAGAGTAAGTATCTGTTTTCTTTCTGCCATATGTACAGTGATCTATGCTTGTGGTATGTTACCTTGCAACCTAGAAGACTTTGATTGCTGATTTTCCAGCATCTAAGCACATTTAATTAGTTGAACGTAATAGCTAAATATCTGTAACCCAAGCACCTTTTTAAATGGGTGTTATGTTAATAACGCTGTAGAGTACACCAAATGCTACTTGATTTATGTTATTACAAATAATAATAGTGTTAAAAACCTTAATATGTCAAACAATAGTATTTATATTATTAATTTTTAATAAATATTTGCTAATAATAAGATGAAGGACATGATACAGTTTTTTTCTTCTTCAAAAAACTGGCATTCCAAAACCTCTTCCTCTGTATTGTTACATTATATTTGTTTTGTATACTGTAAAAACTGTATAATCGATAAGTTATGACAACATATGTTTTTACATTACTTTAACTCATTTAAATAAGTTAAGCAAATTTCAACATTTTTTATGTTATACAAGTCAACTCATTTTTTCAAAGTCAGTTTAATGTAATTTAAGTTTAAATGACTTATACAGCTAAGTTGATTGTAGTTAAAAATGTAAGGCAGCAACTTAAAATATGCTATTGTTTTTGTTTGTTTTTCTAACAAAGATTTCCCTCATTTCCTTGTAGATTAAATTTCCTTTCACTTGTAAGGACTCTAGCTGTTGTGCATACTATTGAAACGATCAATAACTCCAGCTACCTCCCGGGTGTGCGACTGGGCTACTACATCTGTGACACTTGCTCTGATGCCTCAAAAGCCATTCAAAGTACCGAGCAGCTGCTCGCTGTGAATGGCACACTGCCTGTCCAATGCGAGGTGCTTGAAAGGCCTAATGTAAAAGCAATCATTGGAGCACGTTTCTCAGAAGACTCCCTAGCAGTGGCTCGACTTCTGAGTCTATATATGGTCCCACAGGTGAGTAATATTATCATGTACACAGGGCTTGATGTTAACACCCGCCAAACACCCGTTGAATTTTATATAATATAGGCCATATACATT
Source organism: Coreius guichenoti (assembly GCA_039654105.1). Taxonomy (NCBI): domain Eukaryota; kingdom Metazoa; phylum Chordata; class Actinopteri; order Cypriniformes; family Gobionidae; genus Coreius; species Coreius guichenoti. The sequence goes on from CM077177.1 coordinate 37,556,426, forward strand.
TTTCAGTTGTAGTCTTTTAAAAAGGCATCTGAAATAATAAACTAAGTGCAATGTAGTGTTGTCAAAAATGTAGATTTCATACATATCGATACTGAAATATCTGTATATATCGTTTCCAATACTCATTTTCCACAGAATAGATACACGATACCAGCTGCGCTTTCTCGCTCTCCCATCTCTACAACAGCGAGTTACATACAAACCCACCTCCCCTCACTCACTCGTTTCATTTGCTCCAGATGAATATTGTTGGTGTTAAATTTTAACACTTAAATTTTTGGTGTGGGATTGCACGTATTGCACATAATTTTACTCATTCCTGCCTCTCAGTACTAAACTGAGTTCCTTTTCGCTGCTTATTGCGCTTAAACAGTCAAATACACATAAATAATGTCCGAATGGCGGTCTTGGCGAGTATTCATGTAAACACAGTCAGTTATGTTTTAAGTGAACGTAAACAGATGAGAAAGAAAACGCATGTGTAACAGTATAATGGATCCGTGCATCAGATCTTAAAGTGACAGCAGCCTAATATACCTGCTGACAAATTATGAGATAATATTAAAAATATCTATATGTTTTTCCCCATGGTATCGATGTCAAAATTGTGGCCAGTGAAAATGCGGAGTGGCTAGTAACTTTGAAAAACCACTAGCCAAGCCCTGCATGTACATCTAGGGAGAGTCTTTAAGCACCTGGGTAGCCATCAAATACGTGAGCAGAAGTTCTGTTGAAATGCCGTGAATTTCAGTTTATCCTTCATTCTAACTACTTTTGCTGGTAACATAACGGTAAAATAAGTTTCCATTAAATACGATACTTAATCATGAATAACATAAATGCTTTTATATATAAATAACATTCAGAAACTGTATTTGAAATGAATGAATAAGGATCAATAAATAAATACTGAAACAAAAACAAAAATAAGAAATGACATTTGTTGATTATGACTTATTTTATTTGACATGCACACAGCTGCACGCTGTTTTGGATGGGATCGTGTTGAAGAGCCGCTAACAAAGTAATCTTTTCACATAATGTTTTCTCTCTTAAAATGTAAGCGAGTGTAAATGTCAGCATTATCATATACGTGTAAAGAATTGAAGTCTGTCATGTAAAACAAAAGCTTATTGATGCAGTTCAGTCTGTCTGCTATTTTATTCCAACCGTTACTCCTGATCGGAGGCTTCCGTAAATATTTAGTTTATATGTAGAGTTACGCTTCAACTAAGTTTAATGGTGCAATGCAAAAATATTTAGTAGTGCATAAGCTGTAACTTAGTGCCTATTTACGTCAAAACTAGGCTAAGTTGTAACTTCCGAACGACTGGTGCAAACGGCCCCTGGTGATCTGATTCGATTTTGATTTCGGGAGTCAAAAATAACTCTATTTTGCAGTAACAGCAAAATGGCAAAAAACAACAGCAACAACAATAAGTACTCTCTCTCTCTTTCTTTTTCAGATAAGCACAACATCATCTGCACAAACACTTAGTGATAAGGTACGATACCCAGCATTCCTCCGCACCATTCCCAGTGATGTTCACCAAACCAAAGCTCTAGCTTATTTCATGAAACACTTTAACTGGAACTGGGTTGGGGTGGTCTATGGGGATGATGATTATGGGAAAAATGCCTTGCAAAGCTTCTTGGCAGATGCAGAAGATGCAGATATCTGCCAGGCTTTTAAAGAAGTATTGCCTCACTACCTAGCTCACGAGGAAATCGACAAAAGGATCCAGGAGGTGGCAGAAACAATCCGCTCATCTAAAGCTAAAGTTGTGCTACTTATCTTAAAGGAAGAGCTAGTCTCTAAACTCTTCAAGGAGATGATTCAGCAGAACATCTCACGTACTTGGATTGCAAGTGATGCTTGGTCAATGTCACGAAATATCTCTCGAATGGACGGAATCAATCAAGTAGGTGACATTTTTGGGTTCACATTCATCACTGGTTCTAATCCTGGTTTTAAGGAGTTTCTGCAGCAGCTGACTCTTGCTCCGGGATCTGTAAACCTCTTCCTCGAGGAGTATAAGCAGTTAGGGAAAGACACAGGTTTTTTGACGGAAGCTGTCGACATCAGCATAACCTATGGGGAAAGGTTAGCTGTATGGTCCATTGCTCATGCTTTGAAACGTCTTCTAAACTGCAGTGAAACTGATTGCCCTGGAGAAAGGGACTTTCCGCCATGGAAGGTAAGTTGTAAAATGTTTACATCCAATTTTGGAGATGCCCTACATGTGTAAAAAAACAGGTCTTGATATCATTTCCATGATTATACATTTTTACAAAGGTTGAAACTTTTTTATTTTTTAAAGCTCCTCAAGGAACTGAAAAAGGTAAATTTTACTATGGACAATCAGACGTTCTATTTCAATGCATCTGGAAATTTCATGAACGGCTATGATTTAATTAACTGGCAACTACAAGAATCAACTGGCCAGAGACGTTTTGTTGTTGTTGGAAATTACAAACTGACGAAAAAAGAAGTTCACATTAAGGCACCCATAACATGGAGTAATCCAAGCAATACGGTGAGAATAACTAATTATAAAGTTATTATAAAAACATTATACAGTACAGTGTATAGAACCATATACATAGTAATATCATGAAAAAGCTTAGACCAGCACGAATTTCTATGCTGAACTGTAGGTGGACCAGCATAGCCATGTTGTTCTCCAGCTTTCTGGTTAACCAAAGGTTGCTAGATAAACCATAGTCAGCATACCAGCATCCCATGCTCATAAACACAACATTGCTGGTCACCTGGGTATTATTACATATTCCAAGTAAGGACTACATATTAATCTCGTTTCCATGCATCTTATTTTAGGTTCCTATTTCAATGTGCTCTGCTATTTGCCCTCCTGGTACAGCTAAGAAACTTCTCAAAACATCATGCTGCCATAACTGCACACAATGTTTAGAGGGTACTTACTCTAATGAAACAAGTAAGTATGAAATTGTAAATATATAGTGTTGTTATAGGTTTTATGGATAATTTCTTGTTTAATTTTTTATTAGAAATTACAATTTGAGCCAGTAAGATACAAAACTGATGTAAAAATATATTGGAATTAACTTGCAATTCTATGTTTCAACCACAGATAGAGTGTCAATAGAGTGCATTAGTCGGGTTATAGAAGTAAAAACGGCTTTCATTTTCATTCATTTCATTCAACTTATAAACCTTTAAAGACAGACCTACTGTGAGTTCAGAGGTTGTTAATCGATGGTTACGACCACAATGCAGCCCTGAAGTGTCAGCAGAGACCATGTCAACTAGACTTTCCACTGTGAAGGCCTCCTTCCCTTCGCCTCTGTACAGATAAAACCGTTATCAAAATGATTCCCGTTCACATGGATCCGCAGAAACGACTAAAAACGCTGTATTATGCATGCCAGACAAGTAATTTGGCGGTCATTTTGTAAAGAAAAACTATGCGCCTGTGCACATATACGTCAAACGCGCTTGCCTATAGACTATACACGTAATACTTACGTGCATGCCGTCACCATTCTCACAGATTCAAGTTTTTTGAAGTTTACACAAAGATGATAACAGTATTGTTTCAAAGTTTGCGTTCTCAAGCCACCAAACACTGTTGCCATGCAAATGAACGTCCAGAACGCATTAAAAATGTTCTATTTTAGCTAAAAATGGTGTCGTGTAAGCGGCCCCAAAGTAAATAACTAATGATTTTTTTACAACGGAAATGAATCAATGAAAAACTTACTTTAGCTGGACAATAACTTTTTTCTAGAGCTGCTGTACAGCCAAAACAATCTCTCTTCCATTAATTTCCTATTATGACTGTAAAGCTGCTTTAAAACAATCTGTATTGTAAAAAGCGTGATATAAAATGAAGGTGACTTGACTTGGTACATGCCATCCGTTTGCATTATTTCAACATTTTTTTTAAATATTTGTGGTGAAAAACTATATTACCTATGAAGCTGTACAGAAAATCAGAGAGTCGCATCGAGCAAATTGCACCAAAAGAGCTTGCAGGGAACTCTCGCTATGCTTTTAAAATACTTATTTATTTCCTCAGTAAAGCCATTAAGTACACAGTCTTGTACCTTTGTCTTTTTTGCCTGATTTTCAAATAATTTTTTTGTTGTGATTCACCTCATAGCTGGCTGGCTTGGTTCATGGCTTATAATGCTTTAACAAGTACTTTTTAAAAAAAATCCTTATGGGAAAAACGAAGGAAAAACATACTTCCGGAACCAATGCCATTGAAAATTAAGCGCACACTAATGCACTCTATAGTAAGCCCAGAATTCAGTAGTTTACATTTAAAATATTTTTAAAAATTTTCAAACCCTGATTAACCTAATTTAAAAAGGGAAAATCCATATGCTGAGAAACTTGAAGTTTCATAAATCCGAATGACTGAAGTAGGTGTGCAACTTTGTCTTTCTTTCAGACTTACAAAATTGCCTCCCTTGTGAAAATGGTACCTGGTCTATGAAAGGATGGACTTCGTGTAAGTCAAAGGAAGAGGACTATTGGAAATGGGATGGGTCCCATGCAATAGTTCTGCTAACATTTACAGCATTAGGTTATCTGTTGTTGTTATTCACCCTGATTATCTTCTTGGTCCATTTTGGAAAACCTGTCATGAAACAGGCAGGGGGAAACATGTGTTTTGTAATCATGGCAGGGTTAGCACTCAGCTATACTAGTGTTATTCTGTTTATTGGCAAACCCAATGTTCACATTTGCAGGGGTCGACAGATCTTGTATGCCTTAGGGTTCTCACTCACAGTCTCATGTATCTTGGTTAAAGCTCTACGCACCTTTCTATCCTTTCTTCTACCGTATCGCCGGGAGCGTGTTAGAAGGTTTTACAACCCCCCTGTCATTATAACCTGTGGTACTCTCATTCAAGTCCTCATCTGTATCTTCTGGATGATATTTGATTCTCCAGCTGTGGAGACCCTTCAGTCTGACCAAAGCATGTTGATTACTGTACATTGTAATGAAGGTTCTGGCATTGGATTTGCCATCATGCTTTGCTATATTGCATTGCTAGCTTTTATCTGCTTTTTACTGGCCTTTAAAGGGAGAAAGGTACCTCAGGGTTTCAATGAGACTGGACACATCATCCTAAGCATGCTAGTCTACCTCTTTGTGTGGGTCTGTTTCACCCCCATGTACATTGCTAAGATCGAAGAGCGCTATTCAATTCAAGCAGCTGCTATCTTGGTGTCATGTTATGGAATTATTTTCTGTCACTTTGCGCCTAAGTGGTACATGGCTCTCTGCAAGAAGAAAGAAGATCTTACTCGAGAGGCATATATAGCAAGAGCTAACAATCACATCCTTGACTCAACTGACTCGTGTGATTTTATCCCAGAGATACCAGAACCTATTTTTTTTACAATGGGATCACAAAATACCATTAACTCAGATGACACTGGTTTGGGTTCAATTAACAGAGAGAACAACATAGACAATATGGAATTTCTTCACCAGACAGTACGGAAAAGACCTAGGAGAAAATCCATTTGATAAGTGTATAAACAGTAATGTTAAAAGGGTCATATAAAGAATTTTATGTGATGCAAAATAGTCTAGTAAGTGTTGTATATGTCACCAAGTCATATAGACATTATTATTTTGTAAATTATTAATTAGTAAATGGGCGAAATTTGATACATTTTTGATGCATAAATATCTTATATCTCATATTTCAGATGTAATATGAAAGACTATACAAATATATTAACGCATGCAGGGTTCTGTGACCCTGTGTGTTTTGTAAGTGTTGTAAACTAACATGTGTTGTGATATACAATTGTGAATTGTGTTCTATGAATGCAGAATAACCTTCACCAATATAAATAATACAATAGTATAAGCACCTTGTAATAAGTTGAATGTCAAAATGTTATTTTTTTTTACAATATAATTTGAGTGGTAATGAATAAAAGAAAACTCTTCAATAAAAGGCAATTCCCTTTCTTGAATACACACATTGCTTGTGGAGGACATAGTGAGATCCAAAGATTACATTCATACAGAGTTGCAGTGCGCAGCCTTAGCCACCAGCACAGAAACTGTCAATCATTCAGGAACAGGAAGGGTTAGTTTACAGTTAACTACTGCTGTAATGTTAAGAGTGAGTAAAATAATCCTTTAAAAAATAATGCTAACCATTTTGAGTAGAAAATAAAAAAAAGTTAAGTGAAAAAGTGCATTTTGCAATATTACTGTATAAATAATGCAATGCCCTTCTAATGTCCTATTAAAATGTTAAAAAAAAAATCTGGTGCACAGGGAATTCATCCAATAGTTGGTTCTAATCTCTTCAGCGTAAACAAGATTCTTTGCTGGCATTCCCCTTTCTAGCATTGACGTCACAATGCCAATCAGCAGCTATGGCTGAATACGGGTTTTTGTGTCACTGTGCTAATACAACAATATAACAAAACTTATTATTATCACTGGAGATGTGAAATGTTTTATGTCTTGTTTAAAACAATGTGTCACAATAAAATATACCATTTTGGGAATACATATATTTCTCTGTTTCAAAAGGTTGAAACAAGATGCATAAAAGCAAATGGAATAATTATCATTTACAATAGCTCACTGAAGAATTTTATGTACCAACTTTTCTGTGGACCATTTGGTTTGAGCTATAAAAAGCTACCTGAAAACAACTGTGATTACCTTAATGAGCTTAAGGTCTTGAGACCGTGTGTTTTATTTGCTCTAAGTTGACATATGTGCATGCATAGGACTACTCTCAAATCCTTACTAATCTCTTTAGCTGTTCGTCCTCCAGAAGGTACAGAGGGACTCTACGGTGTAAGAGAAAATGCTTGATAATGCTTGCTTCAATAGAACTGCAAACACTTGTGGATTTTGTTTTTATTTTTTCATATTTTAACTGAAAGAGACTCCATTGGAACTTTACATTTGATTTTTCTAAACATTTCCTTCCACGGTGAGAATACATAGAGACAGTCAGCTGTGTGTCTGTAATTAGAGTCGTCTGAAAATGACAAGTGCAGCTGGTGACTCTCAAACATCCCGGCGTCAGATGGAGTGGTCTGCCTCCTTGTTTTTGCTGGACTGTATATTTGCAAAATCCAGGTGAATCCACTGCTCTGAAATGGGCTGCTCTCCATCACGGGGGAATGGTCTCCTTGGAGCACAAGGTGCGTTCAGAAGAGGGAGAACTCTACTTCCAGGGACTCACGAGAGCCCAGGAGAATCACTGTCTGATGGATCTTGTGGAGGGGACACAGATAGAAACAACTCAGCGGTTCGAAACAACACAAGTTCTACTTCATTAGGGAGGAAACTCTCTACGGCTGAGCCTGAAACTGATGGGGCTGCTTCTGCCAAACTAGGTACACAAGAGATTAACATCAGTATATTACCTCAGGGGAAGGAAAGACAAGAAGAAAAACGGGAGGCTTGTGAGAAAAGGGGTGCAAAGAAGTCAAAGAAAGGTCAGAAAGGTGTAAAACTAAACAAGAAGAAAGAAAAGGAAAGAAAAAATGAAGAAAAAGTAGACTTTCCAGAGGCACTTGTGAAGGCTCATCAAGCAGCGTATGCATATCTCAACCCTAGCATCACTAAATATGAAGATCTGTTAGGGTTACTCGATCATGCAGCCCAAACCCAAATTTCCTTGCAACCCATGGTGGCATTCATGGTATTACGCTATGAGGAAATAAACAAAGGGCTACAGGAAATCGTGGAAGAGGGGGAGATGTTGTTAAAAGGAAGTGAAGAGCATCTGGCTTGGCCTTGCGAAAAAAAGAATTCCTCAGCCAACTCAGCAAAAAAGGTGACCTCTTCTACCTGCAGTGAGCCCCCACCAGACCTGCTACAACAACTCCTTCAGTATACCGTACAGAAGATGCGTCAAGTGGGTCAGTCAGTGTGTGGAATTGGGGATACCGCTCTTGAGGAAGCAGTGGATTACTTTTCCTCCATTACTGAAATTCTAGATGAGAAGCTCAGGACAAAACGTGCATCAGAGTATAGATTAATGCGGTTGCTTTCTCGAATTGAGGCTGCATCACAGAAAAAACCTGGCCCAGAAGACTCTGCACTTTTTAGTGAAGACAGTGGACTTGGGGCAGAAAGTGAGTCCCTGGCAGGTTCAGACAGACAACGCCAACGCAGAGAAAGTTGTGAGTCAACTAGAACCATTCGTGCTACATCAAGTAGCCCTTGTGGTTTTACACCAGTACACCAAGGCTCATACAGAGGCAGACTTCTCAAAACAATAAGCAAAAGCAGCTCTCTTAACTCTATAGACTCAACTTGCACTATTACAGCAAAAGAACAGAGGGATACAGAATCACTACTTGGCTCAGTCTCCTTGGATGAAGGTGACGGGGATGATGTGGAGAATGGTAGTGAAGAGGAAAATTGCAAGGATAAAAGAAGGAAACAATCAGATTCTTCTATTTCAGACCTTAGACAACCACATCGCTTGCCAGCAAGGCGTATAGAGAATCCACAAAACATTGAAATGACATTAAAGCTGAAAGATGCCATTAGTGGCCGGATTCGTTTTTTGCCATCCCAAGGCCCTGGAGTAAAGGTAAAACAGATGGATAGCCCAAAGAGCAGCAGTCACCAGTGGACTGAGGATGGTGACAAAAGTTCCAAAAGACCCCAAACAGCTGCCTCTAAACCATCCAAGAAAAAGACCACGGTTACAAAACGGTCGAGATCAGCAGACTCTCTGCGTAATAAATCAGAAGACCCTACACTCACTGAACTTGAGAGAACTCAAAAGGAACTCAACCAAAGGCTAGAGAAGATGACCAAGGTTAAGTGTGAAGGGAATACAAAGCAAGGTTTATCTAAGAAAATCCAGCAACCGCAAACCATTTCATCAGTTGCCTCTGACAGGCAGCGTTCCTTGAATAGGAAAAATTTTTCTCCAAGTAATCAAAGAAAGTCATGCAATGCAAAAGTAGAGCAAGTAAGTGCAATGGACGAGATGGAAGAAAAAAAGAAAAAGGACAAAGACAAGAGAAAGGAAAAAGAAAAGAAAGCTCCACCTGTTATAGGGCCTATTAAGGTAATACCTGCGCCAAGCCCTCCACCGTCACCTCGCCAATCTTCAGGATTGTATAGGGAAAGGAATTCTGTTAAAAAACTGATTGACACCTTTAGTCAGGGGTTGGAGGAAAGTAAACAGATCCCAGACAGTGCAAAAATGCTTGGTGTAAGGAAGTGTGGCGTTCCCATCATTCCAGGTTTAAGTCCCTCTGGCACATTAGCATTTAAAGAAAATAGTATACTCAGTGGTCGAGGGGATTCACAATGTACTGATAGGACAGAGGATCTTGACATTGACAATTTACCACCCCCTCCACTTGAGGTACTTATGGACAATTCCTTTGAAAATGCACAAGCAAAGGACACAAGAGAAAGTGTAACAAGTAGGGGCCGATCTACCCTGCCAAAAAGGACAGCAATGTCTCAGAGGTTGCGAGCCTCTCTGCAGTCTGTTACAGTGCTACCCAGTAGGGGGAATTTGTGTAAGGGCTCTGTTAGCATGTCGCCAATTCGTTCCACACACCAGGAAACCAGAGGAGTCCTGAAGGGTGTTCACCATGATTCCAGTCATGAAACAGACACGGAAAGCGAGGAAGCTGCATCCCTCTACAAACAAGCAAGAAAGATAATCCACTTGAGGAATTTTTCTGACTCACTGACAGAGAAACTTGCTGAGCAGGGCCACAGGCAGATTTCGTCCTGCCAAGGTGATGTAGAGGTTTCACAAAAGGAGAACAGTATCAATGAAATACAAGTGCCAAACAGTGCCTACAGGAGCCAAACTTCTGCCACTCCACCTGTATCCAGATCTCGCATGTTACCATCCACACCTCTGTTACATCGGAGACTCCCTAGTCCTCCAGTATTAAAAAGTCAACCCTCTTCTTCATCTTCATCGAGTCCTTCTGTAGTTCGTAAACTCCCCACCCCACCTTCCGCTGGCCAACGAACACTACCAAGCACCCCTGTAACACGACAAGACCACACCCCCATCACGATGACAGGGGTAACCTACCCCTTTAAGGCACCATCACCTCCTGCATCCCCAAAAGTGCAGCGATGGTCCGGAGAAAACAGTGGTGAGGACTCTTCAAGAGTATTTAGTAATGCTCGATCAGTGTTTTGCCCGGTCTCATCATCGTTATTTGAGGCTCAACCTGCTCCTACACCCAAGCCCCCTCAGGCATGGGCCTCCACTGGTAGCAGTGTTCTGCCACGTCCCTGGGGTGAGCGTGGTCAGCTGCCACGAGGGCCTCAGCCATTCATCCGGCGAAGCCAGTCAGACAGGAGGCCCAGTCTAAGTCTGCCGCCCAGGGTGCCAGTCATCTCTGTAGCAGAGACATGTGGGAGTGAACCAGCAATTAGCACCCATGGGTGAGTCTCTTTTGAGTCACACTTTTGATATCTGCTAGTATAACTACTTATTATTAAAATAATCTAGTATAATATGCATCATATGAGATGAAATTTGCATTGAAATTTAGAATGACTACACATAGCACAGAATTGACCTCAGTCAACTTAAAACTGTTATGTCTTTCTTAACACTTCAACATTGCTACCTGGCTGCTTATCCATGTCATCAGGAAAATTAGGTTAATATCTGTGCTTTAATGGCCCAGAAACACAACTCCTCCACAAATGTTCTTAGAAGATAAGGGTAATAAAACAGTTATGATACCTATGCAGAAAAGTGCTGTGAGCAGTATTGAGTTCACTGATGTGAAAAACTTGTGCTTTTAATTTCTGATCTATGAACTCAGCTCCTTTGGGCTGTGATTCTCAATGGCAATACAGTAACCTAGAGTTTCTAGATTTTTTGATAAGGAATTTGAAGCAAGTACCGTTCATGCTTGAAATTGCATCCTCTGTTCTAGATTTCATTTTTTAAAGGAATAAGAAAATGTTAGAGGACAAGCACTATGATTGTCTCTGTCATAATAAAGAGTGCAGTTTTTGAAATTCAATTATGGGTTCATTGTGTAAATGTCACTCAGCTCTCGGGTGAATAATAAAGGACAAATCTATCTGATGTTGGTTGTAATTTAAACTTTTTTGGCACCAGAAGCAGTTTTCTTTATTAATTTTATAAAATATTAAATTAAATAAGGGTTATTGAATGGTTTAAAATATTGTAAAATAATGTTTTCAGTGAGGTCCAGTGAGCAAGTCTTGCAGAATGTCATCATCGCAGCAATATTCACAACTAGCAATTACATTTTTATATAATATATGAATACTTCTCAATTCCAAGAAAAACTTTCAAGACAACAACAACAACAACAGCTAACAAATGTAAAACTGAAACTGCATACTAAGGTGGAGCAAGATTACACTCAGGTCAGGATGAAAAGTTTTTATGCACGTGGGAAAAATTTTTTGAACCAGTTTCAGAGAAAGAATGATGGGGAAAAACCCCATCATTGTGGTGTGGGTATGCCCCATGTCAAGAGGTCATTTAAATTGGGGAATAAATAAATGAATACAAATCAGTATAATCAGATTTAGTATTCAGAATATTTTAACACCTTGGACATTTTGTAATTACTATTAAAGGCAACACTTACTGCAGTTATTTAAGACATTGGCCCATCTAACACTTTTGCTTCATTACCTAATTCATGTCTAATCTTTCCTTTCAGTCATGGTCAGGTGTATTTGATGGCCTCTTTGTAAAAACACTATATTGCCAAACGTATTGGGACACCCCTCCAAATCATTGAATTCAGGTGTTCCAATCACTTCCATGGCCAAAGGTGTATAGAATCAAGCACCTAGGCATGCAAACTGTTTCTACAAACATTTGTGAAAGAAAATGTTTCACATTCATTCTCTCAGGAGCTCAGTGAATTCAAGCGTGGTCCCGTGATAGGTTGCCACCTGTGCAATTCGTGAAATTTCCTCACTATTAAATATTCCACGGTCAACTGTTAGTGGTATTATAACAAAGTGGAAGCAATTGGGAACAACAGCAACTCAGCCACAAAGTGGTAGGCCACATAAAATTACAGAGCGGGGTCAGCACATGCTGAGGCGCACAGTGTGCAGAAGTCACCAACTTTCTGCAGAGTCAATAGTTACAGACCTCCAAACTTCGTGTGGCCTTCAGATTAGCTCAAGAACAGTGCATACAGAGCTTTATGGAATAGGTTCTAATGCCCGAGCAGCTGCATCCAAGCCTTACATCACCAAGTGCAATGCAAAGCGTCGGATGCAGTGGCGTAAAGCATGCCGCCACTGGACTCTAGAGCAGTGGAGACGTGTTCGCTGGAGTGACGAATCACACTTCTCTGTGCGGCAATACGATGGACGAGTCTGGGTTTGGCAGTTGCCAGGAGATTGTGCCAAGTGTAAAGTTTGGTGGAGGGGGGATTATGGTGTGGGTTGTTTTTCGGGGGTTCGGCTTGGCCCCTTAGTTCCAGTAAAAGGAACTCTTAATGCTTCAGCATACCAAGACAATTTGGACAATTTCATGCTCCCAACTTTGTGGGAACAGTTTGGGGATGGCCTCTTCCTGTTCCAACATGACTGCGCACCAGTGCACAAAGAAAGGTCCATAAAGACATGGATGAGCGAGTTTGGTGTGGAGGAACTTGACTGGCCTGCACAGAGTCCTGACCTCAACCCGATAGAACACCTTTGGGATAAATTAGAGCGGAGACTGCGAGCCAGGCCTTCTCGTCCAACATCAGTGCCTGACCTCACAAATGCGCTTCTAGAAGAATTCCCATAAACACAATCATAAATCTTGTGTAAAGTCTTCCCAGAAGAGTTGAAGCTGTTATAGCTGCAAAGGGTGGGCCAACTCCATATTAAACCCTACGGATTAAGAACGGTATGTCATTAAAGTTCATGTGCATATAAAGGCAGGCGTCCCAAAACTTTTAGCAATATAATGTATATGGTCACATGATGTACAGTAGATAATGTTCAGTTTGTTTGTGTGTGTGATGTGTATGCAGTAAAGAATGGACTGAAGGTTGACAGAAGCACGGTATATGATGATAACTGAATTTTCACTGAACTTGAGGAAACATGAAATTTATATCATCAAGGTGCGATTTAGATACACTTTCCTCTCTCACGTACATTGTAATATAAATGCTAATCCCTGGCAACTAAGCTCTCAATGACTTACTGCTGACCAGTGCTAACCAGCTCTGGCCCACTTCACTAATCCTTCAATTCACCAATGTCCTTATTCTGATTTGTTATGACAGATTGGAAGATGGTCCAGCCGGAGGAGACAAGCTATGGAGTGAGCAAACAGAAATCAGAGGGGCAGTTCGGTCTGTCTCACATCCAGACTTGTGCATTGTGGGTCAGGGTTTACAGAGGGAATGGGGGAAATGAGGAAGGAGCAAGTGGGATTATGGATTAGTAAACCTTGGATGGGATTAAGACCTTCTATTCCTGCTGGGAAATGAAAATAGCTATTTCTGAGAAGGCCTTCTCATCATCACTTCCAATCACTGTCATTTTCATCTTTTCAGCTTCAGTGTACCACTTCAGTACATACAGTAGTTGCCTCAATTCATTTGGTCTGAAATTTGTTTTGAAAATGTTTTGTATTGTGAATATTATTGGCTGGTGTTTTCTATTTTTATTTTAATATATAAAAATATCTTACTTCAATTTTAACTTGGCTTGGGTTATTTGAGCTCATTGTTGTATTGAAAAACAGTAATTAAAATAAAGAATCTTATAGTCATGTTCTATTAAAGCATCTGGGGGAAAAATATCTAATTAAACTGTAAACCAGCCAGTTATCGGTTAACCCACTTCCAGATAAGTGTTTATTTTCATCCTACAGAAGATAGGATGAAAGTATAATTATTATAGTATAATTATTTTGACCAATGTATTTCCACAATTTTTATGAATTAAACATAATTGCCCAAACAGAAGGCAATAAATTAACAAGGCATCAACATACCACGTGGTTGAAACGGTTTAGCCACAATTGCACGTTACTATTATAGAATTGTTATTGTTATGTGTAAAGAACCTTTAAAGAACCATCTTTTTTTTAGAGTGTAGGTGAAAAACAGAATGTGAAAAGGGTATTATGTCCGAATTCACAATATTCATAAAATAGAAGGTGAAAAGTATCCGGATGACAGATTCTGAAGTGTGCATATAGTACGATGGATACTTTACTATCACATGAGGCCACGGGAGAAGATTTGTGAATGGCAGTTAAGCTGACGCTGGTAGATCAAATGATAATGGCAACATGGTGAATGTAGTACGTCTAGATTACATTCATACTATACACATTCATAATAATTCATAAGATTTCGGACACAGTCGTTATTTTTACTGACAGGCATTCTGTTGTAGCTACTACATCCCTTTAAGCAGGACCCTACAGGTGTCATCTAGGGCTGCGTTTAATGCCGCCTTCACGTGCTATTGAAAATTTCCTACTTCCCACTTCTGAAGTTGTGATTACGAGCTCATCGCATTCAAATTTTGACTTGAGAGTGTGTTCATGTCCATTTTTTAACTAGCTAACTAGTAGATCATTCCGATAGCATAAAGGCAGCATAAATTCAATTTTTTATGCCCTTCCCTCTCTAACCTCCCTCAGTCTCGTTCACTCGGATGTATGTCATTGCTTACATTGCATGAGTGCCCACTACTGGCGGAACCCTTGAAATGTGTTTAAATGGAACACCCTAAGCCCTTGATTACTTGGAATCTGCTGGAACTGATTTATTATTTACAGTTTTTTTTCTATAGACCTACATGTATGCTTGGGCTGTTAAAAAATGTAATGTAAACAAATATTAAGTATGAATACATATATATATATATATAAATACATACACACACACACACACACACACACACACACACATACACACATATATGTATATATATACACAGTGGTGGCCAAAATTATTAGAACACGTGGCATATTTAAGAGGTTTCAGTTATTTTGATTGAATTGGCCATTGCAATACCCATAAAACGAATGAAATATGATTATGATTATGCTCTATAAACCATAGAATACAGCCACCATAAGGAGATATATATTAAATATTAAAGTTAAATATGAACTTTAATATTAAATATGAACTTTAATATTAATATATTTAAAATTAATATTTATTATTATATTTTAATATTAATGTTAATATTAAAATATTAACGTTAAAAGTGGATAAAAACAGTACGACTCACTTCATCTGATATTTGTTGTACTCAGAGCAACCATCTGCATGTTTCATGAACATTATAAAATGAATCATGTTTTGGAGGCAGAAAAAGGTCAATATTTTCAGATCTGTCGGGTGTTCTAATAATTTTGGCCACCACTGTATATATAAAAATAAAATATATTTATTATATTTAATAAAAACACAAGCGAAAATGATAATACAATAAAATATAACTTATAACTTTAACTTGCAGTTAAAAAAAAAAAAAAAACACTTAAGGTAGCTACAAGTATTAAATGTGCTTAAATGTCAAAATAGCTCCAATTTCATATACTAGAGTTATGTGGGGTTGGGGTAAATAAATGGTGCATTGTGGTCTATGGATCTGCCTGAAGTGTACATATTGAGTAGACTTGCTCCCTCTGTCAAAATCGAGGAGTCAAGGGTCTGTCCAAATAAACCTCCCTCATCCATTTGATGAAGTTGAACGCATTTCAAAATGGCGGTGGTGATTCCCAGAGGTGAAGTGCTTAGGGAAGTTTTAAAAGTGTCTAAAAGTGGAGTTAAACGCAGCCTCTGTGCCATGACTGGTATGCAACACTTCAACATTCAGTGCAACATTCAGCATCTATAGATTAGCTAGCATGCAACAAATACCAAAACGCCTTTTACTAGCACAAAATTCCCATAATTCCCAATAGCATTTTTTTCTTTTGTTTTTTTTTTTTTTTGTAAAGAGAGTCCCATGAGAGAGAATGTACACGTGTGTTCTTTTCAACAGATACATAAAACAATCCTCATTCAAGATCAAGTTTTGAACAATGTTAAATCATGGTTCATTGTGGAAAAAAATGTGACAGCTATTCATCTGTGGAATTATGCTGTAATTAGAGTTGAAGAATTCATTGCATTGCATATTGTTTTACTGGCAATGCACAAATGAAATGTGGAAAGTACCGCTGAAAGTTCTGGAAAGTACATCGGGTAAGATGGGGGAAGGTACTCCTCCTTAAGAACAATGTGCATTTAATGTGCGTTTCAGTTTAGCATGTACAGTATGATGATGCATTATGTTTAGTTATTAGGGGAAATAAATAGAAACATTTTTCCATTTAATTTAACACAAAATGTTAAATTATTCTAATAGGGGTATAATAATTATTCCTCTTAAGGGGTAAGATCGCCCCCTACCTGGGGCATTAATGTAAAAAAGGTAATGCACATTTATAGCAAAATTATTTCCAATTTAAGCATTATCAAGGACAAAAGAGGTGGAGAACAAAGAGGCTACTGCCAGATGAAAAGAGTACAGGCTGAGCTAAGATACAGCATTAAAAGCAATAAAAAGTAATTTTAACATACCTGCTCTGGTACAACACATAGGCTATAACTTCATTTATATAATGAAATAGTGGTGGAGTGTAAAGTTGTAGCAGGTAGCGATGGGTGCTTTCGAAACATTTCACGAAGCTTCGAAAGCTTTGCGAATCATTTTGTTTTAAACCAGTGATTCAGAACGTGTATCAAACGGCCAAAGTTAATCAGTGAATCATTTTGCAATTGGTTCACAGTTGATCAAAGTTTCGAAAAGCTTTGTTTCTCCTATCATGAGTAGCAGGCAAAGAGCAGTTGAGGCCAATCAAAGAAGATAATCCAAGAAAAAGAGGACAAGTATGGAGGACGAGAAATGACTTAAGTATAAATAAATAAATAAATAAATACGTAAATGCAGAATTAATTAAATAAATAAATGTAGAAATACATAAATAAATAAAAGAAATAAATATATGAAGAAATAAATATAGAAATACATAAATAAATGAAGAAATAAATAAATAATTAATTAAATGCTGAAATAAATAAGTAAATAAATGCAGAACTATATAAATAAGCGTAGAAAAAAAATGTAGTATAACACAAATGGTACAAAAATTGCACAATTAAAAATGATACTTTTGACAAATTATTTATTTAAGTATTCAATTCATTTATGCATATCTGCATTTATTTATGTATTTCTAAATGTATTTATGCATTTCTACATTATTTATTTATGTGTACGTATGTTAATAAGGTAGGCGGTCCTAACCTCTCTCAATGCAGGATTGGTCAATTAGGTAAACCAGTCAGAACAACTGTTTCTGTTAGGACCACTGGCTGAACTGTTGCAGGATGTAGCTGACCAGCTTAGTTTCTCCTGTTCATATCTGATAGGCTGATAAAATAATGAGTAGCTAAATGAATAACTGATATACATCGGATATATTAATCAGACCGTTTTTGTGGATTAGGTGCCGTAAGTGCGCCAAATTCGACCCGTTTCTCTTGGGTCACGCTATAGAATTAAACAGCCTTGGGCACAAATTAAAAAGTGCATGACATGGATTACTTTGTCATATGTCAAGAGATCACATTTTATTAAAAATAAATAAATAATGTAGCCTGATGGTAACCAAATTGTGCATAAAGATCTGATTATATTTAAAGTAATTACTTCTAGCTATGTAAAGAAGAGGCACATACACACTGACAATAATTGTCCACAAGATGGAGATGTTACACTAGGCAAACATTACTGTGCTATTTAATGCAAGCCTAGTAAAACAGCCATCAGAGACCGAGGAGAGAATGTGAAAGCAGTACAGTCTTACAAGTAGCTGTTACAAACTTTAGCGTTGTGCAATCTGCTTGTGATTAACAAGGAAGGAGTGGGATCATATTTAAATCCAAATGGCAACACAGAATGGAACCCAAACTTCTGTTTATAAATTATAAGTTGTAAATGGCACCAGGTTGCACTGTGGGAAGAAGGCAAGCCGACGGAGGCAGTGTGATGCTTTGGGCAATGTTCTGCTGGGAAACCTTGGGTCCTGCCATCCATGTGGATGTTACTTTGACACGTACCACCTACCTAAGCATTGTTGCAGACCATGTACACCCTTTAATGGAAATTGTATTAGCCTGGTGGCTGTGGCTCTTTCAGCAGGATAATGCGCCCTGCCACAAAGCAAAAATGGTTCAGGAATGGTTTGAGGAGCACAACAACGAATTTGAGGTGTTGACTTGGCCTCCAAATTCCCCAGATCTCAATCCAATCGAGCATCTGTGGGATGTGCTGAACAAACAAGTCCGATCCATGGAGGCCCCACTTCGCAACTTACGGGACTTAAAGGATCTGCTGCTAACATCTTGGTGCCAGATACCACAGCACACCTTCAGGGGTCTAGTGGAGTCCATGCCTCGATGGGTCAGGGCTGTTTTGGCAGCAAAACGGGGACCAACACAGTATTAGGAAGGTCATAATGTCATGCCTGATCAGTGTATGTTTCAGTTTAATTTGTGCCAACCCTGGGTTTTAGGCACCATGAAAGTGGCTCAGCTTTTAACTTACGCTCCATGGCTGTCATTGAAATCAAATTGAACCAATCAGCTGTGAGCAAAGTGACACATGTCTGATGCAATAAAGTCACTCCCCCTGTTTCTACTCCAAATTAAAGGTCACTACATAGCAAAGGATTTTTAAAACACAAAATCATCAAACAAGCATTTTAGCAATGCTTATTTATAATAATAATTTTGTATGATGTAGATATTATGTAATTATTATGTAATCCATTACACATGTACTAGTTTAGTGTATCAATTATTATTAAGCATTTAGTTTAAATTAATATAAATACATCATATAAATAAGCTTTAGAATCAATATAAAGTTATAAAAAAACTACATGTAAGCTTAAATGTTCAATTCACTCTATACATATGTCAACTATATAAACTAACTTTACAACATTGATTTGCACTGATATAGCAAGATTTTTCTTTTAGTTGTCCTCTTTCATAGGCAGCTGTTTTCTTCTTGCTGTGTAAATTTGTTTAAATTCTTAATATTTTTCAATCCCGTAATATTCTGCACAAGAGAGAAGTGAATCTCAGTTTCACTGTTCCACAGCATGTGATTGGCTGTTCAATACTGATGTCATGCCTAAATTCCTAAACTCAGGATCAAAGCGTGAGAGAAAGTTGATGATCAGTGTCATGGTGCCAAAGCCTGATTGGATTGGTTTGGTTTTGTTAACTCAAAACTAATCCTGTAACCCTGAGTTTGTTCAACTACCATCATAATACAGGCCCCAGGTTCAGCGGCCTCACAGCGCTCGGTATAAACGTCCTCTGTCAACTCGGGTTTAATCCAGAGTTTGTGTTTAACCCTGAGGCGTGTGCACCTGAAAGTGTGTCATGTGCAGCGAACAGCCAATCACACGAAACATGGAGAGCGTCAGTTTGATTCACTTCTTGTGAGAGACACAGTGCAATTCACTTCTCTGTTAAAGATGAAGAGATTGTTATGAAAAATATCAGGAATTTGAACGCATTTACAAGGCAGGAATAAACTGCTGCTGCTGCTGAGCATATTTTGGGGTTTGGAAAACTTAGCATCTAAATGTATGATTTAGGTTAATTACTGTCATCCAACATCGACGAGTGGTGAGTCGATGAGTGGCATTTTACAAGATAATTTACATGACAACTTGAAATTAAATCTTTTAAAACAGTGTTGATTTGAAAGATCTTTGTCGCTAATGATCAGTCATTTTAAACATATAAATTAGTCTGAAATGATGGTTTTAGTTACTCAATCTTGACAAAGGAATGTAAAACATTTGACAAGGACAACAGAAGAAAGGAGGAATGACAAAGGAAAAGCACATAATAAAAACCTAAAAAAGTATTTTACTCATGTCATTTATTGATGCATTCTTGTCTATGGCTTCGGATGAACCTACACTGCTTGTATAGAATAGATATACAACATGAGAGATAACAATAGTTATAATGATATCTGCAATACAGAGTAAATGTTCTGCAAAAGGAGCCATGAAAAAGGTAATCATGAGTTTCAAATGTCTGAAGAGTGGAAATTGCCTGTTGGTAAGTTTTCTGAATCTGACATGAAAGTGTCAAGTGTACATGATTAAAAGTAGACTTATCTTCATTTGAGGTAAATTCTGAGTTTTCAAACTCAGATCTGTTTTATCAAACGAGTACACTATATTTTTATTATTAGAGCTTTTTTTTTATTTAAAAAAACCTGTCAGTTATGAAAAAAAAAAAAAAATTACTAATTGGCCCCGGTCTCCCTACAGTCTCATATTTAGACAGCAAGGGCTGAGGATAATGTCAAGAATATAAATTAGAAGACATGAGAGACAAAAAGTCACCCTAGAGTGAACAAAAGCTTACTGCATTCTTAATATATTTCGCTTCCATAAATAAATGAATGGACCTAAAGGCATTATCAGTAGTTCCCTTTCAGTCAGTCACTACACGTTACATCAGTGACTGACGGAATGGGGGTTTCGCTTAGAAGCCTGTCACCTTCGAGTTCTACAAAACGAGCCAATGGCAAGACAATGCCATGGGTCTGCGGAACTTGCATAGCGAACTCCGCCCACCCGTGTGGGTATATAAGGAGCCACGCATGCAATCTCGCATTATGTTACTGCTTCGGAGCCGAGTGTTTCTCTTCACTTGTCTCCACTGCAAGCCTTCAACGAGTTCTCTACGAGACGAGCGACTCTTCAGCGGTGTTGGTGTGAAGGTGTGTTCCAGCAAGATCACATTCCTGCTGCTGGTCTGTGCAGTGATCTGCCACAGTGTGTGTGTTTCTCCCTGGGCGCTTCAGCACTGCTGTTGAAGTTTTCCTCTCTAAAAGAGCTGCATGCGGCACGTATTTTTAAAGATGTCTCGCCCGTGTATTTCTGGGTGCAGTAGGCAGATTTATTCTGCTGATGGGCACGAGCGCTGCCTGGCGTGTTTGGGCTTACAGCAAGCTGAGGCGGGAACACATGTCCAGTGCGGGAACATGACCATCACAATGCTGCGGTCTAGACTCAGTGCCCTTCGTAAAGGTAGAGTCCCCTCCACCACACCCCAATCTATTTCCTCCGCGAGAGGGAATACTTTGGCTGGTGGCCAGGGTGATTTGAGGGTGACGGTGTGGAACAACCCGACGAATCTTCCTCAGGCCACACCCCCTTCTAGCACATTGCAACCCGTGGTGTTGCCGGATGAGGTCGCTGGCCAGTCTCGTGGAGGGCCCAGCGTTTCATTCGGCGCCCCAGCGGATGATGTCATGTCTATCGCCGCATCACAAGGTGCGCTTGAGTCATCCGGAGATGAAGATTCGGCTGTGCCTCCTTCGGGGGTGTCAGCATTGCCTGAGTCCGATCCGGAATTGACTGCCATGCTTTCCCGGGTAGCGGCGAGCTTCGGGCTTGAGTGGAACCCTCCACCATGTCCCGAGCACTCAAGGCTCGATGATTGTTTTTTGGGGGCGGACGTCCATCAGCACCCGGCCCCAATTCCTTTCTTCCCGGAGGTGCATGAAGAGGTCATGAAATCAGGGAAGTCTCCATTGACTTCTCGCGATTGCTCAGTGACCTCTTCCACCTTCTCTGCCCTCAATGGGGCTGCGGCCAAAGGGTACACTGGGGTCCCCCCGGTGGAGCGTTCTGTGGCGATGCAACTGTGTCCCCAGAGCGCCTCCACCTGGAGCGGCGACCCAAAGCACCCCACCAAGGCCTGTAGGTTTTCGTCCACACTGGTGGCCAAAGCCTATAGAGCTGCGGGGCAGGCCGCCTCCTCTTTGCATGCTATGGCCATCCTGCAAGTTCATCAGGCACGGGTGCTCAGAGACATGCACGAGGGCAGGGCTGATCCGGGGCTCATGCAAGAGCTGCGTACCGCCACCGACCTCGCCCTACGGGCGAAGAAGATGACGGCGCGCTCCCTGGGTCAGATGATGTCCACTTGTGTGGTCCAGGAAAGACACCTTTGGCTTAACCTGGCAGATATGCGGGAGGCTGAGTGAACATGTTTCCTCAATTCTCCTATCTCCCAGGCTGGGCTCTTCGGCGGTGCGGTCGAGGACTTCACCCAACAGTTCTTGGCGATTAAACATATTCTGCCCCGGCAGCCTGCTGCTGCCTCCACCCAGCCCCCTGCGGCTCCCGCCCCTTCTGCCCGGCCCCAGCAGCAGCCTTCACCCAGGCCGCACCGTGGAGGTCGCCGCAGGAAGGCGCCACAGTTCGTGCCTGCCCCGCAGCCTGCCAAACGCCAGGCAAGGTGGTGCTCCTGATGTGGACAGCTCAAAGATAGGCTGCAGTTCTCTCCAGGAGGTGGTTGCAGGGCCACGAATCCTTGGTTTTCCGTTCCTTTTGTTCCGCTGTCGGCCACGGCCGGCGGCACCCTAAAACTGTTAAAGAAAGAACTGACACCCCTATCTCTGAGCCCCCAGAGGCCGCGGATGACAGTGTGCGATGCCCCGCCTCGCCTCTCTTGTCCCCCTCTGTCGCTAGACCCCTGTCAGAGGAGGTCACTGCGGAACGCTCGTCCTTCCCTGGCCTCCTCTTTCAGGACGCGGAACATGACCGCACCCCCACTTCGGGACGCTCCGCCTCCCACGTCTGGGCCGGTCGCTTCGCTGCCCCATCGTGGTTCACATGACCCCGCTGGTTCAGTTTTTGGGAGCCTGGCAAGAGCTTCCCAATCTGTCCCGCTGGCTCGCTCGAACGATCAGACTCGGCTATGCGATTCAGTTCGCATGGTCTCCTCCCCGCTTTCGGGGATTCCGCTATACCATGGTGGGTGGCAATGCCCCTGTCATGCGTGCGGTGGTCGCCACCCTACTGGCGAAGGGTGCGATCGAGGCCGTCCCTCCAGCCGAGATGAAGTCCGGCTTCTACAGCCCCTACTTCATTGTACCCAAGAAGAGCGGTGGGTTACGACCAATCCTGGACCTGCGCGTCTTGAACCGAACCCTTCACAGCCTTCCATTCAAGATGTTGACAGCAAAATGCATTTTCGAATGCGTTCGTCCGTTGGATTGGTTTGCAGCGATCGACCTGAAGGACGTGTACTTCCATGTCTCCATTCTTCCTCGACACAGACAGTTTCTACGGTTTGCTTTCGAAGGGGCAGGCATACCAGTACATGGTACTCCCATTCAGGTTAGCCCTGTCTCCTCGCGTCTTCACGAAAGTCGTCGAGGCAGCCCTTGTGCCACTCAGGCAACACGGGGTTCGCATCCTGAACTATCTTGACGACTGGCTGATACTAGCTCACTCTCGAGAGCAGGTTTGCGTACACAGGGACCAGATGCTCCAGCACCTCACCCGTCTGGGCCATCGGGTCAACTGGGAAAAAAGCAAACTCTCCCCAGTGCAGAGGATCTCTTTTCTCGGTATGGAAATCGACTCGGTCGCCATGTACGCGCAGCTTACGAGCGAGCGCGCGCTGTCACTGCTGACTTGCCTGAGTCAATTCGAGGGCAAGAGTGCGGTTCTTTCAGTGAGCCTTCTTGCACAGGTTCTGTGCAAGATCAGGGAGGACGAGAAGCTGACCCTCGCGTACGCGTAAAAAGTGAAGTATACTTTGGTCTTTAGGCGTAGGATAAAGTGTCTTATATCGTTGGATTCAATCGTCGCCCTGGCAACATTTTCGGTATTTTGGATTTTTTGAAAAACCTACTTTTGCAATATAGACCTAGGTTTTTGGCTCGATCGGAACCAAACCAGTGCAGAAAGATTCTCTGGAGTCTGATTGTCAATAGTTACCAAAAAAAGTTTAAATTTCGATTCATGGTCAGGCGGCGACTAACCACTAGCCACAAAAAAATAAAAAATGGCTATAACTACGCAACCCCAAGTCTGATTGACTTGAAAATTGGCATGCGGTGTCTTCGTCCAAGGTGCCAAGACTGCCTTTGAGGACATTCGCGTATCTTGATAAACGCGGCTGGCAGCAGCCACTGAAGTTTGAGCAGCTTCCAGACAAGGTTAACGGAGGCCGATCAGAACGAAACTCACTGGGTCTGTTTGACTCTTGTCCCTAGAGGCCTGTGAGAAATTCGAAAGAAATCGGCCACGTGTGTGCCTTCGTGTTTTTCACGTGCGTAAAGGATAGTATACCACGCGATTTTTGGCACACGCCCACGACATTGGTACCGCATGGTAGAACTCCTCATCTGAGCTACTTTGTCTCTAGGACCGCCACACTGTCAATTGAATCGTTCCTTAAACATTGGACATTATTTCAAAAACCAACTTTCACAAACTAGTCCTAGGTTTTTGGCTCAATTTGAATAAATCTAACGCAGTACAATTCTCTGGACTCTCTAGGTCAATAATTATATAAAAAAAAGTTGAACTTAGGCCTTTGGATAGCTATATCTGGGTCATTTAGAAAATAGGCGTGGCCAAGTCCACCCAAAAGCCTATCATTCCTAAATGAAAACTCGAAACTTCATGAAAATATATGAGAATATGCGACATATGATTCTAAACAAGCATGCAAACTTTTATGGAGATCGGACTATAGGTGGCGCTATAAATGTTAAAAAGCTGTAAAAACTATATATTTCATATGGTAAATTGCCTGTATTGGCTGTAAAAGTTCTTTTCCTTCTATGATTTAAGTGGTTACATGCTTTCTAAATAAAACATAACATAATTTTATGCATCTGTGCTTAAAGGCCTTAAAATGCTTGAACCCTGACAAATGCTGCCAGCAGCTATATTTCTCATTATTTTGTCAACATGCCACTCTCAGTCTCAGGCATTATTGGTTATTGGTTATTTGGAAGAAGTTCAAAAGACAAATGCAAGACTCTTTCCATCATTTCTCTTCTGTCTTTACACAGAAATTATAAGATCTACTCCTTGACGATGCTGATGTCTATATTTCTAATCTATTACTCCAGAAAATGTACTGAAGAATTGACAGGTGAAATATTTAAAAATAACTTCATTTTGAAATCTGAAATCTGCCCCACAAATAAATCTGGGTATAGATAAGAGGAAGGCAGTTGTTCCCAATGTGATGCTGTGAAGGAAAACAATGAAGATAGTTAAAGGAACCGCTGGTTATTAGAAAAGTTCATGCTGTTCAGAAGCACGTCGGCAAACAGTGAGATCCATCACAAGCACAAGGACTCAGATATGGATTCGCACAGTGTAATCTCATGGCCATGTCTATCAGCTTTGATATTAAATAAACATCAGGAACAAAAAATCTCTTTATTAAATTAAAATGACATTGGATCAAACATGCAGCACTGCTAGTGGATATTGCCTGCTCCTGGTTGTTGCTGTGGATGTGGGAATACTGTGCTCATGAAACATTTGTAACATTAATTAAACATGATCTTTGTCTCTTATGGAAAGAGTTTGAAGAGCATTCTGATGTACTCAACCAGATCTCAGCTAAAAACCTGAGAGAGTTCTAATGGTTCTTAGACAACACTGTCATAAAGATCAGCTTAGACTAGCATGAATTTCCATGTTGGTTAACTGCTGGTCTAGTTGGATAACCAGTCACTAGTTAGGTAGACTAGTCAATTTTATAGATGTTTTAAATATTTTTAATGGCAGAGCTGCTTAGCATGCTGTGCTTTAGCAGTTTAACACTAACAGTGACTATCAGCATGCTTGTTATAGCCATCAAAGCACCTCTTTTGCAGCAAAACCACCATCTAAAACCAAAAAACTTTTTGGTCTGTGTATGCATGTCGATAAGTGTTGCATTTTTTAAGAGTACATATCACGTTAAAAATAGCGAAAACGGCATCTTGTTTGTTGTGTCCATCCTGCTGTCTTTCAACAGAAGAAGCCCTGCTAACAGGGAATGTTCTGGTAAGGTTCTCTCTAAGTTATGAACAAACATTTTCCAGTAACTTTAATAGAATGTTCGTTCAAAGCTAGTCTTTTTATAATGTTCTCAAAACGTTAGCACAAAAAAAAAGAAAAAAAAGTTCTTTATGCAGTACATCGTTCATGGAGCATTTTTTTTTTTTCCTGAAATGTTTTAGTTGGACCTTCGTCTAACATTTTTTAAAATGTTTCTACTTGATTCAGAATGTTCAGAGAATATTCAAAGGTAACATTCCCATAGTGTTCGAAGAATGATAAAATGGAATGCTTCCTTAATGAAACACGATTTTTTTTATTTTATAATGTTCAGAGAACATTTAGAAACAACTTAATAGGAACATTAGCAAAACAGAACGTTTTATTTATTTATTTACTTTTTTTGTGAATCGGACACCACTATTTGGAAAGCTAGGGCAGATTTTCAGTGAAAGATTTTCAAATTGGCTTATCTGTTCACGTGAGCACCACAACATATTATGCTGACGCAGGAGCTAGCCAATGGTGAGCCTCCGTTCTGACATGCTTAATTTTATGAATTTTGCGCACAAAAAGTATTATTGTCGCTTCATAACATTAAGGTTGAACCACTGGAGTCACATGTACTATTTTAACAATGTTTTTACTACCTTTCTGGGCCTTGAAAGTGTTAATTAAATTGCTGTCTATGGAGGGGTCAGAGAGCTCTCGAATTTCATCAAAAATATCTTAATTGTTCCGAAGATGAACGGGTTTGAAACTGCATGAGGGTAAGTAAATGACAGAATTTTCATTTTTGGGTGAACTAACCCTTTAAATGTACCTGCTGTAAATGAACAAACTATTATTAAACCTATTGTATGTTGCCAAGGCATGAGAGTTATGTATTAATATTTAATTAAGAGATTAGCTACCATTATAAAAAAATACACTGTATATTCACACAAAACCATACCCGCACTGCTGCGGCAGGCCACCTTTTGTGCCTTATTTCATAGTGACAAAGTTGGCAACTCAACCAGTAAATAGTGACAGATTTTTCATTTTCGAACCATTCCTTTAAGAAGCCTTGTTGGGGACAGCAGCAGCAGAAGGGCTTCTACAGTAAGCCTTCATTTAATAGCGTCTCATTGATATTAGTTGGCAGTGTACATGTTCGAGTTCAGCATTCATGCTGCAGTTTGCCTCCAGCGCTATCTGAGCACAGAAGTTTCTCTACAGTAAGACTATGCGCGCTGCATGCTAACGTAAAGAACTACACGTGTTGATTCTACCCACATCACGTTGCACACAAGTTCATTATTTAACCATCTTCATTTTGAATGAGCTCAGCAAAGCCCAGTGTTGCTTCGCCTTAAGTAAATGTGAAAGCACTCACAGAAGCAGAAATATGATAGAGCTGTAGTCTTGAGATGGTGTAGTCCAATACTATATTACTTATCAATAAACTATTGGAGCTCCTAAAATGTTCAACATTATTTGACCTCTGACTCTTTAAATAAACTTCAATAATCCGTCTAGTCAAGGACTGTCCACTCATGCCTTGGATTTGGCTGTAATACCAACATGAAATCACTTGATGGCACTGTTGGAGAAATGATTTGAAACAGACTTGTCTGCACAAATGATTGCAATATGATTCAAACTGAATGTCTAATGATGGCCAATGATAAATTGGGATGATGTACATTCAGAAAACTGATCAAATTTCATTAGATCAGATCAGAATTGGAATATCAAAGATGTCAAAGTTTGCATTCTAAGGATCTTAACTGTATACTTTTGCCCTTCAATTAAATGTATTATACATTTTCTTTTGTTATATTCTACCAGACATCAGAGGGCAGCACTGAGTCATGTCATTTACAGGACATTCGCTCAGAAGGATAGAAGAAGTAAAGTAGCCGATCCGCCATCGCAGGCAAAGTTTAGAACAAGAACCAAAACGACGGAGAAGGTTATGCTGATTTCTTAATGGTTTTGTATCGCTCTTTTTCGACTACTTAAACTTGACACGTAGAGACCAATGCATTGACCAGCGCTGACGCCCGTAATGGAAAATCCCCTTAAAGGGTTCCCTTACGAAAATTAACCATGGTTTTACTACAAATAAAACCTAAAAACCATGGTTATTGAAGTTAAACCATGGTAGCCACAAATTAACCAGGTTTTTGCTACACTTACCATAGTTTACCATGGTATTTGTAGTAAAACTGTGGTTATACAAAATGGTAATCAGTCTGCCAAAAATCATGGTTACTACACTTTCACTATAACAAAACCATGGTTAGTTCACCCTAAAATGAAAATTAAGTAATTTACTCACTGTTTTTGTTCTAATGCCATATGCCCTTCTTCCTTTTCTTTTCGGACCACAAAAGGAGATTTAAAAAAAACAATAGTTGTGCTCATCCATATAATGGCAGTGAATAGCAACTAGCATCAAGCTTTAAAAAAAAAAAAAAGATGCAAAAGTATCACAGAATGATCCCATGCGACAAGTGTTGTATATTTCTTTCTGTATACTTTTCTTAGTCTTGATTTCTCACAACTTGTGTGCCTTTTCTGGGTGAGACGGAGAACTGGGGTGCTAATAGAGTCTCACAAATGCACACGTCGCATAGCCGTGCACAGACCAACGGCCAAGATCAGGAGTTTCGTTAAACAATACATTCCGATTTGTGTTTTTTTTTTAACCAAACTTTATCGTATACCCCCAGAACACTTGAACACTTGAACACATCAGCAAGCTGGACGAATCACAGTGGCACTCCTGCTCGTGCCCATTATTATTGTTAATTATTATTTTCTGAATAACACCCATTCCCTACTGTCACTGTCAACCCAAGTTACTGATGGACTACAAACACTGATAAATACTGTTGTGTTGAAGGCAAGACATGAATTTCATTCATACAGCACATACTATACAGCATGTGCCTTTCTGAAACTGCACATTTTGCAGTAACATTCCCTAATCTTGTAAGAATTTCACTTTATCCTCTAGGAATCCTATTGGATATCGTGTGACCTGTAACAGAACTCCTCTTGTTTTGTATGGGTGTAATCTCTTTCTGCTGGACAGGTAAAGGAAATCACAGGGGGAGATTTTCTGTAAACCTTTTGATATCTAACAGAGCACTTAATCCTATTGGTATCATGATAGTCCTTTTATGTTTTGAAAGTTTTTTTCAGTGTGTATCTGTCTGTGTGCTATGTTGTATTGTGTTTCTATAACGCCCAGGGTTCTTAAATTATTTATCTTATTATCATTGATTATCTTTAAAACATTAAGGCCTGGTTTCACAGACAAGGTTTAGGTTAAGCCAGGATTAGGCCTTAGTTCAACTAAGATTTAAGTAGCTTTTGTAAACATGCCTTAGAAAAAAAAAACATTACTGGTGTGAATCTTGAGACAAAACAACGGCACTGACATATTTTAAGATATGACAATGCAAGTTGCTTTCAGTTAAAACAGCTCAAACATTTTAGTCTGGGACTAGGCCTTGTCTGTGAAACCGCGGATAAGTCTTTACCTCTGAACAACACCTGCCTTGTTGCTTGACTACAGAGCAGAACAGAGCTGAGACAGAGTTTATAATGTTTAGTCTCCTCATTTACAGTCTGTCAAGACTCTCAACACTCACATTCGTCTGCACTTTCATCAGGAGTTTAGGTGAAAGATCACTCACTCTCTACTCTTGAGTGATAGTGACACGGTAGCCCATTTGAAATGTCACAGACTCCCCAGGGTCGGGCCAAGTAACACCGAACACTATCGTTTTGCTTCTTTCTCTTTATCCACCAGCTAAATTTGTATGCCTGCAGAAGGGGCCCTTTCCTGTCTCATTCACACTATTCAAATAGACCTTCATTAATTCACCACTCAAGACTTGCTTCGTTACCGAGTCGGTATTAAAAATACACATAATAGAGGGAAAGAGAAAGTCAAAGAAACTTGATATCATTATAGCGACTGAACGGATGGAATCACTGGTTTGTGTTAAAGGTGCTTGCCATTTTGCTGATACATCCAAATCAGTTACAGTTCTTTTATAATAAGGTTCGCCCCTGGGACTTCATGCACCTCTTTTGAGCAGGCACATGTTGCAGTCCTAGTTCACTTGATGCCTTATGTAAGATGTAAATTTAAGTTGTTGTTTTTTTACAGATAAATTGGTAACACTTTACAATCTCTTGGAAATCCGTTGATTCCGACCGAGACGATGCATTGCTATTGATCAGTCTTAGAGTGAACACGTAAATGACTGCAGAGACCAAACTCTGAGGCGCAGATGTGCCCACAATGTTGACACTTCGGACCTTTTAGGGTGACCAGTACAGCAGCATGCCTGCACTGGCAGCGTTCCTCTGCCACCTGGGTCATGGCCGCTTCCCAGGCATCAAGACCGGTCTTACAGGTGTACTTCCTGGCGACTCTGTCAGCTGCCAGACCTTCGAGGGATGTTCCTGGGATACCACAGGCCTTCAGTATAAATTTCAGATGGTCTGCATAATGTTTTTTAGGGCGGCTCACAGTACGCTGTCCTTGCAGGAGCTCACCACACAGCAGCTGCAGTGGCATCCGGTCAGAGGACAATCTGATAACATGACCAACCCAAGCAGTTGTCGCTGGTAAAGGATGTATTCCAAAGAGGCGATGTTGGCTTTGTGCCGAAATTCGTTATGGGTGGCATGATGCCACCAGCGAATGCCAAGAACTTTTTGAAGGAAATGGGTATGGAAGGCTTCTAATATGCAATAAAGGGATAGTTCACCCAAAAATGAAAATTACCCCATGATTTACTCACCCTCAAGCCATCCTAGGTGTATATGACATTCTTCTTTCAGACGAATACAATCGGAGTTCTTAAAAAATGTCCTGGCTAATCCAAACTTTATAAAATGGCAGTGAATGGAGGACGAGATTTTGAAGCCCAAAAAATCCATCATAAAAGTACTCCACACGGCTCCAGGAGGTTAATAAAGGCCTTCTGAAGCGAAGCAATGTGTTTGTGTAGGAAAAATATCCATATTTAAAACATTAAAAAATAAAAATAACTAGCTTCCGGCAGACGGCAGATTACTTTAATGATGGATGGATGCACTTTTTTGGGCATAAAAATCTCATCCTCCATTCACTGCCATTATAAAGCGTGGAAGAGCATGATGATACTAATTTTTAATATAACTCTGAGTGTATTCGTCTGAAAGAAGAAAGTCATATACACCTAGGATGGCTTAAGGATGAGTAAATCATGGGGTCATTTTCATTTTTAGGTGAACTATCCCTTTAATTCATGCTTAACTAATGCACAGATTATCATTATATGTTAATGTAGTATGACTCATGAAGAACTAAACCATTAATTAATGATTACTGCATCAGCAACTAATAAAGAGTCTATATGATTAAAGTTTTATTCTAGCTTCATGCATTCTTTTTTTATCAACACTTGAATGTGGGTAAGTTTCATTTGAAAAAAAAAAGCAACATTTTGAGAAAAAGCTGAGAAAAATCACATTTTTGTCAGAGACTACATCTGGATCAGATTCAGAACGATGATCAAAACACAGATAGAGTAGATGGAGTCCATCAACACCCCTTAAGCTTCACAGTCCTATAGCTCGTCCTGGGTCGACATTTCATTCAGTAACATTAGGCAGTTTTGATTTATATGCTGTTTAATGTTGATAATCACGTTATTTTACATATGCATATAATTACATATGCTATCGCTTGTTTCTGCTTCTTCTTCGCCTGTGTTTTGATCAGGAGATTCTGGACTCTTTCAGATTATGTGTCATAGCGCCCCCTACTGTGAAAACATGAAAAGCCGTAAAAACTTGTCTTTGGCAGGGAAGCACTTTCTCACAAAAGATGAGATAACTCAGCAATGGCGGGGAAAGAGTTAATGACATATAGTGTTAACTAATAGTGTACATTAATGTGTTAATCACCACAATTGTCAAAGCCATGTAGCTACTTTAACTTCCTGATGTCTTCATTAGCTAATGATTTGCAAAGGTGTTATTATGTTATGACTTTAATTGTTGAGGTACATGACTATTAACTAATTGTTAAGTAATATGTCATTATGGTTATGGGTTTTGACATCCCCTCTAAAGGTCTGTGGGGCAGTTGCACATGCAGTGAATGTAATGTCAAAGAATGTGTTTGAAGGATGGGTAAGTTGGGCTGCACAAAAATATCAGCAGACCAGAATCTGAACTACTGACCGCTGTTACACCATGTTTAAACTGGACAATAGACATGACAGACCATTTCAAGTCTATTTGCCCTTTAGAACTGAAGTAGCGCAAGAGCTTGGAGTATGTCAGAAATAGAATGTGGCATCAGTTTGCTGTAAGGGTTTTGTTGTGTTGTGTAGCATCGCGCCACATCCAGTGTCCCACCACTGATTATAATGGGTTTTATTGTCTTTG
This sequence comes from Coreius guichenoti, assembly GCA_039654105.1. NCBI lineage: Eukaryota > Metazoa > Chordata > Actinopteri > Cypriniformes > Gobionidae > Coreius > Coreius guichenoti. The sequence goes on from CM077177.1 coordinate 37,588,783, forward strand.
TCCGGTCTAGATACAGTGTTACGAAATAGCTGCATGTTCTCAGTGTTCTGCATTTGAATCCTAGACCTCAAGCTTAACCTGACATAATCCTGTGCTATGAACAACAAGGTACTGGATGCGGTAGTTCATTTGGCACAGTTGAATCCCAGTTGTAGACGGCTGGAAATTGAAATCCATGGCTTAGTGTGGATGACAAAACCAAAATGACATTACTTAACAATTAGTTAATAGTCATATGCCTCAAGTTGTGTCATAACATAATGATACCATTGCAAATCATTAGCCAATGATTAATTAAAGCAGACAAATGGAAGTTGAAATACATGGCTTTGACCCATTGTGGTAATTACAGTAACATTAATTTACACTATTAGTTAATTCTATATGTTCTTAACAAATGAATACATTAAGACATTTAATTAATAACAATTCATATATTACTTAATCTATTAATCATATAGAGGGCCCTATAATGCATCCGCAATGTGACGCCAGGCGCAACGCAAGTGTTTTTTGCTAGTTTCAGCCCGACGCATTATCATTTTCACGTCCAGTGCCACGTTGTTTAAATAGCAAATGCACTCGTGCCCATCTGTTCACCCATAGGCGTGCTGGTCTGAAAACGAGGTGTGTTCAGGCGCATTGTTGGCGCGTTGCTATTTTAAGGAACTGAAAACGACTGCGCCATTGACCAACAAAAACCTGCTCTAAAGTCAATAGTGCAGTATTTTTTGTGTTATTTAAAGGGCACGTTAGTAATATGCGCCTATAGGCGGGTGCACAACACGCGTACACTCTGCTTATTACACACACAGGGATGCGCAGCAGCACACAAACATTTTAAAATATTAAAAATAAAAGGATTCCTCTCTGGAGAAACGTTCAGTCTTTCTGCTCGCAAATTCCGCCATGTAAATAGCGAATCCGCCATGGTGCAAGCGCAACTGGCTTTTAAAGGGAATGGGAGATGAGACTCTGATTGGTTTATTGCACGTTACACCCAAAACACACCCATGACTCATTAAGAGACTAGGTAAAAACCCTTTTGGACCGTCGTTAAACTAGCAAAAGTGGATTCGGACACGCCCTAAGTGCACCTGCGCCATGTGCTTCAGACCATGCGCTCAGATTGTTAAAGTAGGGCCCAGAATCTTTATAAGTCAATGATGCAGTAATCATTAATAAATGGCTTAGTTCTTCATGAGACATACATTAACGTGATAATCTGTGCATTAGTGAAGTATGAATTAATGCATATTAGTGCACCCGTATTATAAAGTGTTACCGATAAACTAAATAGCCTGCTGTGCTGTATGTGGTAACATCTAAAAAACTGATTTCAAGTCAAAAATGACTATATCTGACTATAATCAACCTGATGAATTACATGAATGGAAGTAATTTTTGTGTTAGATAAAAAAAAAAGAAAGAAAAGATACTCCTGTGCTATCCTCTCTCCACTGGCTGCCGGTTCAGTACAGGATTGATTTTAAGATTACTGTTGCTTTTTAAAGCAACATGTCCCATCAATACATTACTGACCTCCTCAAGTTTTACACACCAGGGAGGACTCTGAGATTAACAAATCAAATGTTGCTGGCTGTTCCTCATTCGAAGATAAAGTCAAAGGGTGATTGAGCCTGTACAGTAGCTTCTGAACTGTGGAACGATCTTCCCCTCTTTATTCAGAAGGCCCCATCTATTAAGGTTTTTAGGTCTCTGTGGAAAATCTTTTAACCCTTGCATTTGAAGTAAGGGAATCATGAGTATAGGAAATGTTTGCCTTAAAAACTGATCTCATGTGGCATGCAACTTTTGTTCTGGTGAGTTTCAGTTTAACGGGCGAGTAGTTATTGTACGTTACTTGTTTTTTAATTATTTTTTTAATTATGAATTCATTCTCTTTTTAAGTAAATGGTGAAGCACTAAGGGGAAGTTGTTTTAAATGCATGATATAAATAGAAGAAATAAAGAAAGTTGTGTAAGGTGATATAAAAAAAAAAAATGATTGATGATCATTGATCATTAGTGCAGTGATTATTATGTTTCTAGCATGTTATATGTTTGACAACAGTTCTTCTAATCCTAGCTGATGGAGTGTGTAGCTTTTCATTTCTTAAACAACCATGTAGGAAGACACACTATGGTCATATTCCAGGATGACAATGTCAAGATTCATCAGCTCAAAATGTGAAAGAATGGTTGAAGAATAATTTTCACACATGATTTGGCACCTCCAGAAATTCATTGAAAGTCTTTGGGATGTGCTGGAGGAGGCTTTACAGAGTGCTGGACTCTTGCATTATCAATACAAGATCGTGACCAAAAATTGATGGACCTCTTGATGGAAACAAATGTTGTGATGTAATTTCCATCAAGAGGTGCATCGGTTTTTGGTCAAGATCTTGCGAGAGAAAGCAAAAGCACTGACAAATAACTTTTCTTCCCATCTCATTTTTTCCACCTTCACTTCTTCCCTTTAGGGGCTTCATATCTTCTAGACAGCTCATCTGGAACAACTTGTCATGGTGCTTGTAAAAGACTATGGAGGCTCAAGCTGTATTGTGGCTTCAGCAGTTTTTCTCTTCTTGGGTCCCTCCTACTAGGGACTTATGCTGAAACTGCTGTATTATCAGCTGTGTTCGCTAACCATTAGGCTGCCATCATTCAATAATAACAAAAGTGGGTGTATATGATGTGAAAACTGAAAGAAAAAAAAAAAATCCATAACGGAAAGGGCTGGGAAGAGCAATCTAGTGGGCTGTCCAGGTCAAGACAACCTGTTTCATCAGCTTCCGTGATGAATCCAGCTGTAATTGTGCATTAGATACAAAAAATATCAGACATGTCAAGGATTTCAGGTCAGAACCAACTGTTTCATCATATTTCAGAATAATACCTTTTTCCGAATGCTCTGGGTGAAATGTCTTGACAAGCACAGTTTTATTTACTATGTTGATATATTTCTTATTGGACATTGGTGCAGGACATACTGTATATTGAAAGGCTCCTCTCTCATTTTAACAGGGATGGGCACCTTCCGTCCTGGAAAGCCAGTGTCCTGCAGAGTTTAGCTCCAACCCTGATAAAAACTCACCTGCGTGTAGCTTTCTAGTGAAGAACTTGATTAGCTTGTTCAGGTGTTTGATTAGGGTTGAAGCTAAACTCTGGAGCTAAACCGAAGTTGCCCATCCTGCTCAATAGTCTTTAGTTTACATCTCAACCATGAGCCATGATTTGTTACTTGCTAATATTAGTTTGTGGCAGGCGGTATTTGGGGGAGGGGGCATTCTCATTTTAGAGAACATTAATTAAACCAACATTTGCATATGTACCTACTAATTAGAGTAAATAATTCACTTTACATACTACATACATTCATATTAGTGACACATTCTAGGCTGTCCCAGATTTGGAGATTTTGCCAACCAAACTTTTTTGTATTTTCATCTAGACAACTTTTGCACACTTGATTTACACGACTGTAGACAAGGGTGATTTAGTGGAAACAGGTAGGGCTGTGCGATTAATCATAATTGATTTTTCGATTTCGGCTTCCAATGATTTTAAAAACAAGATAATCGATGTGAAACGATTATTGTGCCGCTGCCACATTCCATCCAGCGCACCTTCCTTTCCTTCACAGCGGTGCACTTTCGTTCCTCCCTAAAAGCCCAAACTTCACATCCAAATCAGTCGAATAAGTGAGTGTTGTAGAATGCAGTCTACTGTTGCTAAACTGCGGGACGTGCTTGATATTAAACAGTGTTATTAAAAGCGTATTGAACCGCGAAAGAGATACTGTTCCCTAGGCGGCCTCCTGTGTGCATAAGCAAACTATTCTGTGGGCTTCAGATACACACCTAAACTCAAATAGCCCACACACAAATATGTCGAAATGCCGTTTTGGTAAGCATCCTCGTAAACACAGTCGGTTATGTCTTAAGTGAATGTAAACACTAAAGAGCGCGTGTGTAACAGTGTATTGGATCCGCGCAGCTCTTAAAGTGACAGCAGCCTAATAAATCTGATTATAATTAAACAACAAAAGACAAGGATAAAAATCACTCACTGCTCTTGAATGAATAAACTGTAGTTTTAATAAGTATTAATCTATATTTAATGTATACAGCAGTGTTATTTTACATTTGATTACTTTATTCAATTTCTGTTGTAGGCCATTACTTATCCGAACACCACTGTTAGTACATCTTCCTGAAAAACCTAAAGCACTTTTTATTTAATTTTTTGTTTTTTTTCTGTTGTATTTTTTGTTGGTTTTGTTTGTAATTTAGTTTCTTTGTTCTTATTGTACTGACTGTTTACTTGTTTTCTGCAACTGTTTTGAGGACTTTTACTTACATTAATTAAACTAGTATTAATTTTTGCTTAAGTATCGATAATTGTGAAATTTCACAAACATTTAAAATTACTCTCATCATGAAATAAGACTTTGATCATATCACCCACCAATAATAGTGTTAAATAATCGTGATTTCAATATTGACCAAAATAATCGTGATTATGATTTTTACCATAACGGGTTCGTATTTATTAACCAGAGTCACAGCAAAACAAAGCAAAGCTATATTCACACTGTCAGTCCAAATCTGATTATTTGTGTATCCAGATGGAATCTGATCTAAAATGACTGACTGTCCACATTGTATATCGCAACTGTTCGGATGTGATTTGTGTGTCCATGTCGCTCTTTTATTTTCCGGAATATCTGCATTGGTTTCTAAGGCAATGATGTTGCATCGGTTGGTATACACCAAAAACAAAAACAACCGCAATATGGAGTTGTTTGCAATATAGATGTTGTCTTATTTACAACATGACGATGTGTAGCCGCCACACTAGACTACATCATCTGAGGCAACAGTAGAAAAAAAGGAGGCTGGTGTGCGTGATTTTATTCCATACTGTTGTCTCCACCGGTTTCAAAGCATGTCTCCGTTATATTGTCATTTTCCTCTCGTTCGGCACTTTGCAACAACACAACCTTGATTCTGCAGCTACTTTCAGCATGTTTCCTATAACAACTTCTGACGTTTATGTTTTACATGGCGTGAGAAAGTCACAAACCACGTGAAATCCAATCAGAGCAGTCAGACTGAAACGGATTTCCAGAAATGCGATTTGAATAAGATTTCAAACCACATATGAATGTAGCTCGAAACTGATAAAAATCGCATTTTATGTTTTTATGTATTTTTTTGCTGATTACACTTGCTAAATCTGATCGGATTTCACAAAAATCGTATTTGGACTGACAGCAATTATTGCAATAACTGGGTAAAATAACTAGGTACTAACCCTGATCCTACCCCTAAACCTAGTCCATGTAGTTTCCTTATATTACCAGTACTTTCTTAGGTAAGTACACTGTAAGTACTAGTGTTGTCAAAAGTACCGACTTCGGTACCTAGTCGGTACTGAAATTTAAAAAATGTGACACTTTGAGCACTGTTGAGCGTAATCGTAAACACCTCTTTTTGAAGCGTTGATCATTGTAGCCAATCACAGACATGTTTGATGAGCGTGTGAGCACAATGGCCAGTCAGAGGTGTTTACGATTCCAGCTCAACAGTGCTCAAAGTGTCACATTTTTAAAATTTCAGTACCGACACTAGTAAGTACACAAGTAAAGTGCAACCGTACTTTTTTCTTACAGGACCCTAAACTTTCCCTTAAACTGGCAAATATGAGACAGAATATTTTACATGTCTGTTCACAAAAATAAAATGGTGAATTAAAATGAACAAACCCATGAATCAATATGAATAAACAACAGAAAATATATTTCGATATAATCGTTTAATTTCTTAAAATAGTATGCATATGAAGTTTTTTTTTTCCTGTGATTTTAGATTGTTGACCACACATCACCTGAGTTCAGGCAAAAGAGATCCTAGCTGAGCGTTGTGTTACTGGATTATTGTTTGCTGCTTTTCTTGCCTACAATTCCTCATGTTGTTTGCTTGCTCCTGAATGAGAACTTCAATAGCGTGAGTAATTACACTTGGGGGCATTAATGCATTTGGATGAGCAATTATATTGGAAACTAATGTGTTGATCAATAGATCTGCCTGTTGAGCTCTGTGTGCTCTGCTGAAACAATCCATTCATTCCTCAAAGATTCATTGTGGCTTTGCTTCAGTGGTAGTGGTAATTAGTTGAAATGGAGAAAATAAAATATGCTTTCAGAGAGATGAGAAATGGAAAAAAAAACCTGCTTCCTGTTGGTTTGGCATTCATTCCAGGTGTTTTGGCATTCATTCCAGGTGTTTTGGCATCACCATTTTGAATCATGTGTATAAAAATGATCTCATATGGTTAAATACGTGCACATTTCATCATACTTGGACCATAAGGCCAAAGTGCAAGTTGGTGATCACTGTGTGACACTGTTAAATATACAACTGTGTCAGATGGAAGGATTGATAGCTGAAGGAATGTTCATCTAATATTAAAGTCATTAATCAAATGAGATTAAGAAATCCACCAGTGTGCTTTAAGTCTCATTACAATTTATGAATTCTCATTTCAAAGCATCCATTGGTTTTAATCAGTTCATACACCTATCCAGGTCACATATATTTCCCCCTATATCTCCTCCCGTGAGTGACCTCTATATGAATAATTCAAACAGTCACACAATCACAAATCACAGAAAGACTAACATCATGGAGGGGAATATGAATTGCACAGTCTGATCACACTGTGTTGGAACACAGATTGGAATATTTTGTGAATGTATTCAAGCTAAGCAAATTTGTGTGCTAAACCCCAGCAAATAAGATTGTTTTTACACAAGAGCAAATATGTGTGGAAACCTAAAATCAATGAAACCAATCCCTGCTCAAGTCTGACCAAGCAACCAGAAAATGTCATACATGTAGTGTGTTTTTTTTCTTTGATCACACTAAACGAGCAGATGACCGGATGGCAGTGAGTGTCTTTAAAATAAGTGAATGCTTCTGAGTATGTCACAAGTCTCATTTACATAAAAGGGATAGTTCACCCAAAAATGAAAATACTGTCATCATTTACTCAGCCTCATGTTGTTTCAAACCTGTATGAATTTCTTTCTTCTGCTGAACACAAAAGAAGATATTTTGAAGAATGTCCGTAACCAAACAGTTGAAAATACTATGGAAGTCAATGGGGTCAATCGGCATGATTCCTTCTGGCCATACAACAACGACATTCCCAAGTAATCATATTATATCTTAACAAAATGAGAACAAAAATCCACCATACTAAAAGAATGTAATCGTAATGAGCAGACATGCACAGACTTAACAACAATACGAAATCAATGCAAATTCTGAAACTGAAGTTTTACAAGGGTAGATGGAGTAATGTAATTTTACCATAGGACATCTGTAATATTAATTAGCCAATTCGCACAGGATAAGAAATCTCAGTAAAACTAGCAGAAATGGGAGGGGTAAACTTGACTTACGCACCGCTGTCACCTCCCTGTCATCATGTGTGCTTAAGTTGCTTCCTGATATCACGTGCGCAAACACAAATAATCTATATTTAACCGTTAGGTCCGGTCGAACAATTTATTCATTAAACAAATTCAATTCTGATTGGATTCTGTTGGTAATAGGCACTTACCTAAAGCTAAAAGAAGGTTCGTGCCTCTGACAAGTGCTTTCGACCTTCTTTTTATCTGAATGGTAAGCAGAAAACACTTGAGGTTTTGCCACAGACTTGTCCCACTACCCAGAATGCAACTGAATGCTTTTTCAAGCGCCTCCATATTTGAAAAAACAAGGCAAACTACTTATAAACAGGAAATTACGGAATAGCGGGTCTATTTGCACTGGATTAGTATTACCTGAGGTAATTTTTCCGGATAAAAGCCGACATTGTCCGTAATGATTACTGAGATGGCACATTCGGATGAGACTAAAATCACTGAGATGCTCTTGTAATAATTACTTTACCCCACCTCTCCATGTTAAACTAATCCCGTCCGAATAGGGTTTAAGCCTACACCGTTTCCTAACCAAATGCGACGCGGAAGAATATGTATCTTTCCATGTTTTTTGTAGCCTACTAACCAGCCGCAATGCTGATTTGCGATGATTCTATTTTGCAAACATTGTCGATTTTGCTGTTTCTATTACTGCATCATTACAGCTGAAAAAAAACATACAAAGTATGACAATGATAATCTCAGGTGCTGATTATGTGCTTTATTTAAATGTAAAAAGAATTGAATGTGAGGTTGAATATAAAGACATAGCCCACTAAAAAAAGTTGCTGACGACGTGGCAAAAATGACGTCAGCAGAGTGGGCGGTAGTGCAAGAGACCCCATTTCGCTTAGTGGTGTGCACAGCAATTTTTGCAACTTTCCGCGTGGCTCTGCTTCCGAAGATGCATGACTTTGAGGCGAATCTAGCCGAGCACTAGTTTGTGCATCTAGATTAGTTGCTTACATTTACAAAATGAGCCTACAATAGTTTTTTTAACGAACATGAAGTTCCACGTTTAGTAAAAAATGTTATGAAACTGAATGAAAATGTTTGGTGAAATTAGAAAATATATACATATACATACAAGTTCTCATATCCATATATTTTGTTCTAATGTCACAAATAATCTCAAGGTTTACTGGGTTTTACACGATTCTTTTGAAGTGTGGTTTTGGTACTAAAATAAGTGTACTAAAATAAACATCTTCACGTGTGTACCAAGCAGCAACCTCCCCCAGTTTCTCTTGAAGCCAATACTGAAGTGACTTAAACTGCAATTCATCGACTGGCTCCAAAAGGGAGCAGAATCTCATTGAGCTCCATGTTAAAATGCCCAACTTTACAGCAGAAAAAAACATGTTTACAGCCTGGTACAAATTGTGGTTTTGGTCTATACGGATAATTTTGCTCTTCATGATAACTGTGAGGGGGGTGGATTTTTTCATTCGTTTAAATTATATTAAGCCTTATAGTTCTGCATAATTAAGGGCGTGGCCATTTTGAGTGACAGGTGGATTGCCATTTGTCTGCTGTCTGTTAGTCATCACGTCACCTCAGCTCCACCCACATCCTGCCTCTTTGCCCATTTTCTGTTATCCGGGAGTGACGCACGGTGACGCGCTGACAAGATAACCTACAGGTGACGTCACAGAAACTACATCCATATTTTTTTTACAGTCTATGGTGTGTACCTTACTTCTCGCTGCAGATTCCTGATGGTTTAAAGAACAATTACTCCGAGTCGCCCCGTCGTTTCAAAGAATAGTTCATTGGCGAGAGCGTCTAGTATAAATGCCTTGTCCTTTTGGGGAGGTGTGCGCGCAGTCAGCGGAGGCTTGCGCTGCGGAGCCAGGTGAAAGTATAAACAAGGCTTAACAAGAATGCTGAAGACCGCAGCTCATTGGCTACTGATACAGCAGGAACCAATCAGCTGTGCCCTGTAGAGAATGATGTGATTGCAAGCAGATTAAGTTAAGGACCAATTAGCCTGCAGCATCTAGAGTTTTCAAACCTTTTTTTGGTTTTCACATTAAAGTGTCTGCAGCCCCTTAAATCGGAAGTATATTCACAATAGCACAGCTTCAAGAGCCTTTATAGATAATAAATTAAAAGAAGTTATATATGGTTCATTAGTTATATAATAGTAATCCTGTAATCCTGCCACCCACAAAAAGATATAGTCCCTGACATGCAAATTTACAGTAAAGTCAGTTAATTAGCTAATATGTATTTCACATCATAACAGTTACTATATTGTGTTTTAGCATGCCTGAAATCTGCATTCAGAAACGGAACTATTAATTTTCTATGTTAACAAACTAAAGATTCCCATAAGCAATAATTAGCAACAATTTTGTCAGTTTTCCAAATATGTATGTGTGCTAGTATAAGTGTTGCGTGTTCATGTCTGCCCTTAAGAAGCTCCTGCTGAGAATAATTAATTACTGATTAGGAACATTCAGTCTGTCACTCGTCCATTCTTTTCATTGAAACAGTGCTCGGAAGCAATCACTTATTATTACACTGCCAAAGGGCTTTGCTGAAGCCCCACTGCTATGATCACTTCGAGAACGTTCAGAAATACATTTTGCAAATAAATAAAGATGTCATAAATCAATTAACATTTCCTAACTGCCTCTGCAATTAGAAAATACCTAAAGTAAGAGATTTATGGGCTACTGCATATTTCTCTCATAAACACAGCTAGGGTGTTCAGCTTCTAGGATGTCTTTAAGGTTCTGGGGAACCAGTTTTCTCTTTGTGGCTTGCTGTCAGTCAGCTTTTTCCACAGTCACACTTTGTCTACCCCTGCTGTGTCAAAGAAGCTGCAGAGTTTTTAAAATAGACTTGAATATTTCATAAGCGGCACCACATGGCCAGGACCTCCTTTCAACTGTGGCATTGTTTAAATATCCGTTCTGATGTTGACAAAATATTTGATTCACCCTCTCCTCTTGGTTTTATTGTCGTCAGAATGTATTAGTCTGTAATGACCTATTTTTGTACACACGAGAGCCTTTCACATTCTTTTTGAAAAACTCTCCCGATTATGTGCGAGTGAGGCACAAAGAAATGTTAAATATGCAGTCAAAGCTGAGCGCAATTAATTAATAGCTTCCATTAAATTCTAAAACCATTGCAAATTCAAAATATCACACAACCACATCTTACAGGGACTGTCAAGCATGTGTGATGCTGTGGCATCTAAATATGCAAGACCATATGGTGTACATCTCTAACGTTTGTTACAAACAGGCCAATAGCATTCCTAAGAAAATCAAAGCAACAACAGTTAAAGGGATAGTTCACCCAAAAATTATCCCGTGATTTACTCACCCTCAAGCCATCCTAGGTGTATATGACATTCTTCTTTCAGACGAATACAATCTGAGTTATATTAAAAATGTCCTGGCTCTTCCAAGCTTTATAATGGCAGTGAATGGCAGCCCAAAATTTGAAGATGAAAAAAGTGCATCCATCCATTATAAATCCGGGGGGTTAATGAAAGCCTTCTGAAGAGAAGAGATGGGGTTTTGCAAGAAAAATATCCATATTTAACACGTTATAAAGTAAAATATCTAACCTCCGGCGGACCGCCTTCCGTATTCAACTTACGCAGAAAGTGTAACGCCTCTCGCAGTTCAAAACGCTTACGCTACGTCCGACATCGTCACCTCAGTTTTTTCGCAAGCTGAATACAGACTTTATAACATGTTAAATATGGATATTTTTCTTACACAAACCCATCGATTCGCTTCAGAAGGCCTTTATTAACCCTCGGAGCCGTGTGGGGCACTTTTATAATGGATGGATGCACTTTTTTGGGCTTCAAATTTTAGGCTGCCATTCACTGCCATTATAAAGCTCGGAAAAACCAGGATATTTTTTAATATAATTCCGATTGTATTCATCTAAAAAAGAATGTCATATACATCTAGGATGGGTTGAGGGCGAGTAAATCATGGGGTAATTTTCATTTTTGGGTGAACTATCCCTTTAACTGTGCATGCTGGATATAACAGTTTGCCATGATCATGTTACACTACATACTGTATATCATCAGTAGCCTTTAAACAACCTAGCCTGGCGATATGCTGAGAAAAAACAACTTTAGCTTTTAAGATATTATTACCAAAGAAAATAACTCAATGCCATTGAACAGCTAATTATGGCCAGATGGATGTTCATGAAAATTATTATTATTAGTTCTGTTTCACACCACACGTAAGCACCGCATATTTATTTTGGTTCCTATATTGACAGGTTACAGTATTCACACTGCCCTCATAAGCAGTGTGGCTCTGTGTAGCAGGAGCAGCTAAAGTGCAGCTGCAATTACAGGTTATTTCTGGACTGAACTCAGTAGAAGACATGTTAGAAATGCTCTATTAACCTACAGTATTTATCACCACAGTATTTTGCAATATAGGCTTTTATAAAGCAACATAAAATGAGTTGAAATAGTTTTTCTTAGGCCTGATGCACACTTAAAATTTAAATGCACCGTTTTTGCATTCAAATGTGGATTTTTATTTTAAATTCAACCCATTTTTTTGAAATTTTAATTTGACAGCCCTAGGTGCAACATGAGAATGTCAGGCAAATTGTCACGTTTCGAGTTTGCTTTTTGATCTGTTTCTCTGTTCTGTTCATGTTTGAATTTCCTTGTTTATCTTCTAGTCTCTTATGACGAGTTCACACTGCCCGATTTTAGCCCTTATTTTCACTCGCCGTCAGGTTGTGGGAAATTGCAGACAAATGCCCCAAATCATGGGCAAATTGGTGCTCATTCACACGAGTGACAATCACACAGTGTGAATTATCAAAGACGCGATCTGAGAGAATCGACGACGAGTCGCCGACGCCCATGAGATATTTGGCATGCTAACTATCTGGACCTGTCAGCGATTCAAAGTCCTGCTGTGTGAAATGTGTTCTGACTGAAAATGACCTACAGCCAATGAGAGAGCAAGATACAGGGCAGCGGGAAGTTCGGGGAGGAGTTATAGATCGTGTTATTTCCTTGTCACTTCTTGCGTGTTTGGTTGTGAAACGTAGTTTGCGGATGAGACAGAGTTGTCGGTGATTCTTCCTCTTGTGAAGTCATGCAGTGTGAAACCCCCTGTCGCTGATCCATCGTGCAGTGTGAACACAGCAGCAACTGAATGCTACCCCAGATAGTCATGCAGTGTGAAAAGAGCAGTGATCTGACGACTATGAAAATCGTGCAGTGTGAACTCTGCATTAGTTGGTTCAGTTCTCCTCCGTCCTCTCCCTGTTTGTTTCCATGGTTACTGATTGAGTTAGTTCTGTTCAGCTGTGTCTAGTTAATTTACCCTCGCTTGTTTGCTGACAATTTTTTAATGTAAAAATCATATTAACATTATAAGTGCACCTCAGGAAACACTATAAAATACTAAAAGTCCAGTTCATGACCCCTTTAAATAAAGCACATAATCATGAAATTACCATTGTCATAGTTTGTATGTTGTTTTTCCAGTCGTGAAATAGAAATAGAAACAGTTTCTAAAATATAATTTGTGTATCACCATCGTGGCTAGTTAGGACAAACAGTCTGCTAAGATGGAAAAGATACCTTTTCGTCTCGCTGAGTCTGGTTAGGACATGTTCCATTTAGGGATGCACAGATATTGAAATTGTAGCTCATACTGATACTGATCTATACAGCATTGTAAAAAAAAAAAAAAAAAAAAAAAAAAAAAAAAGAAATTTAACCACAATAAAAACTATTGTTACATGCAAACAGCAAATCGATAGCTATCCATTTAAACTTACACAAGATAATTACTTAAATCCTAAAAACAACAATTACATATCCAACATTGGCAAATATATCCAATAATGGCCAATACTGATAAATCAATATTGGCCAATAAACAATATGGACTAGTTTTCATATATTTGTAATTGTTACACATGCAAATATATCTGTCCAATTTAAGCCTAAATTACTTGGGCACTTTGTTGTGCTCGCTGTGAATTCCCTAGTGCCTTGCACAGACACGAATGAACAGACACATCCAGACTTACTATCCTAGAGACCTATGATGGTTAGCCTTTTACCCAGACTCTCACAGGGAGACCCATTCGGCTATTCTTCCATTCTCAAATGCTTCTAAATATTGTATGCTTTAAAAACTAAAACTAAAAAAAGTAGCAAAATGTCTTGCACTAAATCCTCAATCCCAGCAGGTTTCAGTCCTACTGATTCCACCCAGCAGAGATGGTTTTCCATTAGGGCTACAGATCCCCTGCTTTCTCTAAGGTGCCTTCATGCTTTCTAATGGCCTTCTATGTGCCCACCAGCAGTCGTTTTTTTTTCTTTGATTGTGCAAGTCTTAATTGGACGTGAACCACAGACCCCCTCCGCCCATGGGAGAGAGACCATTGCAAGCTAAACTAATTAGCCTTTCACATGACTGCTGCCTCAAACCTAATTGAATTTCAGTGTGACCACCTGGAGATTGCTCTGTTGCAGGACAGTAGATGTGATTTTGTGGGATAATGCAAAACTTTTTACTGAACAAACTATGATCTGTCTTTAAAAGTATGTCAGTATTGCTGTAGCCTGCTGTGACACACTCTTTGTACTGGGTGTATTGTGCTGTTGTAAATGGGGGAAGCGGTTTGAAGTACTTCCACTTTTGGATGCAAAATATTTATACAGAATTATTGAAGTACAACTGTTCTGCATTTGTTTGGTACACATGCCGCTGAACTGAAAGACCCTTCCTACATCATTAAAAATGCTGTTCAGGGTAGTTTTAATTGCCTTTTTTTTGGCATTTCCCCTTCTGAACCCTTTTCTATTGCTTCCTTCCTTTAATATGTGGTGTGTGTGTACCTACTTAACCATATTTTTTTTGAAAAATATTCTACCCAGAAGTGAATAAAACTGACAAAACATCCTGTTGGGGAGGTGTATTTATACTGTTTTTACCTCATTTTTATAAAAATAAAGTTTCACTGCAGTCTTTGGAGTGCAGTCATCATCTGTTCTCATTCATTTTAATACATTTGCTTATCCATTAAAAGGATAGTTCACCCAAAATGAAAATTTACTCACCATCAAGCTGAACGCAAAAGATGATATTTTGAAGAATGTCTGTAGCCCAACAGTTGATCCATTGATGCGTTATTTATTTTTCAGAAATTTATACAGGGTTGTAACAACTTGAGGGAGAGTAAATAATGACAGAATTCTCATTTTTGGGTAAACTATCCCTTTAATGCAACTGATTTTATAGGTATAGGCCTAAACATATAGTAAGTCAGGGCTCACATTTTACAGTGTGTGATGTGATATTTAAAGGTCTTATAATGCGAGAAGCTGCCAAATTCAACTACAGGGTTGAAAAGGTCAATTATCCCTGAACTACAGTATAACTAGAAAACTTTGCAGGCAATGCAGAAATGTCATTATTGTATACATCAGAGAAATACTTGTTTCAGTCTGTGCTTGTTATTTGGAAGCATGATCGGAAACATATTTGAGTTAATTGACTGCTAAAATTACTACATTGACATAAGATCATCTTTTTGTGTCTTGATGATTAAACAGGTTGTGTGTCTTTTAGTCTGTATTTTTCTCATTTGTGTTTCCTGTTCATGTCTTGTTGATGGTTATCACGTATTTCTGTCCCACTTCATATTCTTATGCCCTAACTTCCCTTTGTTCTACACGGATGTTTGTCATTGTCTACGTTAATTTGGAATCTGCTAGGCAACGTTAAAATTTACACATTGCGGAAAAAAATGTGCTTCATGTGGGGAAAATGATTTTTCTCTGGAGTTTCAAACGTTTGTTCCTTTTCTCTGTGTGTTTCACAAAAATGCACTTCACATGAACGGGTGAGTACGTACATAAAATCACATAACCTCAAAATGGCATTGGCATTTACATGACCAAAAGAGGTTTCTTTTCTAAATGTTCAAGGTAAATTATCTACACAATTAAATATTTAATTATATTTAGCTTCAGGGACATTCACCAAACAAATGCTGCTCTTTGATCCTAAAAGAGAAGACAATGACAGCAATGCTGCACAACACTGCATCGTGGGCAAGAGCACCTTTTGTTATTTATGAAGAGTAAGAAATTCGCTAACTTGTTTTCATTCACTCAGTGGGCTACAGTATATTAGTAGACTAATGCAGGGAATAGTCAATGAGGGTATGGGGCAATACAGTCTACAGTCTATATTATAAAAACAATATAGTTGGAATCACTTTCAGAACCAAATGTTATCATTACATATTTATGTCGGTAACACTTTAGTTTAGGGTCCAATTCTCACTATTAACTAGTTGCTTATGAGCATGCATATTACCAGGATATTGACTGTTTATTATAAAGCACATATTAATTCCTTATTCTGCATGACCATATTCTACATCCCTTAATCCTACCCAATACCTAAACTTAACAACTACCTTACTATTAACTATTAATAAGCAGTAATTGGGAGTTTATTAAGGCAAAAGTCATAGTTAATAGTGAAAATTGGACCCTAATCTAAAGTGTGACCTTTATTTAGCTTAAGTCACATTAACATTTGTACCAGTGAAAAAAAGAACAAAACATTTATACATATAAGAGTATTCACTCTGCTCTTCATGCAGATTACTGTAATTATCGTAATAAGCACACACCCCTATTTTCATCAGACCTGACTTGAATGTATTTGCAAATTATAATTGCACCTATTATTAGGG
Organism: Coreius guichenoti; assembly: GCA_039654105.1. Taxonomy (NCBI): domain Eukaryota; kingdom Metazoa; phylum Chordata; class Actinopteri; order Cypriniformes; family Gobionidae; genus Coreius; species Coreius guichenoti. The sequence continues at coordinate 37,605,017 of CM077177.1, forward strand.
ACGCACCGAAATTTCTGCTGCCGAAAATGGCATTCGGTTTTTGGCTGAAAGAGAAAAAATTGGTAATATAGCTGTTTGTGCACATAAACAATCTGCAAAGTTACAAAGCACAAAGTCTACAGCAAAGGGTGTTGATTGGTTACACTTTATTTTACAGTACATGTACTAGTGTACTTACACACCATGTCTACCCCGGACGCGAGCGGTGCGACGCGACAAAAGAATCCATTATAATTAGTGATGTTGTCTACACTGGATGCGGCGTGGCGCAACGTGACACGACAAATCCCCAACAGTGAACTGATGCCTCGTACTATTTATGACATACTGACATGAAGGACAAATGCTTTGCAATGGACGCTTTGTCGCGGCCAGTGTAGACCGCTTCTATCTGTTGCGGCGCGACGCGTCAACTGTAGCATCCGGTGTAGACACGGTGTTACATTGTACTTACCCAAAACAGTACTGTAATATAAGGTAACTACATGGGTTAAGGTTAGGTTTAGGGGTATAGGTTCAGGGTTAGTACCTAGTTATTACCCAGTTATTGCAATTACTATAATAAGTACATAGTATCTAAATGGGGAGCAGGACTGTAAAATAAAGTGTTACCAGTTGATCTCTACAAAAACACTTGCCTGATACGTCTCATTTTTAGTCCTTCCATTATACTGTGACTAAGGCCTGGGACACACTAGGCGATTTTCAAATCTTAGCCGATTTTAAAACTGTGGAAGACCACAGACATCAGGGCAGTTTCAACCGACTTTTAGCATTATAATCCTCCGAATGCAAACACTAGAAGATTCGTCCGCGTGACCACACACACACCAGTCGATTGTAGTAACATTTCCACACTGAGACAAGATCTCAGGGAGACTCGCGAGATCAAACGTGACTTGAGGAGAAAACCAAACGAAGGACGATCAATGTCGTCAGCTGGTTCTCCAGGCGTGATTTTTGTTAAAGGAGAAAAAAAGAATATGGGTGATATTCTTTCTCAATACTCCACTTTTGTGGCATGTTTGTGGCTGCCAAGTTTCAGCTATAGAAGCACGTAACATCCGGTTGGTGAAGCTTGCTCACTCTTCTGGCTTTCGCGGGTATCACGTCAGAGTAGGCATGTGACGGTATCAAATTTTCATGTTGCGATTAATTGCTGAAGCTTTTATCTTGGTATACGGTATTATCACGATACTGAAATACGTCGTAAAAAAGTGTTGTCATACTATAACAGGTTTAATAACTTTTTCTTATGACAAAAAGAACTGAACATTTAAATACAATAAAGCAATACACAAAAATGACGTATACAAATGTTTCAAACAGATTAAAGTGCAAAAGAATTATAAAGAACAATAGGTATCACTTTACAATAAGGTCTCACTAGTAGGCTAGTTAATGTTAGTTAATGCATTAACTAACATTAACAAAGAGCAAATAGCTACATTTGTTACAAAGTTATTCTTTGATAACGTCAGTTTAAAAAATACAACTGTTAATGTTAGCTCAGGTCCATTAAATAATACAGTTACAACTTCTGATTTGAATAATGTGTTAATTGTTACATTTAACTAAGATTAATAAATGCTTTAGAAGTATTTTTCATTGTCAGTTTATTAACTAATGAATTAACTAATGTTAAATAATGGAGCCTTATTGTAAAGTGTGTGACTGAACAATAAAGAATCAGAACATATTCAAACAATATCTAGAGCATGTAGTCCAGATTAAAATATAAAATGTTTAAATTTGAAAATAAGTATTAAGTATTTGGTGATGTGAGCATCGTAGCGAATACAGAAAACTGAATGGCTGTTTGAAACATTTAAATACTGTTTAGTAGCGAGTCTTCTTTGTTTACGAGGTTTCCGGTTAAACGGCTGCATTTCTGCTGTTCCATCAGCGCCATCTGCTGTCAGAGAGTGAATGTGCACTTTCATTCAGCGCGTCTCCTTCACTCGTTCAGCCACGCGCTGCTCATGCGCGTTGGGTTTGTTTACATCAGTGCGCGTGCCTCTTTGATGCATGATACAGCGGTGTTGTTCATTTTAAACGGTAGATGGGTAAAGTATTCTTAAAATGCATTCTAAAAATCTGAATAATTCGTAATAAATAATTATTCACAGTATTTTGAAGTGACCACGATAGCAATATCGTGCATGTTCATTATCGTGATATATCGTATTACCCTATACCAGCACATGTCTACGTCAGAGGCAGCCAGAGCAAGAGTCTGAAATATCAAACATGTTTGATATTTACGATTTGGGATTGTGCAGGCTCCGACACGATCGGGAGCAGTAAAATAATCGTCATAAAACTACACAACTGAGGATTTTTTGGACAAAAAGTCAGTTGCGAGAAGCCTTGAATCACCAGCCTTAGCTACATCACCATGTTAAACATTTGCATAATGCCAGACTACTGACTTGGCCCATCCTCAAAGAGCAGCTGGGTAAGTGATTTTGCTATGTCAGGGAGACACTCTCATCATAGAAATTGGGTTCAAACTGGTATGGCCATACCAACGCCAGTTACATAAATATAATACTGTGGTGGCATTACATTTCCAAAACATGCTCCAATCAAAACATATAGGACCAACTGACCAATCAGAGTAGGCATTTCGAGCAGGGCTTTAAAGAGAAAGGAGTTAAAATAGGCAGAAGTACAGTATGAGAAAAATGCTTTTTGACCTTTAAATCATGTAAATGTATTATAGCAGACCCCAAAAATAAAATTATGCCACTACAATCTTTAAAAAAAAAAAAAAAAAACAAGAACCTGCATTCTGTTCAATTCAGTTTCTCTGTCTAGGTGTTTGAATGTAAAAACAGCTTGCGTATCCTATGCACTCTGTTCAGTGCTGTTACTGCACCGAACTGAAAGTCACCTTGTGCAGTGTTGGAGCAAATTGCTGTTGACGAATTGAGATGCAAAGTACAGAGTCGGAAGGCATGGAAGTTGCCTGACTGAAAAAAATAGAGCTGTTCAGTTTGTAGAAAATAAGCATTTTCTTTCTTATGTCTGTGCATTTGCAACTACCACAATAATGAGCGATTCTACTACTAAAAGACTGTTAAGAATTTCAAGGTAAAATGTGCCAGTTCAAGATTTTTTACTGCCACTGGATGAGATGTTAGTGATACAGACCAGCTCTTTCTACCCAGAGGAGGAGAAAGTGTGGTAAAAGGACTGTTGCCTGCCTGAGTCATAGTTAACATGCATGACTGGGTTGACTCACTCGTTGTTGACTAATTGAGTAATGACCTGTTGAGTAATAGCAGAAGCAGCACCTGTCTTTTAAACATCTTATTTAGACTATTCAGACTATTACATCTTATTCAACCTAATAAAATCCATTTCATTTAGTAGAGATATCAGTCTTTCTTCAGTATTGGTAGTATCAAGTACCAAGACAGACTTTCAGGGCAACATGCGTATGTGCAAGAGCGCTTGTACCTCTCACTTTACCTCTGCCACTAATGTACTGCAAATTCATATAGTGTACCAGTAGGTTTCTGTCAAAGGAATAGTTCACTCAAAAATGAAAATTCTGTCATAAATTTACTCACGCTCATGTCATTCCAAATGTTACTGGCTTCTTTCTTCGGCATAACAAAAAATAACCCATAACTTTCAAGCTCCAAAAAGGGTGTGTTCACGCATGGCATGTTTGGTTCGATTAAAACAAACCCTGGTGTGATTGCTCTGTTAGTACGGTTCACTTGAATAAGTGTGAACGCTGTCATCCGAACTCTGGTGCACACCAAACAAGATGGGTCTCGGTCCGCTTCCAAACGAACTCTGACGCTGTTTGAATGAAATATCAACGCAAAGCGGACCAAAGACATGTAAACGAACCAAAAAAGGGATATGATGTCTTGAGATGCGACCCTAAGAAGGACAGAATGACAGCATACCTGTTTTTTCTCATCATAGTCGCGATGTTGCCCATCACAGTTTGGTTACAGGCAACCGCGTCTCCTCGCAGCAGATTTTTTTTTGTGTGTGTAACAGAGGGATTCCTGCCTCTGTTTTGACTCCTTTACACATTTTATAAGCTCTTCACGAGTTCTCAGCTGGTCAAAATACCTTCATATGTAGGCTACGCACATATATATCGCGAAATATACATAATAAAAGCCAACCAATCAGGTTGTGAACATATCCCTATGTCTTTAGGTTCGGTATCTTTAGGTTCGGTGTTAAAATGCCAATGGGATTTTTTTTTTTTTTTGGTCCAAACCAAGCAAACCGAACTACAAGTGTGAACACATCCATGATACATGCAATGACATACATTTGATACATGCAAAATAAGTGTACTTTAAAGCACTACAAACAATTATCAAAACATAATGTGTAAGGTTGGGTACCGAACTCTGTACTTTTAAGGGCACCTCAGCGGTACAACCGAGTACCGATTCACATTAAATCAATCGGCGCCAAATTTCGGTACCTGAGAACGCATCTGGTGATATAGACTAGTATCTGTGAATATTAAACCGCAAAAAGACTATTTAAATACAAATCCTACGTGTCTCTCTGTGAATGAATGTCGCAGACGCGCTGTTTCATTTACCTCACACACACACAGAATCACGCGTTAAGGTCATGTGTTTCCATCTCTGCCGTCTCATATGAGGACATGAATGCATGAACGGCCCTGTTCCAAATAGCACACTTCATATGCACTTTTAGTCTTCTGGACTTGTGCACTTCCACGAGACCGTAGGGCAGGGCTATTCAATTGGCGGCTCGCGGGCCAAATCCAACCCGCCAACCATCTCCATCCGGCCCGGGGGCATCCCAACCTCCCTCCTCTTTTCCTGGTGGTGCGGCTAAATTTGGTTACATACGCGGCCGCAGTGGCGCCTGCAGCTCTACGGCTATACGCACTGTGCATACCATGCGAGCTCCGACTGACCTGAGAAACGGTTTCAGAGAGAATATTTCAGCAATTATGATGTATTATTGTGTATTATGTACCAGATTTCTGTCGACTGAACCAGCGATAACAATCATTTGTGAATTAATCATTCTTTTGGCTCGATTCTTTCTTTTGTGTGAATTGGCCAAACACACTTGCATAACGGTCTGAAACGATTCGGATTTGTTCGGACCGGTCTGTCACTGAATCATCTGAAGCGAATTCTCGGTCAATAACAAATCGACACACCTCTCTGTTACAAACCACAAATCACTCGATGATTAAACTAGTTTTAGATCGGATGAAACAGCCTCAACATTACCAACAAGACTGATGAGGAAAACAGGAGAAACACTGTGCCATGAATCGCCCAAATCGCCACCTTTACAAACATTTACCATGAATGTACTGTAGTAATTTATATATAGAATATATTTTTCTTTTGAATAGTATGTTATAGTCATTTGTACTGCATTAGATTTATTAGGTGGGTAGGGGAATATATAATTCATTTTTGTTATAAAATTTTTGTCAGTTTCTTTGTGAAGGTATGTATAGTTTTTAGCTGTGTTTAGGCGTTTTTTTATATATAACATATAGATTGATAATATCATTTGACAGTGGTAGTAAGTAGTCATGCATGGTTTTACCTGTGGTTACCAAGTCTGAACAGTTGAGTATCAGAATGTCTGAATATTTTCATTTAAGCCTATAATAATTATAAATGCAATAATTCTTACCAATAGCTATATGAGCTTGTATAATTCATATATTTGTTCCAAGGAAAATAGTTGTATACAGCTGTAAATGATCAAGTTTTTATTTATTATAGTCTTATATCTTCATACTATTAGGTAGGCCTACCACATTTCCAATTTTTTTTTTAGGTTTACTTTAGCATATTTATTGAAACTTATGTCTAACCCTGGCCCACCTCAACTTTTAAATTTGATAATCCGGCCCTCGAATTAAACCAATTGAATAGCCGTGTCATACGGTGTCCCATTTGTCATTTTAGGTCTACGCCACGAAAGTGCGGACTCGTAGGAAGACCCTGAGTGTTTAGGGTGCCATTTGGGACAGGGCCAACGTCATCTCCAGAGCCGCTCAGAGTCACTTCATGAGCATTTTTTGTTTCATCTGAGAAAAACTACCGTCATATCATAAACACACAGAAACTCAAAAGGTCTTCACGACAACCCGTCAAAATAAAAGTTCAGTTTAACTTGACGAATATATTACTGTTATACAGTAGAATTTAGATACGTCTCAGTGTAATTATAATACTAACAATGATGTAATAATAATAAATGTAAGTAATAATCACAATTTTTCTTCCATGTTTTAATTTTAACAGTGTAAAACTTGTTTGACAAGAAAGTTTGTGTAATTAAATTAAAAGTAACATTTCATAGAAATTAAATTTAAATGAATTAAAAAAAAAAAAAAAGATATTAAATTGGTTGTTTTTGTGAATTCAATTAATTAAGTAGTTAGTAGCTTACTATTTACTGGTAAATATTACAGTATACAAACATCCCAGACAATAGCAGACAGCGACCAAGGCAGCTCTGGCATAATGTCAATAACACTTGTATAAGTGACTTACAGTTTCTTTACAGTTATTGAGGTAAACAGTTATTGAGCTAAAGTACCCCAAAAAAAAGGTACCGTATTTCAGGTACCGGTAAAAATGTGAACAGTACTTTTAACAATTTTAATTTTACATTATCACAAAGTGCACTTTTTAAAAGTGTACTTAAGTGTTTTAAGAAACAACCGTGAAAGTGGACTTTAAGTACACTTAAGTGGTCTTTGATTAATATTTTATATTATTTACACTACAAGTCTATTCAATACAGTTGTGCAAAAGTGTGCTTTACATACATACAAAAGTGTGCTTCTTTTTCATAAGGGCACAGAAAAACAGTTGTTTTTTCTTTTCTTTTTTTTTTCCTCCAAAATGGATGTACAAAATCAACGAAAAAAAAACAAAAAAAAAACAAATGTATTCTGCTAACTGGCCAAAACTCTCTCACACTGGGCCCAGACTAGCAGGTCATTCTTATTACTGAGCCCTGCCACCTAGCAATGCCCTAACCACCCAGTACAATCTGGACACTACATAGCAAAAACACTTAAAACACCGTTAAACACTTTAGCTTAAGGGTCCAGAATTATGCATTAGTTAAGCATAAATACACTAGCAATAAATGATGAACTTAACATATAGTTAAACCAACTACTTTATAAGACATTAATTGCCACATATCCACTGTTCCTTAAAATGTTTAAGCACACACACACACAGACACAGTCTCTCACACAAGCTGTGTTCCATTCGACAGGGTCCCTACGCAGTGTTCAAAGAAAGGCAACGACGGGGTCGCGCATATTATGATGTAACATAAATAAATATTGTAATTTACTTTACTTTCAAATTTTAAATAATATTATAGGCCTATACATATACAAAACACACCGTATGCATCTAATAAATATAATCTAAACATTGTATTAGTCTATTAGTTACTTTATTAGTTTATTACATAGACTACTTGTAATATTTAATTGACTACTAACAGATATGAAGCTGTACTGTAACTGTCATTCAATATGAAAATAAATTTTGATTTGCTTAACTATGTATAAATGTGTTCTTAATCAATGGTCTTAATAATTGTAGCGGCCTCGTCTCGTGCGCTTTCTTCCCCACGCGCAGCTGCATAGTAAACATTCCTGAGGTGAAGTAAAATTAAATAATGACATATGACTTTGATTTTATAGTAATTTTAGAGTAAAAATTATTTTGTAAAATACTACATTTGATTTACAGTAAATTTAAACTTCCATAAAAATTTTTTAGTTTGTATAGTGCATTTTCACATCTATTCTCAAAAATAGGGGTGACAGTTTAGGGGTTAAAAACTCTTTCAACGGCTCTGCTTTATCGTTAGTTTAGACTGGTGACGTGACACACAATCACAGTTGGGTGATTTACGCTCTCCACTTCCTGTGAAGTGATCGATGTTCCCTTATGCCCTACTCCATTCGCAGTGCCCTTCGAAATGAACATGTTCGCTCCCTTCGGATTAGAATCTCACTTAAGATGGCGGAAAACCCTGTAATGTCCACGTACAGTCGAATGGAACGAGCAGTGAACACTGCGTAGGGAGCCTGCCGAATGAAAACACAGCTACACGCACACGGTCACGCACACGGTCACGCACGCACAGAGTCACGCACGCACAGAGTCACGCACGCACAGAGTCACGCACGCACACAGTCACGCACGCACACACTCACGCACGCACACACTCACGCACGCACACAGTCACACACGCTGCGTTCCATTCGACAGGGTCCCTACGCAGTGTTCACTGCTCCCTACTTCCTGAGCACGGTCATCAAAGAAAGGCAACGACGGGGTTGCGCAGATTATGATGTAACATAAATAAATATTGTAATTTACTTTACTTTCAAATTTAAAATAATATAATAGGCCTATACATATACAAAACACACTGTATGCATCTAATAAATATAATCTAAACATTTTATTAGTCTATTAGCTTTATTAGTTTATTACATAGACTACTTGTAATATTTAATTGACTACTAACAGATATGAAGCTGTACTGTAACTGTCATTCAATATGAAAATAAATTTTGATTTGGTTAACTATGTATAAATGTGTTCTTAATCAATGGTCTTAATAATTGTAGCGGTCTCGTCTCGTGCGCTTTCTTCCCCACGCGCAGCTGCATAGTAAACATTCCTGAGGTGAAGTAAAATTAAATAATGACGTATGGCTTTATTGACAATTTTGTAAAATATATATTTTATATGAAATCTGCTTTATCGTTAGTTTAGACTGGTGATGCAACGCGCAATGACATTTGGGTGATTTTCACTCTCCACTTCCTGTGAAGTGATCGATGTTCCCTTATTCCCTACGCCATTCGCAGTGCCCTTCGAACTGAACATGTTCACTCCCTTTGGATTAGAATCTCACTTAAGATGGCGGAAAACCCTGTGAAGTCCACGTACAGTCGAATGGAACGAGCAGTGAACACTGCGTAGGGAGCCTGCCGAATGGAACACAGCTACACACTCCCTCTCTCACACTCTCACAGTCACTCTCAGTCACTCACACAGTCACTCACACAGTCACTCACACAGTCACTCACACAGTGTGTGTATGTGCTTGGATCTGTAATTGCATCTAAGCATCTTTTTCCTCGCACTTGAGGATTCTCTCTGGGTTTCTTCTGTTTCTTGCTCTGCCTCTCACGACGGTGTCTTTAGTTTGTATCGGTGCACTTTTTTTTCCTTAACTGTGCATCATTCGGTGCTCTGCAGGACTTATTTTGGCTGCCTGCTTGTGTATCCTGTAGCTGTTGTTTTACTTGTGCACAAGATCCTGATTGAGGACTGCCAGCTGCTTCAGGAACTCAATGTCAGGCTTGAAGTATCTCACCTTTATGAGATGATCAATGGCATCCTCCACAATCATGTTATGGTGGACAATCAACCAGATCTGATTCTCATTTTCTCTGAAAAAAGAAGAAAACAAATAATATGTTATTAGAAACATCACTAAACACAGATCAAAAATGAATAATTAGTCCAATTTGAAAGAAATTTCTGTTTGCATCTCATTTGTTCTGTACACACACAGTTCAGTAATTTATGGGAGTGACAACCGCATTTACAAAAATTCTATGCAGTGTGTACGGAACCGAACTGAACAACTATTTGGTAATGACGTACGATGAGAGATATAAGAGATGACAGATGAGAGATGATGAGACCAGAGATGTATCTCGTCTGAATGTGCGGTGCAAGAAATCACAGGGAAAGTTGTATGAGCCTTGACTTATTCGTGTTGCCAGATCTTGCAAGCAAATCAGCAGAGAAGCCCATAAAAAAAAAAACGAAATAAATGAAATACTGCAACCCACACCTGTACACTTTAATAACACCATAAACTCGATCGCTGTATGAGCCAAGCTTAAATTAAAAAAAACAAAAACTGCTTATAATAAGTGGACATGGCAACACCGCAAGAGTGCGCTCTGTGAAGTTTCAGGAGTGAGTCGTGTTCCGTCCACACATGGAATGATAATTTTGGGGACTCACTTCTGCATTTAAATGCGGTTGTCACTCCTGAAACTTTACAGTGTGTACATGGCCATTGTAATGTTGCCTCTCAAATGCTCTGTTGACATTCACCTTTTGGGCCGTTCATTTCAGGGGTTTCAGGAGAAGCATCCATGCCACCCTGATCATCCATGCCAACACTGGCGTCAACCTCCTGACCTTCTGCAGACACAGGTTCTGGCTCAGGAACGCTTGGAACTGGGACACACAATTCCTTGGGATCGACCAGATCCAATTCAGGTTCCATCTCAGGAACACACAAGGGCTCAGCCGGATCGATCGGAAAATACTTTTTGAAGAAAGCACTCATTTTCTTCATCACTTTAGTAAAAAAAGAAGAAAACAAATAATATGTTATTAGAAACATCACTAACCACAAATCAAAATGTCAAATGCTCTGTTGACATTCACCTCTTTTTGGGCTGTTCTTTTCGATCCCTGGCACTTCTGCTGGCCAGCAGACGCTAACCAAATTCACTTCAGGTTCCGGTTCAGGAACTCGATCTGTTTCAGATGTTGGCTCTGGAACAGCCGGATCCATTCAAAAAAGCATTTGAAAGAATCCACAAATTTTTCTCATCATCCACTCTGTGGTACTTTCTGAAAAACAAATAATATGTTATTAGAAACATCTCAAACCACAGATTAGACATGAATAATTAGTCTGACTTGAAAGACATTTCTGTTTGCATCTCATTGTAATGTTGCATCTCAAATGCTCTGTTGACATCAGGGTTGGGAAGGTAACTTTTAAAATGTATTTCACTACAGATTACAAAATACATGCTTTAAAAAGTAATTTGTAATGTATTTCGTTAGATTACACAAGTTTTGTAACTTAATCTAAATAAATACTTTGGAATACTAATAAGGCATGTAACACAAAGGGACCACCAAACATAGGACTTGGTTTTCCTCTGCATATTATTTTAAACAACATCAGTTGTCCACAATATTTATTGAAGCAAAAAATGCAGACAATCTTAGAAAAATAAATAAATATTAATGCTCAAGAAGGCAACACGATGCATTACGATCTAGGGTGTGTAAACTTTTTGAATGGGATGAACGGTAAATTGTATTCTTGTCTTCTGGGAAACGTAGTTATTAGTTTCTAAACGAAAAAGTACTAAATGAAAAAAATATGATCTTTAAACAAAATAAGAAATGTACACATCATGCCACTAAATATAAAAATAAAAAAGGTAATTGCGACTTTTTATCTCACAATTCTGACTTTTTTTTTCTTCTTGCTATTGCGAGATTTAAACGCACAGTTTTTTATGTTATAAAGTCAGAATTGTGAGATAAAATTCGCAATTACCTTTTTAATTTTTTTTTATTAAAGTCGCAATTCTGAGAAAAAACAGTCTTTTTTCCCCCTCAAAATTGAACATTATAACTCACAATTGCGAGTTTATATCTCACAGTTCTCAGAAAATAAGTCAGAATTGTGAGATATAATCTTGTAACTGCGAGAAAAAAAGTCAGAATTGTAAAATTGTTTTTATGACCCCAGATCCCTCTTATTTTGTTAAAATTAAAATGAAATGAATTAATGAAATTTTGCATATTCTGCAAGGGGTATGAAACTTATGAGCAGAACTGTATCTTAGGATGCTTTTGCAGACTGTCAGAGTCTGAGAATCACTAATTGCTTTTTAATAACCAATAACCGCCCGTAGACCCTCCCCTCGAAGAAATCAGGACAGAAGTGGTTGAAAGTGGACAAAAGAGACGATTAAAACACCAGGTGTAAACGGGAATGTGTCTCCCTCGTCTACTTGTGATCCTATTGACCAAACACGCACATTTTTCTCATCCGGGACCCAGCAACTGTCAGTGCAGTCCAACTCGCCGTTCACATGCAGTTTGAAGACATTGTGTGTTTTGTATGCTGACAAATCTAACGGAATCTGATAATGTAAGATGTACAAAACTGTATGTGTGATGCACACTGTGTGTGACTGTACAATGCGAGTCTGTAATCTGTGAGTATGAACACGCTGAATATAGACTCTGTCTGTATGAAATGACGGTGTTTCTAAAGTTAGTATCGGTCAGTTTCTGCTGTAATGTATCGGTAGATGTGTCGCTCAAACTCGCCTCTGCTCGGATTATCGCTGCACTGAAGAAACTGCGGGTCCGAGTTTTTAATAGTAAGTGCTGTCTGTGACGCAATCATACATGACGTTCCATGGTTGCCATAGAAACGGATTGATTGGCATTTGGCAGCAGCAGCGGGTCTCAATGGTTTATGTTGTCGCTGACTCACTAATGATCTATATGTTATTATTATTAATATAAAATAAATAATTTAACACGATTTCCTGTACTCAGATTACATTTACTGACTCGATTTCAATCACCTTAGTGGTGGGTAACAATATATAGATGATTTACCAGTTTTCCAGTCAGTGTTTGCGATGCAGACTCCAGCGCCACAATATTTAAAAAAAAGTGTAGTGTATTCCGATTCACGAGCAAATGACTCATTTGAGCAGCTTCTTTTCATGACCCTTTTTTATTTTCACTCACATTACTGGTTTGAATCTTGAATCAGTTTAACGAATACGAATCCTTCACTGAATGAACTTGAGGAATTCGTTAAAGCGGTTACTGAATCAACATTTGACTCACTGAACCGATTCGCAAGTTAAAGCCCTTTCACACCAAGGATGACAACTATAAAGATAACGATAAAGATATAGTTCTAAAAATCTTTCTCAGTATTAATGAAGAGCAGAGTTCACACCACAGCTATAACGATAACGGCACAGAAAAATTATATCTTTGGAATCACTTTCAGAACGATTTTTTTTCAAGGTGATGAACGATAAAAACATTGACAGCCAATCAGAATCCATCCTGCTGTAACGAAGCGGCAGACAAGCACGTGCGCTTAGAATGAACAGAATGATATCGTCCACTGGTGTGGACGGGAATATAGTTATCTTTAAAGTTATTGTTCTTGGTGTGAACGGGCCTTTATGTTGTTTCAACAATGCTCATTTCGAAACGAGTGTACCGAAGATTGATTACTTAACGTAATTTCTGACTGGTTATGTGGAAGTGAACCACCGCTAATCCAAAACAGTTCGAAATCACCCCCTATACCCTCATTCACTATTTCCTACATTACTCCACTAATAGGCTATAGTGAAGGAATGCATGAAGGAATGCATGAAGGAGTGCATGAAAACAAGTGAGTGAATTCGGACACTGAGTGCCCCGGAGTGCGCGGTTTAATAATTATTTGAAGCGTAGAAAGCTGGCAGCTCCAGTAGTAATGATTTATCTTGAACTCTGCCATGAAAACTAGCATGTATAAAGCATAAACAATTTAATAATCAATTAAAAGGGAATTCATAACTATATTGACCAGCGCGGTTTGGAAAATGGATGGATGATTGATTCAGCTGTGGGTGCCATCTCCCTCTTCATTCAGGGTATGGGTATTCTCTAGCTGTTGAGCGTACATCAGTTGTACACTCATTATTGCGGTGCATTGTGAGATTGAATGAGTGCACTCAATAACATCCACTATGGTTTCGGACACCACTACAAATGGCTGTCCCCTCAAATAGTGCCCTATTTAAGGGTATAGGAGGTGATTTCGGACACAGCCTCATTGTACATTCTTCTAGCATGTTCTTGTGTCTCTTCTTCTGCTCTTTTTTTTCCTGTTGTGGTGGTTAGCAAACAGCATCGCATTATCACGCGCCCCCTTCTGGATTGGAATGTGGATTGCCTGTGACTGACTGCATTCGTCACCTGACTGTATGCACCGAACCGTGACATCCTTACTGTGACGGTTCGGGATGAACACATGTACCGTTACACTCCTACTAAGTTGCATCTGCTAAATTTCTCTATCATACTGTAAAAGAGAAGATTGTTTGAAGAAACCAATTATTACTAACAACTTTTTATTGGATGTGAATAATAATATTACAATCCTGGAAATGTATCTTTAACCTTTATTTCCATGTCTCTCTCATATCCTTAATCCAACTCAGTTGATGTAACAGGACAAAAACATTCTTCAAAATATATTGTAAAATGTACTTTTGAATAATGACAGAGATGTTTCGAAACAGTAGTTCGCAATGTTGGTGTAAAAAGGTTCCCTCGGATCAGTCCCCAGGGTAACAAGGACACTGCTCTAAACCATGACCGCTTCGGGCATAGGGGAAAGCGGGGCACAACCTAACACTTCTTGACTTTCTCAGTTTGTGTAAATTCACTTGGGGTTCATTTTTTTCCCACATTAATTTCCCACGTCTAGTACAATTACGTGGTTTTGTTTCATTTATACATTGTATACTTTTTTTTTATTTTTTATTATTTACCCCGAAAGAATGGAAGTGAAATGTGACAACATGCCCCATATGTGGGGTACATTGTAACATGTGAGGGGCACATTGTAACATGACCAAAATGAGAGCTTATCTGATATAATCAAAAAAATATCCAAGACAAACTAAAATATTGTCAATAAAATACAATTATTAACTTTTTTAAATAAAATAATGGCATTTTTTAATAATTAAAAATAAACAAATGTATGAGTTTGACAACAAACACACTGCATAACGTCTCGGTTACGTATGTAACCCTCGTTCCCTGAGGAGGGAACGGAGACGTAACGTCAGTGACTGACGAATGGGGGTTTCGCTTAGAAGCCTATCATCTTCGAGATCTAGAAAACGCCCAATGGCAGCGCCAATGCCATGGGCATGCGGAATTTGCATAGCGTAACTCCGCCCCACAGCGTGGGTATATAAGGAAGTACGCTGGCAACATCGCATTATGTTTACCTGCTGAGGAGCCAAGACTGAACTCCCGGCTGTTCCAGCGGTACAGCGGAAGTGGCAGAGGGACGTTACGTCTCCGTTCCCTCCTCAGGGAACGAGGGTTACATACGTAACCGAGACGTTCCCTTTCGTTCAGTCACTCCGAGTAACGTCAGTGACTGACGAATGGGGGTCCCAATATAATCACGCCACTCGGCTGTCATCCAGTGCCCTGCGTAAGCGTGAGCTCCCTGTCGTAAGCTAGTACGGACGAAGGACTCCCACTTAACACAGGAATACCAAGGTACACTGGGAAGCATATTCCAGGTGGAAGTATGCGCCAAATGCCTACCCGTAGGGAGGACTTAAGAACACATATGACCCGCTCAGGGCTACATATGGGAAACTCTGGGGTAACCAGCCGAAGGTGGAAGAATTTTACCCCCAGGGGTGGCAAGGGGCTTGCCAAGGGAAAGACACCTGCTCAGGGAGACTTACAGTGGGAATACACATGTGGGGGTCGCCCAACGGGGGAACCATGCACACGGTGGCACCTAGCCAACACGAGGGCCTGAGCGAGTGGGCAGACGTACTGGTGTCGGCATCAACAGTGCTGGAGGAACTCAGGGCTTCAGGGAAACTACCTGAGGAAAATATCGCACGTATCCAGTCCGTGGAGTGGAATGGCGAGCAAGCGAAGACACCTGAGCCTAGTCCATTACCGGCCACTAGTAGAGGCGAGTACAAGAGAGGACACTGGCTCCACTCGGAGATTATAGAATCTGGCGAATGTGTTGGGTGTCGCCCAGCCTGCAGCTCTGCAAATGTCTGTCAGCGAGGCGCCATGCGCTAGAGCCCAAGAGGAGGCCACACTCCGGGTGGAGTGAGCCCTGACCCCAAGGGGGCATGGGCGCCCCTGCGTTTGGTAAGCCAAAACAATGGCGTCCACTATCCAGTGAGACAACCTTTGCTTGGAGAGAGCCTTTCCCTTCAGCTTCCCACCATAACAGACAAAGAGCTGGTCTGAGGTCCTGAAACACTGCGTTCTGTCTACGTAAGCACGGAGGCTGGGTCTGCCTCCTCCAAAGGCAGCGCTTGCAGGTTCACCACCTGGTCCCTGAAGGGAGTGGTGGGAACCTTGGGCACATATCCAGGCCGGGGTCTCAGGATCACGTGAGAGTTGGCCGGCCCGAATTCCAGGCACGCTTCGTCAACCGAAAATGCCTGCAGGTCCCCTACCCTCTTGATGGAGGCCAAGGCGGTCAGGAGCGCTGTCTTCATAGACAGGAACTTAAGCTCGACTGACCGCAATGGCTCAAAGGGAGCCCTCTGCAGAGCGCTTAGGACTACTGCGAGGTCCCAAGAGGGTACAAGGGGAGAGCGAGGAGGATTCAGTCTCTTCGCTCCCCTCAGGAACCTGATGACCAGGTCGTGCTGACTTACCTTTTTCGTCTCCACAAGGTCGTGGTAGGCAGAAATAGCGGCCACATAAACCTTGAGGGTGGAAGGAGACAGCCTTCGTTCCAACCCTTCCTGGAGGAATGAGAGCACGGACCCGATCGGGCATTTCCAGGGGTCTTCTTGGCGAGAAGAACACCAGGTGACGAAGAGGTTCCACTTCAACGCATAGGCGTGTCGAGTAGACAAGGCCCTAGCGGAAGTGATGGTAGCCACCACCTGAGGTGGTAGGGTACTCAAACCTGCCGCGTCCCATCCAGGAGCCACACGTGGAGGTTCCAAAGATCGGGACGCGGGTGCCAGAGGGTGCCCCGTCTCTGAGAAAGGAGGTCCTTCCTCAGAGGAATCGACCAGGGAGGGGCTGTCGCAAGGAGTACGAGTTCGGAGAACCAGGTCCGGCCGGGCCAATACGGGGCGACCAAAAGGACCTGCTCCTTGTCCTCCCTGATCTTGCACAGAAGCTGTGCAAGAAGGCTCACTGGGGGAAACGCATACTTGCGGAGGCCCCGCGGCCAGCTGTGCGCCAGAGCGTCCGTGCCGAGGGGGCCCTCGGTCAGGGAATAAAACAGGCGGCAATGGGAAGAGTCGTGGGAGGCAAACAGATCTACCTGTGCGTCGCCGAACTGTTCCCAAATCAGCTGAACCGTCTGGGGATGGAGTCTCCATTCTCCAGGAAGTGGCTGAAGCCGTGGGAGCTCGTCGGCTGCACGGTTCAGGACTCCCGGGATATGGATGGCACGAAGGGACCTCAGGTGCTTCTGACTCCATAAGACGAGATGGCGGGCGAGTTGAGACATGCGGCGGGAACGCAGACCACCCTGGTGGTTGATGTACGCTACTGTGGCCGTGTTGTCTGACCGGACTAGCACGTGTTGACCCTTGAGCAGCGCTCGGAAGCGGTGCAGGGCGAACCGTACTGCCAGCAACTCGAGGCAATTGACATGCAGGAGGCGCTGGGGTCCTGTCCAGGAGCCCGCGGCAGCATGTCCATTGCACATGGCACCCCAGCCCGTGGTGGAGGCATCTGTTGACACAACAATATGCCTGGAAACTCGTTCTAAGGACACACCGGCCCGTAGAAAACTGAGGTTCGACCACGGGGTGAGGGTCTGCAGGCAGGCCCGAGTCACTGGGACCCGGAGCGTGCCCGACTGCCATGCCCATCTCGGGACTCGATCGCGAAGCCAGTGCTGAAGCGGTCTCATATGAAGCAAACCGAGCGGCGTTACCGCGGCTGCAGATGCCATATGCCCCAGGAGCCTCTGAAATAACTTTAGTGGAACCGCACTCTTGCTCTCGATTTGACGAAGGCAAGTCAGCAGTGACTGCGCGCGCTCGCTCGTAAGCTGCGCACACATGGCGACCGAGTCGATTTCCATACCGAGAAAAGAGATCCTCTGCACTGGGCAGAGTTTGCTCTTCTCCCAGTTGACCCGAAGGCCCAGACGGGCTAGGTGCTGGAGCACCAGGTCTCTGTGTTCGCACACCTGCTCTTGAGAGTGGCTGAGGATCAGCCAGTCGTCGAGGTAGTTCAGGATGCGAACCCCGTGTTGCCTGAGTGGCACAAGGGCTGCCTCGACAATCTTCGTGAAGACGCGAGGGGACAGAGCTAGCCCGAATGGGAGGACCGCGTACTGGTATGCCCGCCCCTCGAAAGCAAACCGTAGGAACGGTCTGTGTCGAGGAAGAATGGAGACATGGAAGTAGGCGTCCTTCAGGTCGATCGCTGCAAACCAATCTGCTGGACGAACGCATTCGAAAAGGCGTTTCGCTGTCAACATCCTGAACGGAAGCCTGTGAAGGGATCGGTTCAGGACGCGCAGGTCCAGGATCGGTCGTAACCCACCGGTTTTCTTGGGTACAATGAAGTAAGGGCTGTAGAAGCCGGACTCCATTTCGGCTGGAGGGACAGGCTCGATCGCACCCTTCGCCAGCAAGGTAGCAACCTCCGCACGCATGAGGGGGGCATTGGGCCCCACTATGGTGAATCGGACTCCCCGGAAACGAGGAGGAGCCTGAGCGAACTGAATCGCATAGCCGAGCCTGATGGTCTTCGCGACCCAGCGGGACAGTCCAGGGAGCTGAAGCCAGGCTCCCAGAAACTGCACCAGCGGGGCCATGCGAACCATAGACGTACCCCGGGTGGGGCAGCGAGGCGGCGTGACCGGCCCAGACGTGGGAGGCGTAGCGTCCCGGTGTGGGGGCACGGTCATCAGCCGCGTCCTGACAGAGGAGACCAGGGAAGGACGCGCGTTCCACTGGGGTCTGCTCTGAGAGGAGACTGGCGTCAGAGAGGGACGAGAGTGGCGTGGCCCGGGGGCGGCGCACACTGCCATCGGTCTCTGGTCGCTCAGGGATGGGTATGTCAGTTCTTTCTTTAACCATAAAAGGGTGCTGCTGACCCGGGGGCCAGCAGCGGAACAAAGGATTCTCCCCCGGCCCTCCACCGGGGGAAGGAGTGGTTCCGCTCGGCGTCCCGCATATCAGCCAGGTTGAGCCATAGGTGTCTCTCCTGGACCACTGCTGTGGACATCACCTGGCCCAGGGAGCGTGCGGTCACCTTCGTCGCCCGGAGGGCGAGGTCGGTGGCGGCACGCAGCTCATTTCTGAGCCCTGGGTCAGCTCTACCCTCGTGCATGTCCTTGAGCATCCGGGCCTGGTAGGCCTGAAGGATGGCCATGGCATGCAAAGAGGCGGCAGCCTGCCCCGCAGCTCTGTAGGATTTCGCCACCAAGGTTGATGTGAAACTACAGGCTTTGGAGGGGTGCTTAGGGTCGCCACGCCACGTTGAAGCACTCTGCGGACACAGTTGCATCACAACAGAGCGTTCAACCGGGGGAACCCCAGTGTACCCTTTGGCCGCGGCCCCATCGAGGGCAGAGAAGGCGGAGGAGGCCGCCGATCGGTCACGGGAAGACAACGGGGACTTCCAGGACCGCGTGACCTCCTCATGCACCTCCGGGAAAAAAGGTATTGGGGGCGTGGTCTGACGGGTGTCAGAACGCGGCGCCCCCAAAAACCAATCGTCCAACCGCGAGCGCTCAGGACGGGGTGGAGGGTTCCACTCCAACCCGAGACTCGCGGCTGCCCGGGAAAGCATGGCTGTCAACTCCGGGTCCGACTCGGACAATGCTGGCACACCGGAAGGCGGCAGCACAGCCGAATCATCATCCTCGGAGGACTCCAGCCCACCTTGTGATGCGGCGATCGACATACGCTCGTCCTCTGCGGCGCCAAACGACACACTCGGAACAGCAGGAGCCGGCTCCGATGTCTCAGTCTGAGCGCACGGCGGGAACGGTGCGCTAGAGGGGGGTGTGGTCCGAGGCATGAGCGTCGGGGCTTTGTTCCACACCGTCACCCTCAGGTCACCCTGGCCACCAGCCAAAGTGCTGCCTCGCGTAGAGACCGCAGATTGGGGTGTGGCAGAGGGGACTCTCACTCTATTACGGAGCTCATTGAGTCTCGACCGCAGCACCGAGATGGGCATGTCCCCGCAGTGGGAACATGTCTCATCCACAAACGCTGCCTGAGCATGCTGAAAGCCCAAGCACATCAGGCAGTGATTGTGCCTATCAGAGGGCGGCAGATATCGACCGCACCCAGAAGCACACTGGCGAGACATCTTGAAAAAGACGTGCCAAGTGTGAGCTCTTTTAAGAGAGGAAGCTTCGCAGTGATGCCGAAGCGCCCAGGGACCGAATACCGGCTGAATGCAGACCACTGCACAGATCAGCAGGCAGGCAGTAAACGATCGCTGGAACACGCCGTCACACCAACACCAACTGGAAAGCTGTTCGTCTCGAAGAAGCTGACGATACTCAGAAGGCTTGAGGAGTGAAGAGATACTCTTGGCTCCGAAGCAGAAACATAATGCGATGTTGCCAGCGTACTTCCTTATATACCCACGCTGTGGGGCGGAGTTACGCTATGCAAATTCCGCATGCCCATGGCATTGGCGCTGCCATTGGGCGTTTTCTAGATCTCGAAGATGATAGGCTTCTAAGCGAAACCCCCATTCGTCAGTCACTGACGTTACTCGGAGTGACTGAACGAAAGGGAACACAGCTATACAGCATAGTTAAAAACATAATAATAATTAATAATTTCTGAACATTGACTCTCAGTCATTATTCACCGTTTTCTCATGGTTTCTCAATAGA
The DNA here is from genome assembly GCA_039654105.1 of Coreius guichenoti. NCBI lineage: Eukaryota > Metazoa > Chordata > Actinopteri > Cypriniformes > Gobionidae > Coreius > Coreius guichenoti. The sequence continues at coordinate 37,625,534 of CM077177.1, forward strand.
ATTCATAAAAGTATAGAATAGCGTAGTTCTAATAGGGGCTCATTGTAACGCAGTGTTACAACATGCCCCACCTGCACAACTGGGATTTAAACCCGGCTCGTGTCTTCTGCTGGTTAGATCAGCATTAAAGAACTATCTCAACTCTTAAATAACAGATATAAGATTAAAATAATATCAGATTTGTCTTATTTTAAATAAACACAAAAAACAGAGATGAAAAATAAACTTAAGAAATTTACTTTTGCTATGGTTAAATAAATGTTCAGTGATATCTTCCAAAGATTTTTTTCATTTTGGCACAATTTTTTCTCTAAATAATGTTGATATGGCAACTAGTAAATACACAAAGTTGTCATCCTAGCGTGTGTGGAAAGTTTTAAACCATGTGTTACAACTAACCCCGCGTTAGGTTGTGCCCCGCTCTCCCCTATACATGATGGAATTGCACCAAGTGGAAACATCTTGTATAATAGCATGCTGTGGGAGGCCTACCTGCTCATGGATATCAGGTAGGCGGCTTTGCTGTGGCTTTGTTGGATCTCAAAATATTCTTTGTCAGACAGATGACATAACATAAGCTCTGGCAAACTTTCAAGGAACTTGTTACCACTAAGTAATGAGCCACGCATCAGATGTGGTCATAATTAGTCATGGCCCTGATCATATTGCTGGTTTAATCAGTTACAAAACACTCCACTGACAATCTCGCTCTCAAATCTGTCTGATAGGGAAATATACCATCTGACCAATATGTTCCTGAATGTTGGCAGCACGGTGACCCTCATTTAACAAATCCATTTGTAGTAGTGCTGTCATGTTAAAGCACCTGCCTCCCTGACTGCATGGCACAGTGGCCTCCTCAAGGGCAAATATGCATTTGTGGAGAGTTTACTTGTCCAGATGTCAGTTGTACAACGGACAGCTTGTCCCACCACAGATTCAATTGTCATTTTCACCTTATTGTGCACCTGTGCACTATGAGCTGGGGGGAAAGTGAGCCAGAGAGAGTATTTTGTTGTGGGAGGGGATGGCAAAAGCAACTTTACACTAGAATATAGTGATAAATCATATCACAGATGGTGTTGGTGGTTTGAATTGCCACTGGATAATTGGGGAGGTATGTTTGTGCATCAAATGCAGACGTGATTTGGAAAGAGGCAGCACTAATGTATGACCGTGTGCTTTTAAAGACCTGGGCGTAGAAACTGGTGACAGGGCAGTTGGGTGCTTTAAATGCATATGATTATGTTCTGTATAGCAGGATGTTTAATATCCTTGCTATGGTGGTTTTGTACAAATTGATTGAACAAATGGTTTACATTTGAAATTAAAATTACTGCATATATTGTTCCATGTCTTGAGACTGAATATGTGTTGTCTGCTGTGGCTTGCTCTGCCTCACCATATTCACACATGACATTGGAACTGTGTGCTTCTTAGGCTGTTAACACTAGTGTGTTTTTGCTTTAACACAGTGTTTAAAAAAAATAAAACGGTCCTCGTCCATCAAAAAGATCTCCGTCCACACTAAACATGTCACATGACCATTCATGCACGGTTGTCGAGGCTGGTCCGTTATTATCGTATTCCGGTAGCGTAATGGTCATATGATAGGGGCTTGACGAATCAGGGAAGGATGTGCAGTGATCCAGAAGACCCAACCAGGGAGCGTATATGGGCAGCCACGCCTCCGTTTTCAAAAGTCTCTGTTTTGGTCCGTCTACACTGAAACGCACCCCGGAGTTTTCGTTTGAAGTAGTGTGTAAGTGCCATTGTAAGTCCACAAGACCAAAAGTGCATATGAAGTGTGCCATTTGGGACAGGGCCATAGTGAGGTGGCAGAGGCTGAAAACACTGTGTGTGTGTGTGTGTGTGTGTGTGTGTGTGTGTTGAAACCACGCGTCTGCGCCAAGCCTGCAGCACTCCTGTTAGAAACTGAAGCCTCCGCGCCTCGATCCCCCCCAGGTGGTTGGTCCCAGTATAGCTCATAACCCCCACCCCTCCGTGTATTCTAATGGACACGAGACAAACTAAACGATCAAATTACACTTCAAAGAATTTTTTCCCAAAGTTGTTTTCTGTCATATTAGGCAGTTTTTATCATGCTGATTTAATTTCAAGTGTTCGTTCTTTAAATAAGTTTAGTTTTAGTTAGTTATTTGATACTATAATTACGGGGGGTGTGACGTCATGATTGACAGTTGAGATTGACAGCTTCTCTGAGTGAAGCTGTCACTGAGGCACCAACAGACTTTTTTCGGGATTTTCGGGAGGAGATTGAAGCTTTAGCTTTAATTTCTACATTTCCATAACTGTTTATTTCACACCGACATAATGAATTGTTCTGCATCTGCGAGAGTGTGGGCGGGCTTTTGATATCGCGCCTCTACTTCCTGCTCTCTACTGCGCAGACTCCGGTTCCGAGGTCACTACTGCGCAGACTCGGTCCCAAATCTGCGCAAGATGTCAGCGCCATATTCGGAGGCTCCGGAGGCGTCACTTTTCCTCAGCGGAAGAGAATGAAGTCGCGTCGTCCATGTTTTTTTACGGTCTATAGTCTGCACCATTCATTCACACAGAGACATGCAGAACATGCAGGATTCATATTTAAATGAGAATTTAATAGGCAAGGCAAGTTTATTTAGTCTATATCGCAATTTGAGTTAAGTGTACTGACCTGCTTTTTATTTATTCATCAAATTCTGTGAAATTCTGCGTTATACAGAAAATTCTGTTTTTATGACTGGATTCCGATTACGTCTGGTTTTCTGCATCACGGAAATCATATGACCCTAGAAAAAGCCAACTAAAAAGACATTTAACAACTAATAATTAATGAACACACTTATCAACATGATTGCTATATTAAAAGATAAAATAGAAATAAAAAAGTAAACGTGTCCCTGTCCCCAAAAATGTTGGTACTCAAAAGCGCTTCCCTCCACGTTTTCTGCTGCGCATAGTTTTTTTACCACGCATGCGCACCAGTTATGTGCACCCCTGGTTATAAGGCATGAACCAAGCCAATCAGCTACAAGGTGAATCATAGCATTACAATCTTTGATTTGAAGCAAAAAAGTATTTGAAAATCAGACAAAAATACAAATGGTACAAGATTGAGACTAAAGACTAACGGCTTTAGTGAGAGAAAGAACTAAAATCCCATGACGCATCGCAAACAGCATAATCAAATTAAAAATGATGTAGAAATAAAAAAAAACTACTCATTTGAAATGTTGATTATATCTATAGAATTTTTTTTTTTAATTTTATTGCAAAATTTACACATACACAGTGCTGGGGAGTAGATGTTTATATTCTCAATGTGAAACTCTGAGACCATGAAAGCTACAGGGATTTTCTTCACATATTACAACTGCTATCTTATTCCCGAGTAGGGTCTGCATGTTTTTTCTAAGTTTCGTGGGTAACACTTTAAAGTGTTACCGTTTCGTGTTAAGGGCAGTTTTAGAAAACAGATAAGAAATTCAATTTTACTTAGGTTTTTTAACCCATATGAAATGTTTCTGCAGCTTAAAAACAAATGGCTGTTGTCATGTACACATTCATACACACATGCACATACACACATGTTGGGTTTCCATGTTTTATGGGGACTTTCCATAGACAATGATTTTTATGCTGGACAAACTGTATATTCCATACCCTAACTCGAACCCTACCCATCACAGAATTATAAGTGTTTTTACTCATGGGGACCAACAAATTTCCCCACAAGGTCAAAGATTTGTCCCCACAATGTAGGGAATACACACACACACACACACACACGCACACGCACACAATTTGCCTGGAGACAGACTGATTGCATAGTGCAGGTTTTATCCAGGGGCTGTGAAATCAGAGCAGCTGAATTCTTTCAGACCCTACGGCCTTCACACACTGTATTGTTAATTGGCGTTTTGTATCAGAGAAACACGGACACCTGCCAAGACATCGTATGTCAAAACCATCAGCTCAAAATCACTGGGGACAAAAAAGTGCCCTTTTTAGTGTTTCCATGGAGACAGTGTACAAAAGTTTCTTAGACATTGTGCTCTGCTGGAAAAACGCTGAATAATTGTGAAGCTTTAGTGAACTAATGGGAAAATCACCATTATAACACATCAAAATAAAATGCAGGGCATTGAAATGATCTAGTTGCCAGGGAAATCAACTACTGAGCTTAAAAAAAAAAAACAAACAAAAAAACAAACAAAACCTTAACCTGATGAAATTACCTTGAAATTAAAATTTTTGCTCAGAAAACATCATCACTGCCAGCCAAGACAATATCTTACACAGATGAACAGAGAAACATTTGATGTGCAAGACTACTAGCAATGAATGTATGAATAAGTTGTCAGTGTAAGTCAGTGTATTACTAAAATAATAACATTGTTTCAAATATCTCCAGACAAATAATGTGACATAAAACTAAAGCCAATCAACTGAAATTGAATGAATGTATAAAACAATTTTTGGGGGAGTTTAAGGACATGATTTAGCCATTTATTGACTTAAAGGATTAGTTCACGTCAAAATGAAAATTTCCTGATAATTTACTCACCCCCATCTCATCCAAGATGTTCATGTCTTTCTTTCTTCAGTCGAAAAGAAATTAAGCTTTTTGAGGAAAACATTTCTCCACATAATGGACTTCAATGGCAACCAACGTGTTGAAGGTCCAAATCAATGCAGTTTCAAAGGGCTTCGAGTGTCTTCAAAGGGCTATGCAAGATCCCAGACGAGGAATAGGGTCTTATCTAACGAAACCATCTGACATTTAATAAAAAAAAAAATAAAAAAAAATAAAATAAAAAAAAAAAAGGTATATACTTTTTAACCTAAATTGCTCATCTTGCACAGCTCTGCGGTGCGCCACGGATTACGTTATCACGTCGGAAAGGTCACGTAGGCAGCAGTACTGGCCCTGTGTTTGCAAAGCAAACATGCGAAGACTAATACAAACATCCTTTAGCAAAAAAAGGTAAAACAACGGTGTCGGACAATTTTGAAGTTGGGGATGGAGGTTTTTTTTTGGTAAAGGGCGTTTGTATTAGTCTTCGCACGTTCACTTGGGGCAGTACTTTCGCCTACATCTAGCATGACCTTTCCAACGTGACTGTGTAATCCGTGGCGCGCAAGATGAGCAATTTAGGTTAAAAAGTATACTTTTTTTTTTTTTTTTTTAAATGACCAATGTTTCGCTAGATAAGACCCTATTCCTCAGCTGGGATCATGCAGAGCCTCTGAAACCCTTTGAAACTGCATTGATTTGGACCTTCAACCTGTTGGTTGCCATCAAAGTCCATTATGTGGAGAAAAATACTGGAATGTTTTCATCAAAAAACTTAATTTCTTTTTTCGACTGAAGAAAGAAAGACACAAACACCTTGGATGAGATAGGGATGAGTAAATTATCAGGAAATTTTCATTTCGAAGTGAACTAATCCTTTAAATGCTGAATGCTGAAAGTCAACACACATTCTCACTCCCAACTCGTCACATTTTGACTCCTCGGCGTCTCATTTTAATGCACAGGGTACCCCTTTAGCGTCGTTTTTCGACACATAGCGTACTCCATTGATTTCAGTCGTCAGATCAAGACGCATTTAATTCTTTGCATTTGAAAAAGTAGACATGATTTTATAAATATTTATAGGCTACTTTCATATTTTGGAGCAACTAACCCCATTCCTACCCTAAACCTACCCACTTCTCAACAATATAAAACATGTAACGTTAACAGGCAAATAAAAGTACAGTCACAGGTATTTATTGCAAAAACTGACCAAAAACAGTATAAAAGTATTAATTCATGTTGCATTCCAAGTCTTCTGAAGTCATACAGTGGGGAGAACAAGTATTTGATACACTGCCGATTTTGCAGGTTTTCCTACTTACAAAGCATGTAGAGGTCTGTAATTTTTATCATAGGTACACTTCAACTGTGAGAGACGGAATCTAAAACAAATGTATGATGATTGTATGATTTTTAAATAATTAATTTGCATTTTATTGCATGACATAAGTATTTGATCACCTACCAACCAGTAAGAATTCCGGCTCTCACAGACCTGTTAGTTTTTCTTTAAGAAGCCCTCCTGTTCTCCACTCATTACCTGTATTAACTGCACCTGTTTGAACTCGTTACCTGTATAAAAGACACCTGTCCACACACTCAATCAAACAGACTCCAACCTCTCCACAATGGCCAAGACCAGAGAGCTGTGTAAGGACATCAGGGATAAAATTGTAGACCTGCACAAGGCTGGGATGGGCTACAGGACAATAGGCAAGCAGCTTGGTGAGAAGGCAACAATTGTTGGCGCAATTATTAGAAAATGGAAGAAGTTGAAGATGACGGTCAATCTCCCTCGGTCTGGGGCACCATGCAAGATCTCACCTCGTGGGACATCAATGATCATGAGGAAGGTGAGGGATCAGCCCAGAACTACATGGCAGGACCTGGTCAATGACCTGAAGAGAGCTGGGACCACAGTCTCATTAAAACCATTAGTAACACACTACGCCGTCATGGATTAAAATCCTGCAGCGCACGCAAGGTCCTCATATCTCATTCAAAATATACACCCGACTCTTTAGCATGATGCAGTCGGTCACGAGACGCACGAGAGCCAATGACATTTTACAATCAAAGCTGACGTAATAACGCAATTGGTCACGAGACATACGGGAGCCAATGCAATTTCACTACCAAAGCTGACGTAACGTTTCTTCGGGTGGCAATTTTTGCATGTGTGCATGATCTTGGGCGAATGGAGACGCTGATCGCTTTTGGGAATTTTCTTCACACAAATCAATCATTTGGTGTCAGAACACTTGGATTATTTGTACTTTTTGAATAAATTGTGCCTGCAGTCGTATCTGCCTGTTATATCCTGTGTTTTATATCATATAACACACAAATGGGTAGGTTTAGGAATGGATAACGTGTTCAAACGTGTCTAAATATCGTAAATAATTAAAAAAATAAATGTAAATAAAATTATGCTGGCTGATTATTGAGAATCTCACTCCAACAGGTCATGAATGGCAAAATCATAACCCAATAATTTCATCATGACGATAACATTCCCATGCCCAACGTGTCTGTGTATGACGCCAGTGTATTTAGCAAATCTGGCACAGCCAGACAGTGAACTAATAAAATGAGAAGTTTGAGCTACTTATGCAATTAATAATACAAACCCTGAAGACATGGGTTAAACAGGACATCTGTTTCTTTTCCCTAATAGCCAAAGACCTTAACAACAAGGATGCAAAGAAATACTAATTTATCTGATTAAATACAGCTGCTCTGTTCATACAGTGCCCTGAACATATGTGGAGTAGCTCCTTTCTGCATGTGTGGACTCATGTGTGCTCCTTCAAGAAGCCAAACTGCATTGCTAATAAACAAGAATACCTCTCAAAGGACCTTAAATACAAGATAGTATGTTTTCCTGTGGTTTAGCATGTTGGAAAAGCAGAACTACCAAGGCTTCTGATTGTTGATTAGCAGAATTAGACATTCTCTGGCATTATGTTTTTCTCTGCCGTTAAATTACTCATCTTGTCAAAATAAATTGTGTTCTCCACATTAAATAATCAGTGCCCTGAAATCAGCAGTATATTTACTTAGCAGAAGGGGTTTGTTTACTTAGTCTAAAGGGGATTTACTTGATTTTATCCTGATTTATAGCTTTCACCTCTCTGAAGGTTTGTTTATGCCTATATCATAATTCCACACATAGTTTTGTACTTTAACTAACAACTACTAGCATGTTGTAAAAGGATACTAGTGATTATGCAACCCAACTTAGCTAATCACTGTTTTAATTAACCCTTAAATGCATGAATGTTTCACCAGTCATTATTACATAGTTGGGTCTTTAGCGGCCTGGATCTATATCTAACATGGATGGATCTCTATCTGCTGCAATAGCATAAAACTCTCCTGGGGCCGTATTCACAAAACATCTCAAGGCTAAAAGTAGCTCCTAACTTGCCAATTTAGGAGAAACTCTTAAATAATGGTTGTGTCAGTCCTAATTTTTTGCTCTAAAAGTATTTCACTAAGCATTTTAGTGCTAAACCAGCTCCTAAATCACTCACTGTCCTATCATAATAAAAAGGCAAAAATGCCAAAAATGTACTTATTTAATAAATAAAAAAAGAAAATAATGTCTGATTACTTGTGGCAGTTGTTTCATGAATTCACACTTACAAATGATCGGAGAGAGTAAAAGAGTAAAATAAGTCTATTTGCCGTGCTGTCCGAGAGGATCGAGGGCTCCAAGATCAGAATTTAGCCCAATCCCAGAGTATTCCCACTCTGGGATTGAGGAACGCTGAGTTGCGTAATTTAAGTATTTTACATAATAGCTTTTAACTTCAAAGCTATAAGCTATAGGCCTATGCTAAAATTAAAATGTAGAGTAGAGTATTATGAGAGAGTGTGATTATCTGCATCTGATACTAGTGTTGTAGTCAAGACCACCTAATCCGAGACCAAGACCAATGTGTGTTGAGACCAAGACAAGACCAAGACTTTGAGGGGTTGAGACCAAGACAAGACCAAGACCAAGGCAGGACGAGACCGAGTCAAGACCAAGACCAGACCAGCACTCCTTAAATTCATAGAGATCCACATTACCACCTGAGAAATGACTTATAACTTATAATAAATTACTTATAATAAATATAATTAGAATAAGACACTATATAGAGCTGTTACCAATCAAATGTAATCATTAACAACAAAATTCATCTTTGCGCTACAGAGGTGATACAGAAGATGCATCTGAATTAGTAAATTAGAAATGCATAAATAATGTTGGAGGATAATGTTTTTTTAAAAAATTATTTAATGTTTGTTAAAGCAATATCTCAAATTTGTGAAAACAGCTCTCTTGCTCTTGTGATATTGGTTAATTATATCACACGTTATGAATCCAGATCTCATACAAGAACTTTTTGCAACAATATCTTGAATTTTGTTAGCATTTGTATTAATTTTGGGTGACATTTTTGACACAATCCCTAATTAATTTCTGAATCGGCACAATAAATAAATCACATTAGAAATAAGTTATCGATTGCATCTGAAGCAGGAAGTTTTACATCCAATCACATTAATGATGTTAATAAATAAATCAGGCAATGCACTGGCAATTTAGTAATATCCCAGCAGTTGTGGTCTTAAAAACAAAATCCAGAGTCCTCTTAGTCTGAGACCAAGACAAGACCGAGTACAAATGTGGTCGAGACTGAGACAAGACCAAGACCGTCAAAAAATGGTCTTAAGACCGGTCTTGAGACCAAGACCAGTCTCAAGTACTAAAACACTATCTGGTACTGCATTCATTCTTCAGTTCAGGTCAATCTCATATTCATAATATGCTGAGAAATAGTATAGTATCCTTTCAACGGTTATGGGGATTTCACATGACAATGCTTGGTTGCGTCTTACAAGGTGTTGTTGAATGTAAAAGTAATGTCCTTGTTTACAACCTTGTTTCAGTCCCTTTCAATATAAAAGTATTTGCTACTGATTCACCCATAAAAATAGTCTTGTCGCTATCTAATGGCGTAGTAATGTAACCTGCACTCAAAATCACCATCACTAACAAACAGAATGTTTCTCAATACCAAATACGATTGTTAAATACTACTATTATGTATATAAAATATTTATTGAACTATTTATATTTAATAAACAACAATCTGCATTATATAAGTTGCTAAGCAATTCAGTCAAAAGTACAAAGGTAGCGCTCTGATACAGTATTAAAGTTATATAAAAACTATAGGTTACACTTTATATTAAGGTGTCATTGTTAAAGTGTAATTATATATGCAAGTACTGAGTAATATTAACTAACATGTACTTACTATAGGGTTAGGGTAGGATTAGGGTTTGGTTGAGGGTTAGTTGCATGTAATTATGTATAATTTACTGTTATTACTATGGTAAGTACATGTAACATATGTAACAAGGACACTGTAAAATAAAGCGTTACCAAACTATAAAGTTATGAAACTTTGCCCTCAGCCAAAACTATTTGCTCTGGAACAAATTTAGATTAATGAGACCATGGATTGCCCATTAGATATACCCAAAACAAATGTTATCTTATGTTTAACCACTACAGAGACAGCTGTTACTGTTGTATGTGTGTTGTTGTTTTAATCAGAAGGGTAAATACCAACTGTTATGTTTTCCAGAAAGTTGGCCAAAAAGGTTAAAATACATAAGGCGAACCAGACAACACAACAAATTCTTGTATCCATATTTTATCATGGTATTCGATGAAGGTCAAAATAAATAAACTTTTATGTTAAAAAAAAAACAAAAAAAACAATAGCCGCAGACATTTCCATCTGGACAGGATCATATTATTTGCTTCATAGCTTAGACTGAGGTTGTGTGAGAAAAAGATGTGCTGGTGCTGGATTCAGACTAGATTGAAAAAAAATAATTTTACTTGACCTTCTCAAGGGAAACGAATAACGTAAGCTGCAAAAACAGCTTGTACAGAAATCTTCAGTCATTATAGCACGTTATTATATGATCAAGACAACACAATCACCGTAAAGTATTGAGGAGGAAGTAGGACATTATTCTTAAACCAGAAGAACATGCCATTATTTAATTAGGTATACAGCACAAAATACTGTTTATATACATTTTCCACCAACTATCTCTCTTACAATAAGAGAATAATGACCATTATGCGTTTCCCGCTGTTAGATCACACCTGCATCATTGCATAGAGGGTCCAAACACTGAAACAGTTTTATAGAATTTCAGTTTATCAACAAAATCTGACCAATTTCATTGTGACCATAATAGTTTATACACACTGCGTTAAAAAGTGACGCCGAGGGATCCTGACCAAGCGTCAATATGTGACGAGTTGGGAGTGAGAACGTGTTGACTGTAAATATAAACATAATATGCACATATCAGTGCATTGTGTGCAATTGTGAGATTGTTACTGAAGGGCAGTGTAAACTATCTGTAAAAATTTTAGACATAACTTTATTTTAAAAGGTACAATATGTAAGAATAATTTTTTTTTTTTTAAATATCAAAAAACCACTAGAACAATGTTATATATTTTGTTGACTTGTGTACTTACATTATCCCAAATGTTTCCAAGAATGTTTAAATCCAGAGAAATAAGCGATTTTAATCAGGACACGTACCATGTCCGTGCGTCGCCTATCAATGACATCATACCCGCGTTACCCTTGATTTCCGGTTTTATTTTGTAGAAACCATGGAAACACCAAAGACGCTTTAATATATTATGTGTTTTATTAGACAGATGAGCAACTGTTTGGATACATTAATCGACAGAAAACTAATCATTGTTATACAGCGCAACACAGTTAGTCTTATTGTTTAAATCTTGTTTTCTTGATTTACCGCGAGTACCATGTTTTACCATGCCTAATATCGATCTAGCTCACTGCAGTGTGTGTCTCATAGTAGCCGCCGAGTGAAAGCACAGAGTAGCATTATAACATAACTTTCAACACACTCAAATAAATGTATCTAATATGATAAAACAGCACTGCGTTAGTCCACATACGCATGAGCGGAAGAACCGGAAGTGCTCGTCTGTGGCAGAATAAAAGTTCAGTGAAATCAAGTCATTAAGCTACGCCTTTGTTTGAATTAGCGACCTCTAGCGCCGAAAAATTACATACGGTGGCTTTAAATCTCAAAAAGCTACAATACATGTTTAACAGGGGGGTGTAGACATTTTATACCCACTGTATTTAAACCAAGGCAATAAATTACTAAATAAATAGTTTTGGGGATGCACCGATATTACATTTTTGCCCGATACCGATAACCGATAATTCTTTGTATTTGTAAGCCGATAAGCAATATATTGGCCGATAAATCTAAATCCAAATTTTTGAATGCCTAATTGCAAACACAAAAGTCTGACCATTAAAAGCCATGACCCAAGCACACAATTATAATGTTCTCATTATGATTTTATGTAGCCTATATGACAGACTTGCGCTGCGTATGTTGCACGTAACTGTATTTTCCTTTTTGAAGTGATTTCAATCATATTTCAAGCTATTCAAAACCATCATGGCGACCAGTGTGCATCTGAAGTGTCTCAGCTGAAGGAAATAATCCATTATTTATCTGCTTTAATATATTGGCCAACTTTTCTTATCGGGCCGATAACGATAACATTAAAAATTGAATTATATCAGCTGATACTGATATGGTGGCCAATATATCGTGCATCCCTAATTTGTTCCCTAACTTTTTTACTCAAGTCTCTAATGTAATGCATCTTTCAGTAATTCTGCTGGCATACTGTATGTCCTACATGCAATCTCCCCATTCTGTGTGAGTATATGACCTACATCAAGTTCACTGTGAGTTCTTATTCAAACACTGGAGGAGCCATTCTTTGGCCAAAAATAAAGCTTTTTTCCTTTTCAGGTAATTGGACACAAAAACAATGGAGACAAATGACTCTTTCACTAGTAATGAAATCCACACTCATTTAAAGAACATGAATCACCTAACCAATATGCAAGAGACAGGGTAATACAGTCAGATGGACAGGGCATTCACCTGGCTTCAGCAGGGATGGGCACAACATCAATAACGTGGACCAAAAATCCTATTTTCATTGTAACAGGATGAAGAGAAAGTTAAACCTTTCCCTAGGGCAAAGAGTTTTCCTCACTGTCTGCACATCCCATGTCCAAACAGTCTTAGCACATATCAACTGAGAACTGTGGGAAATTCAAACTAATTAGCTCATGCAAAAACCCACCAGAATTCAAGAACTGCTGCATGTCAGGGCCACAAGGATTGTCTGTGGGTGTTTACATCATTCCCTACAGGGAAAGGCTTGTGTATCTATTTATATTGATGTTCTGCAGAACTAATCATAGAAAAAAAAAAAAAATATGTTGACAAGACTTCGACATTCTTTGTAGGTTTGTAGTGACTGCCTAAAAAAAAAAAAAGTGAGATACAAAGTGATTCTAGTTAAATTAGTAAACTGAATGCCTTTTTAGGTTGTGCTATTAAATTCAAATTATATAATACTGGTACATTGTAAAAAAAAAAAAAAAAAAAAAAAAAAAAAAACAGATAACGGAAAAAGTACTGGTAATTTTCTGCTATAGGACATTATCCATTTCCTTTAACCTTAAAATGCAACAATGCCCCTTTAACAAATTTAAAGTGCCCCTATTATGCTATTTTAAAGTTTTCTAATTTTATTTTGGAGGTCTCCTACAACAGGTTTACATGCATCAAAGGTCAAAAAACACTTTCATTTTCTCATAATATACATTGTCACCACATTTTTCAATGATTCTCAAACGACTTTTGATGAATCAGGCCCTGTCCCAAATGGCACACTTCATGTGCACTTTCGGTCTTGTGGACTTACAATGGCTGCTGCGTGCACGTCCATTAAGTCCACGAGACCATAGGGTGTCCCATTTGTCATTTTAGGTCTCAGAAGGGTGCTTGCGAGCACCCCCTTTGTGGTCGATATGCGCCCTCGATGCGCACTTTTGCCGAGCCCGCACTGATGCGAGCTCTGCAGCGGACTTCTTCCCGACAGTCAAAGCGGCGCTAAGTAACGAAAGTGCGGACTCGTAGGAAGACCGCAAGTGTTTAGGGTGCCATTTGGGAGAGGGCCTCAGTCTCTTTAATCCCTCCTTTCCGAGAACCTGCTCTGCTCTGATTGGCCAGACGGCCCAGTTTGTTACGAATGGTCTACTGCTTACAGTGCGTGTTTCGGAAGCCAAATGTACATTACCATAACTGAACTTCAGCTTCGGAGGTTTTCTAAAGCTCAGCGATTGTACACACTGCAAAGACAGTAACGATGATGTCAATTTTTCCATATCAATCTATATCGATGATGAGACACTGGAAGAGCTAGTTATTCAACCCAAACCTCTCTTGAAGGGCTGGTCAAGTTGTCCGCGTGCGGACAACGTACAACATAAGAGGGCATTTTGCAAATGTCTTTTCTAGTGATGTAGAACCGTCACACAGTGGGATTCGAAATAATAAACAACTCGTTTAGGCGGTTCAGAGTCGATTCTTTCTTTTAGGAGACAACTTATTTATCATGCACTTTCGACTTTACAACTTTGTAGAACGTTTACATTCATAAACAGCTATATTACACACTGCATGAAAGGGAATATTTGAAAAATCATTATGGGGCACTTTAAAATATAAGTAAAACACCTATGAAGAATCAATACAGAAAAATCCTTCATATTAACAATGGCCTAATTTTACAGACTTTTCTTATATTGTACTTTGGGATCAAGCTTATAACAATATGAAGCAAAACCTTTCTACAGCATCTGAAGTAGGTAACGGAGAGCTGACTCAGGGGCTGTTTACGCGACAGTTTTCAACTAAAAACAGAAAATTTTATGCATTTTAGCCGTTCATTTACACGACAATGGCTTTTTGGGGGCCTGAAAACGCAAGCTTCTGAAAACGATACAAAAAGCGTGAATTTGTGAAAACAGTGACATCATTGGCATGCGTATTACGTCTATAGGTGCATAGTGTTTCTTTACAAAGCCGCCAACTACTGGCCTGGCATGCATAGTACAGCGTTTTTAGTCGTTTTTCGCAGATCCATGTGAACGGGGATCGCTTTGGCATTGTTGTCGTCTGTATGTGAAAAAAACTCAATGGAAAAATGTTTGTATTTATTATGTCATTATCGTGAAAACGTACTCTCAATCTAAATGCTTAGCACATGCTATGTAAAGAGTGCTAATACCTCATGCTAATGCGGCTGCGTGCATGAACAGTTAAATTTGTCTTGGTCAAACTGAAAGCTTAAGTGAAAGTAAATTTAAAAAATGTTTAAAAAGTTTTGTGTAAGTATTGGATTTGTACATTTGGCCTAGCAATGTCCCAGCGTGTGTTATTTAGGTGAATTTACAGTGCAAACACGATGCAAATATACTATATCACATGATTTGATTATGGGCATTGTAGTGCAAAATGTGAATAGGAAAAACAGCAAAAATAAAAAATATATAATATAAACGATTATTTGTAGGCCTCTAAGCAGTCTACAATTGGTTCAGCTGTAAATAATTTATATATGATACCACTTTTTTGTTTATACTTAGATCACAAGCAATTTTCTGCCACTGGGGGTTAGTGAGCAAATGAATATGCATTAGAAAGATGTGTGAAAACGTGGGAAAGCATTGTAAGAGAAGAGAACAATCATAACATAGCAATAGTGATTGGTGCGATTTTGATGCAGGCTTCTGTGCAGACTTAAAGCAAATAATTTTAATATATAGGCTATATTACTATTGATGTAATTTAATATTTAACTCTGTAATTCAATATCTAATCTACCTTACCATGCAAGTCTATGGTACCTGTAAGAAAAGATTATAACTTACAAAATAATGTTGTGTGCCTATTGAACGTGTTTGTCTTTCTTTTCTTTCTTACTGAGCAAATATTGCATTTTGATATGCATATAGGATGTCAGATCCACTTAAGATGGACTGATATTTTATTAAAAGGTAATCTTATTGTGCAGGTGAAATCTCCAGAGACTGACATGTGATAACATTTTTGCCGAGTGTGAAGTTAACCTCTATTTGCTGAGTGGATGTGATTAAATTCATTGATTTACTGCCATTCAAACACCTGGACAACCCACATTTTGTCTCATGACGGCCAGAGCTCTCAAATGGCACCTAGCACATATCAGACAAAAGGAAGTTTTTTTTAAGATGAAGAGTGTATTCCTGTCAAAGTGAATGTACACTGGCCCACATTTACTTTTTCTGTATAACATGTCCAGTTTTTGGCAGTTACCCAATCCCGTCTGTCTTTAAGTCAAATTTATATGATATGACTGATATATGATATATGACTGATATGACTAGGAACTATACTCTCATTCCTGCGTAATAATCAAGGAACTTTGCTGCCGTACCATGGGTGCAGCATGCGCAATGATATTACGCAGCGCCTGAAAATAGTCCCCAGCACGCTCCCTGTGCAAGCAGGTTGTCACGTTGGTTATGTTGACAGAAGTTAACCTATTTTCAGGCGCTGCGTAATATCATTGCGTCTGCTGATCTCATTGCCCATGGTACGGCAGCAAAGGTCCTTGATTATTACGCAGGAATGAGAGTATAGTTTCTAGCCATATCGGTCTAGAAAAATCACAACTTTTCATTTTCCGTCGGTCTTAGTACACGATGTAACTGCAGAAGAGTCAAGTTTTAAATAGGAAAAATATCGAAAGTCTTTGGTCATTTTTGAGTGAGACGCTAACGGTCTAATCAGATTCAATGATCTATGCTAAGCTATGCTAAAAGTTCTACCGCCAGATCTGGAGATCAGCTGAATGGATTCGAAAATGGTAAAACTCAACTGTTTAACTCTAGGGGAGTTGGAAAATGTTTAAAAAAAAAAAAAAGTGGAGTGTTCTTTTAACTATGAATGCAAATTAATCGATAAATAGCTCTAAAAATTACATTTACCTACAATATTTTAGCTAATATTTGTGTGTACAAGATATTTTTATGCTTATTAGAGTATTGTGCCATTAGCTTAGCAACATACTAATAGATTAAAGTCTATTGGAATCAAATCTCTTACGCACTTTGCGTAACAAGCGCTATTATAAATGAATATTTGCTGCATATGCAAAGTTCACATATGAGGTGTCATCTGTGTGCGCATGTTTTGCTGTTCTTGGGGAGTCTATCATATGAAAATGTCTAAACAAAAATAACAAAACCTGATGAAATCACCTTGTCAGGGAGAAAAAAATAGATTTGTACCTGTAGGGGCAGAGATGTAGAGAGAAAGAGAGAGAGAAAACAAATCCCTTGATTGTCCCCTGTGGTTTAAAAATGGGCTGTGGAACAGTCCCCAGATGCTGATACCATTGCTGCTTCCAAAATAACATACTTTCAAAGAATCTACTGATTGGGATGAAGAATGTATTTCTCGACTATAAATAAAGTACGTTTTTAAAGTATGTATGTGAGTAGTATGAATACAATCAGGACATAGGCTACTATATTCACCAGGTCAGCATATTCTGTGACCTGCAGTACAAAATCAGCCATGATGCGGTTTCCGTCTTTTTATGTATATGAAGGCTCCTCTCCCATGACTGAATGGGATGGTAAAGTATCCATTTAATGCACAATTCAGAATCTGGGCAAAAACAGTACAGGTACGTCATTTGGGTATTTATCACCTAATGTTTTATGAAACGTTTGTTATCTGACCCACTAAATATTCAAAGGTAGAAAATATTGAGATAGTCTCACCTCAAAATCACACCACTGGTTGGGCCATCTGGGCTGGTCAAACAAATGGTTGTGAAATAATTGCCTATTATAGTAGTAAAGGGTTAGTTACCCCCAAAAATGAAAATTAGCCCATGATTTACTCACCCTCAAGCCATCCTAGGTGTATATGACATTCTTCTTTCAGACAAACACAATCAGAGTTATATTAAAGGGGTGGATGATTGCCCCTTTTTACAAGATGTAAAATAAGTCTCTGATGTCCCCAGAGTGTGTATGTGAAGTTTTAGCTCAAAATACCCCACAGATAATTTTTTATAGTATGTTAAAATTGTCACTTTTTGAGGGTTAGCAAAAACATGCCGTTTTTGTGTGTACCTTTAAATGCAAATGAGCTGCTGCTCACGGGGCGGAGCTTCAAGAGCTTGCTTAGCAGCTCTGATTACCTCATGCAGACAGGCAATGAAACTGTTCAGCCTTTTATGTTCAAACTGGAGTCGGACAATGATGGAGACACTCAAGAAAAAGTGACAACATGTAGAATGCAACAGGACGTTTCTGAACGGTTAGTTGATGAATTTATGCAGTTGATGTGGAGTTAACTATCTTCAAGTCATTGATTAGCATATTCTGTCATGATAATCTATAAATTCTCAACATGGCCTCACCCCCTTTGTTGCGTGTTCCCAGGGGAAGGGTTTATGTAAATGTCAGGGTTAGTGATGTCACTAACCCGGGAGGAAGCTTGTGTAGTTCCTACCAGCCGTTTGTTGTAGTCCTTAAAAAGTGATTTCTTTAAAAGAAAATATCTCCCTTTGCTTTGAAGTTTGAGCGTCGTAACTTTGCAGATGTTGTTTATGCTCAAACAGCAACATTACACACTAACTAAAGTTAAAAAAAAAAGTTAAATCATAATTAACCACCCCTTTAAAAAATATCCTGGCTCTTCCAAGCTTTATAATGGGAATGAATGGCAGACCTGATTTTGAAGTCCAAAAAAGTGCATCCATCCATTATAAAATGTACTCCACACGGCTCCGGGGGGTTAATAAAAGCCTTCTGAAGCGAAGAGATGCGTGTAAGTAAGAAAAATATCCATACTTAAAACTTTATAAACTAAAATAACTAGCTTCTGACAGATGGCCGTGTGCATCGATTTACGGTGAAAAAGTAACGCTTGAACTGACACATGACACATTGACAGAGGATAAAGCAAAACAAAACACCGGTCAAGAATTAGAAGTCTAAAACGAGAATTTTTAAAGAGAAATGTCAGAGAAGCTTGAGTTTGTATTTTTATTTGTATTTGTTTGAACCACGAGAGGCGTCAAAGCCATTCCTATATCCTACGTCATACATCGTGTCAGGGGTTAGTCTTTTGGCATAAATCAAATTGCAGGCTGTCTGCCGAAAGCTAGTTATTTTAGTGTATAGAGTTTTAAATATGGATATTTTTTCTTACAAAAAAAACACATAGTTTTACTTCAGAAGGCCTTTATTAACCCCCCGGAGCCATATGGATTATTTTTAGGATGGATGAGTTCCTTGATTATTACGCAGGAATGAGAGTATAGTTCCTAGCCATATCGGTCTAGAAAATCGCAACTTTTCATTTTCCGTCGGTCTTAGTACATGCCACCATTCACTGCCATTATAAAGCTTGGAAGAGCCAGGATATTTTTTAATATAACTCCGACTGTGTTTGTCTAAAAGAAGATATTATACACCTAGGTTGGCTTGAGGGTGAGTAATTTTCATTTTTGGGTGAACTACCCCTTTAACTCTACTTTAGTGCTGCAAGGATATCACAGCACCAAGATCTTCTCGTCTGAGCTGCCTCAGCAGTCTGTGATCGCTCGTCAATGTCAAAATATTTGAAATGACCGATCAAATCAAAGTAGGCGGGCTTTATGTTCATAGAAGCTGCTGAGCACAAACTATAGCGCAGCTCGACGCTTCTGTTAACGGTCATAAAGTGCGAGATAAGATGTAAGTAGCTAAACTAAACATTTCATATTTGACAGCTGTTTTAGGATAGAAATGTTAAACGACCAACAAAAATAATCAGGCAAACTAATAGACTTTTGTCTAATTTCGCCATTTTGAATTGAAAATAGGCATACAATTTATGTGATTCAATCTGAGGGGACAAGAAGCAGTAACAAAGCTGTTTTCAGCATATTAGACATAAGTTTAATAATGAATACGCATATTGTGAATGAAGTTAATAAACGTAGTTACCTAGCTTTCCTGGTAGCTCTCAGTAAATTAACTTGTCTAAGAAAATGATTCATAAAACATAAATATCAGTACTTTCTTCACTGACACAGAGGGAAATGAAAAGACTATCAGTCAAAGTTCAGCTTTAGGGCAGAAGAGACCAGGCAAAATAAAGAGACAGAGAAAAAACAAAGAGTGATGGAGATGAGGAGAGAGCAGGTATTGATAAATAACCTACTGCCAACTGACATGTTTTTAAAGCTATTGTTATTCAATTTTTTGGCCTTCAAACATCTTGAAATGTACATGTGTGGATCAGCCCCCAACCGCCCTAACTAGCTCTAATTTGGGACCTCTGTGATTATAAAACCCTGTCTATGGCCCTGCTCACTCCGTAAATCAAACTATGAATGCTTTTCTTATAGTTAAAGGGTTAGTTCACCCAAAAATTAATTACTCATCCTCATGTCATTCCAAACCGTTCCTTTTATCTTCGGAACACAAATTGAGATATTTTTGATGGAATCCGAGAGCTCTCTGACCCCTCCATAGACAGCAATTTAATTAACACTTTCAAGGCCCAGAAAGGTAGCAAAGACATCGTTAAAATGTGACTCCAGTGGTTCAACCTCAAATTTTAGAAGCAACGAAAATACTTTTTGTGTGCAAAAAACAAACAAAAATAACTTTATTCAATTCTTCTCAGTGTCAGTCTCCTACGCCGTTGACGTAGTAAATACAGTGCAGCATTTCCGGGTTCTACGTCAGAACGGCAGCTCACCATTAGCTAGCTCCTGCGTCAGCATCTCACGCATGCGTCGTGATGCTCACGTGAACAGCGTCGGCCAATGGTAAGCCGGTATAACGTAGCGCTTCGAAAGCGCTGCACTGTATTTACTACGTCAATGGCGTAGGAGACTGGCACAGACAAGAGATTGTTGAATAAAGTCATTATTTTATTATTTATTTTTTTTGCACACAAAAAGTATTTTCATTGCTTCATAAAATTTGAGGTTGAACCACTGAAGCAACGAAAATACTTTGTGTGTGCAAAAAAAAAAAAAAGCTAGCTAATGGTGAGCTGCCGTTCAGACATAGAACACGGAAGTGCTGCCCTGTAATTACTACGTCATCGGTGTAGGAGATTGACAGACGAGAAGAATTGAATAAAGTTGTTATTTTTGTTTGTTTTTTGCACACAAAAAGTATTCTTGTCGCTTCATGAAATTAAGGTTGAACCACTGGAGTCAGATGGACTATTTTAATGATGTTTTTACTTCCTTTCAGGGCCTTGAAAGTGTTAATTAAATAGCTGTCTATGGAGAGGTCAGAGAGCTCTCGGAATTCATCAAAAATGTTTTAATTTGTGTTCCGAAGATGAACGAAAGTCTTACGGGTTTGGAATGACATAAGGTTGAGTAATTAATGACAGAATTTTCATTTTTGGGTGAACTAACCCTTTAATTTTGCATAACAAGTAGAGATGTGTACTTTCCCTGCTGAAAAATCCAGCATTGCTGGTCACCAGCAAAAGGTATGTTTTGCATGCTAGGACCAACATTGGATGATTGTTTGCTGGTCACCAGCATGGGAATAGGGATTGCTGGTGGACCATCTCAATTGAGAACAGCATGACTATGCTGGAATTCTGGATATTTCTGCAGGGTTACTGCTGGAAAAAAAAAAAAAAAAAAAAATTACACACATCATCTTCAAGTCCTCTGTAATAGGAAGTGCAGAAATACACGAGAGGGCTAGGGATTCAATTAGTCACCCAAGCCATGTGAGGTATTGTAATAGGGATTCAATATACAAGTCTTATGAACTCACCCCACCAATGCACACCAAAGCTCAATTGAGTTAGTGAGACCAATTATACTTCCCTCCCACCACCACTTGTGTTATCCTCTTAGCAGAAAAACCCAGGGTTGATAGGAGCGTCTCCAGCCTTTCTGAAAACGGCTCTAAAGATTATTCAAATGAGTGCATGAAATCTATTCTATATTAAGCTTCTATCCCTATGTGTCCCGTTTACTTCAAGATTTTGAACTCCATCAGTAATCTACTATCTAGGCCCAGTCTTGGTCAAGTAGTGTGTATTTATTGATTACAGTTCTCTTTGTGGGTCTGGCAGTTGCAGCTTAGATGCAATCAAGTCAGATTTAATTTAGTCCATGCATACAAATAGACTTTCCCCATGCCCTGTTTTGACCAGTATCGATTAACTCTCCTGAGATATCAGACCTATCTGCAAAAGGGATCAGTCACACTTTGTCTGATGCTTGGGATTGTGATTGCCTGTCCTTTTCAAGAGAATCTTAGGGGAAAAAAATAACAAGGCATAGCAAATGGTCATGTTAGGCTGCACACTTCAGCATAATGTTATAGGTGAGTGAAATAAACATTAAGGAAGAGGAAGTCATAAGAAATCATAAGAAGGGTTTCTTCGGTTTCATTATTCAGTCACCACTAGGCAAATTCCCACCAATATTTATCCTGTAAACGATCATATTATTTTACATCAGCAACTCTTAGGTTAAATTCCTGTTTCCAATTACATTTATTGATCATCTTGTTACTGTGACTGGAAATATTAATCAGTTTCTTTTTTTTCATACCTCTTGCGTGGAGCTTCTCAGAATTACTTTATGAACGGATCGATATTATGTTATTATTGATCGCTGTTCCCAAGAGAAATTGTAACTCTGACACTAATATCAGTAGACGAAAGAAGAAAGATTCCATTGCAGTTAGCTATAAAAGTTTATTTTATAATTTTCCATTCATCCATTTTTCCAAATCACTTGTCCTATGCTAGGCAGGGAAACACCTTGGGCACATGGCCAGATCAACAACGGACTATCACACACACACAGTCAGTTATCAATACACCCATGTTGCATGTCTATGGATTGTGAGAGAAAACCAAATCCATGCCAACTCCACAGAGAAAGACCAACTGGTGAAGCAGGGACTTGAACTGAGGACCTTCTTGCTGCGAGGCTATAGTGCTATCCACCAAGCCACCATGATTAACTAGTGAAGCTTGCTAAGGGTATATAGGAAGGTGCGTGTTCACCTGGTGGAAAAGAAAAAAAAGTCAAAAACAATCTAACACACTTACATCAGGGGCTGGAAACCTTGCAACCAGGAAATTCCTCTTGGAGGGATCCGAAGCATATCTAAGGAACAGAATATTAATAAATGGTGGAATACTCTTTAACTTATACCAGTAAACAACCACTCAGTATACCCTAGTAACTACATGACAAACACTGAGAACCTCTTAGGTAATGTAAATTGCTTGGTAACAACAACGCGATGGATCCTTCACTGGAAACCGAAAATAACAAATTCCAGCTAAACGTTTACTCTTTGAAAAACTTGCAGCCGGGGAACAATACAAGTCGATGCCATCATAAGTTTGCTAAGAAGTATTTCTTACTAAAGCAAGGCGGTATTTGACTCTGGTCAAGTGTATTCATAGCAGACTGGTGGGAGTGGCTTTGGATGGCAATATGCCCAGTGCATTATGGGTGTTGATGTTTTCCTAACTATTTGGCAAAACAGAAGAAAACATCTTTTTCCCCCTCTGTTTTCTCTAGTCAGGTAGCAATTTAAATTGTTTCCACCTTTCTATTGTATAGGCAGCTAAGTTTTATTGAAAGCCCATTTTGCAAGCGGTGAAGTACCACTTTAATTATACATTATATAAATAATATATATGATGTTTACAAAACCCCTCTGAAAAATTGATAATGTGAAATCGGTCATGTGGATCCGGGAGCACACCAGTGGCTATGTTTACATGCACAACTTTTGTTTCAATCGGACTGAATTCATTCCGATTGATGAATGTAGTGTTTACATGAATGCTAAACAAAGTGATCGGGTTGATGTGCGTGTTTATATGTAAAGCTTCAAACGGAATTGATTTTTTGACATGCGCACACTGCACGAATATACAGAGTTACCCGCTGTTTGCGCATAACTATTCTAATAATTTAATTTAATTTAATTTAATTTAATATGTAATAGAACTGTGGCGTGATCTACGTGAATGTGAAACCTTGAACTCAGGTCTGTACTTGTTAATGAAGTAAAGTAACATAACATGCATATGCGTTTTAGCCGATGACAACGTCTTTAGTTTAAAAAAAAAAAAAAAAACCCAAATGAATGGCTAGGAATCAGCTGTCTCCACACTGTAAACCATAACGCTCAAAATAATTCATTGGTTTGAGTAGAGCCAACTCAAATTAAACAAATTAGTTCAATCAAATTAACTTTTATGAACTTTCTTTTTCTTTTGAGTTCTCAGAACGGACACATTTTAAGTAAATGTGAATTGTTTCATTGTTTTGAGTTCTATGAACTTGTTTCTTTTCATTTAGACAAACTTAAATTTAACAAACTGGGATGTGATTTCTATTTCCCAGCATGCTTTGCCATGGCACTCAAAAGGGACAGTAAATGTCAAAATTAAGTGTTATATTTTTTTGTGCAAGATTAACGTGAAGTGGGAGATTTAGTAGTGTGTAATGTTTCGTTATGCTAGTTTAGAAGAGTTTGTTATGTTGGGGTTTTTTGTAGGGTTACCATCATGATGACGAGTGGAGCATGAACTTAGTTTGAGAACAGATATACAGTTTGTTAAATGTATTATATTGCTGTCATCATTCAGCAAGTGCTATGCTAATGCTACCAAAGCATTGTGTAACCAATTAGCAAGGTGGCATTTATTGAATTAGCTAGTTAAAGCTAGTCAAGTTTCCACTACTAAAAATTTGAGATTACATGATATTTTTGAGTTAAATGTATAAATTAGCTTACTCAAATATTTCAAGTTTAGAGCAATTAAAATGTATTACAAAACATAAATCTGCAAGTTCTGCTTAAACTTTAAATTTCTTAACTTAAAAAAAAATTGAGGCAACTTATTGCCTCAATTTTTTTGAGTTTTGCCAATTTATTAAGGTTTACAGGACAAATGAAACCGTAATTGAGAATTCAAAATATAGTTCCTGTTGAGATTGTCATCATTGTGCTAATAAATCATATGTTACTATTTTGAATTAAAATTGTATAGAGTAATATCTTTTATTTTCAAAAATATTGTAACTTCACGTGTTTGAAACTTTCCTTGAGACAAGGAAAGTCGTGGCATTTTAAATAAATCAGTTGTATTTTTAAATATAGGCACTGTTTAATTGATGCCTATTTGAACATCTCTCTCTCTTGATTTTTGAAGAAAACAGAAAAATAAAACAATATATAAAGAGACAGCAGTCTTGTTTTGTTTTCCCCTCTTTTCTGATTCCATGCTCTTGCAATAGCTCTGGGCAATTCACCGGTCCCACAGTGAAAAGTAAAAAGACTTTGGAACAGTTCTTCACTGAGTTTGCAACAATCTTTGATGCGTGATGTTTTTTTAAGAGTAATTTAGCTGTCAGTTTCACGATGAAGTTCTTAGCAAAAAGAGCTAAAAGTGTGCTCGAACGGCTATCAGTTACTGCACACATTTAAAGGCCAAATGCATGACTCAGCATTGGGAAAACTGCATCGAAAGGATTTAAAACTGGCGAATAGCAAAGAACCAGTAACTTTCAAAGTTTTTAACCAATTTGCTAGTTTATATATTTGAATACATGAGACCAGGGCTAGTTGTCACTGCTTACTCTGCAGATAGATGCTTTCCTGCTTTTTTGCTCACTGTACTGTTCAATCCTGGATGGACCTCAAAGACTCTCACATCTTAATCTTACTGTTCATCAATGTAGTAACAATGTCATATCTACTTAATTACTGACAGTCTATTATTCTGACTGTATAGCCAGAGGAGAACTGGCACCCTGGCGTTGCCTGGTTTCTCCCAAGGTTTTTTTTCTCCATTATCCATGGAGTTGTTCCTTGCCACAGTTGATTTTGGCTTGCACACTGAAGGACTACAGATATAGCCTACATTCTTTTGAAAGCTGAATAATATTGAATGCTTGGACCATCTTAGTTAACATTTTAGCAGTCGTCA